>JACCIC010000206.1:205000-557500 GCA_018907035.1 Sycobia sp. Sy_11
ATATATATATATATATATATATATATATATATATATATAGGAATTCGACTTATATTTAAATCGGTAGTCACGTAAATATATTAATTGCATATAGTAAAAAAATTTTAGAGGGGGACTACGTACGTTGATCGATTTTCGTACATGTATCATATAATGAATTCTAATTCTACTTGCATAATATAGGTCAATAAATATATGGATACATTCAATAAATCAAACGAGATTCGCATTTAAAGTTTACCGTGCAAATAACGTTAGACTACTGACGTTTTAATTATTGAATAAAGTTTCAATTCTTATCTGTTCTTTTTATTTCCTGTATAGCTTTGTACATATGTACATTGTAATATAAAAGTATATATATATTTAGCGTAAAATTTTAGAAAAATATTAGCAGTAAAATTACAGCTATTACTATTTGGAAATCATCGACTAACACGCCAAGAGTATCAAGGTGCATCAATTTTATCAAAATCTATATTCGAAAGTTGGATGGCACCCCCTGCACGGTTCAATGAATTTTTTTCTCGTATTATTATATATGAAAACATCCTAATTAAATAAGGCGAATTCAATCTGTATATAAAAATTGTCTACACGCTAACGCTCTATATATGTGTGTGTGTATGTGTGTGCGTGCGTGTGCGTGTGTGTAATACGATGCACATTTCTGTTACGCGCGCACAGGCGCCAATCCCACGCTGCGCGATCACGGCCGTGGCCTGAGGGCCGAGCAGTGGGCGAGATTTTGCGGGAGGTACGTTTGCGCGGAGGTGATCGAGCGGTGCGCCAGGCACAGGCTCCTCGAAAAAACGACCTCGTGCCGCTGGGGCAGTGAACCCGAATTAGCAACCCAAGTACTTCAGGGCAAGGTAACGCATCGCTCGGTTTTTCTTCCTTCCCTCATTCTTTCTTTCTTTCTTTCTTTCTCGCTTTCTTTCTCTGCAAGACACCGTTTCGAATATATTTGCATTTTCTCGACGGGACTTACTTCATTGCTATTACGTACAATATTTCACTTTATGAAAGAAACTTATTTTCATATTTAAAATTTCTTTTTCAATTTTTATTTTTTTAAACATTTAAATAATGGAAAATGATGCGCTGGTAAAAGAAAAATTAAAGATTTAAAATTAGAAATAAAATTTATATTTATTACAAATAACTTGTAACAATAAGTTTATAAAATATCTGAGATATGCCGCTTTTACAGGCGGATAAATTATCTATAATATATAATATTAATATAGTCTGCTCGCGTTAAAAAGATTCTACATAATGCGCTGCATTAATGATAACGACGTTTTCCAGTTGATACCCGTTCCGACGACGCCGGCCCAGCAGCCATCGAGTGGCTTCAGGTCGAAAATCCGGCGCGTCTTCCGCACCTCGTCCAACACGGACAAGCACAATTTCTCCCTGGTCTCCCAGCTGACGAGCGCGGCACTCTGCGCGAGCAGTCCGATTCTGCCGAAACCGGGCGACGTGTCGCCCGCCGTGAAAGGCCTCCTCCGGCCGCTCAGCGTGCCCCAGTTAAGGTATTAAATAATTTTTTTTTCCCTTTTTTTTTTCCTTTTTTTTTCTGTTGTCACACGTGTAACTAAAAGCGAGCTCTGCGTTCGCGTCACTGGCATTTTTCAACTTCGTTTATCGCTTTGTCTCATTTGCCGTCTTTGTGTCGACAAAATGCTTTCGAAATATAGCTGGGCGCATTTCATGGCTTGTACACCAACCGCTGTAGCGCATTGATTCATTATATATGTACTCTGAGATCCATGTATAACATTATATAACAATATATCGATTACATTTTCATGATATAGAAAAAAAAAAGAACAAACTGCAACACATCTCTTTCTATTTGTATAACTAATTTTCGATACATATCACTGTGAAATAAATATTTGTTTCTGCCTAATTGATACGCATATTGTTTAATTTTCATATTCTGTTTAAATTTACCTTTTATATTTCTTTTGTTTTTAATTTACTTTTCAAGGATAACACTCGTAGCGCCCCAGGATATCGTCGAGAAAACCAGCGAGAAAAGCAGTCACAGCACGTCGACTTTCACAGAAAAGATTGAAAACTCGATAGTCAAACCGCCACGAACGAAAAAGAAGAATAAATAGGGATGAACTGTTACGGACGGCTAATTTCGTGCCTAAATTAAGTCTTATTCTATAATATATTAAAGATTATTACTGATGCATTTCAGTGCGATATATCGTATCTTATGGGATAATGTAAAATATCGCGTGTTACAAAGCAATTTTTTTTGGTATAATAACTTTTTTACTGTAAAAATCACAAAGTCGATTTTCCAATAACAAGTGGATATACTATACTTGATTTTCATAACAATTAAGTGTAAAATATACTTAGCTATATATAAACATTGATACATTCGAAGAAGTCTATTTATAGGATTTAAGTACGTTTGATTTACAAAAGTCTGCGATATACAATTCCGGTCTTAGCATTTTTTTGTACGGAACTCGTAGAACAATTATCACATTTACATATACATATACATATACATATATATATATATATATATATATATATATATATATATATATATATATAAATGTCGATGTCTCTTTAAATACATTCATTAAAACAATTGTTACTTAAAGGGTTCAGAATTAGTTTACGTAGAGATAGTCGTATGTTAAAAAGTCATAATAAAATGACGGATGATAAAAACTTGTCTGCTCGTGAAAATCTGCATAATGCTCACGCTAAATATACGATTGGCGTCTGACAAAACCAGTCGTGATAGATCTTTAATAATACCAAAATATTTTTCTTAAAATATTATTTTTTTTCCAATCCGACCATCTCTAAAAAGGACTTAGCATAGCTCTATTTCAATGATAAACAATCGGACAATTCTGAACTCCTCGGCAATTAGTATGCTGTTGCACGGCCAAGTGTATTTTCCAACTACTCGACGTCGGATTTTTTATTTTTCTTTTGTCGCCGATTCTTCGAACTGGAGAGAATCTCGTAGGCCTGCTGAATCTCGAGAAATCTTTCTTGAGCCTTGCGCCGTTCCTCCTCCGATCCCTTCACCTTGTCCGGATGGTGCTCCCTCGACAAAGCTCGCCACTTCGACGTCACCTCGCTCTGCGATGCCGTTTGCGAGAGGCCGAGAACCTGAATGAGGAACAAGGTTTTAATTTTTTAATACCTTCCGCGCATTCTTTTATTATATTTATTTTATGTTAACATCATTATTGTTATTATAACAAAGTTATGGAATTTACTCTGTATGCATTGATCTCGCCCCGTGGATCCGTCAGATCGATCAGCTGCCTCCAAGTGGCCCAAAATCCTTGATGCCTTGCTTGGTACCATGCTTCTTCGAGACTGGGCTGAAATTTTCATTGAAATATAAACTATCAAATAAGCGAATAAATAATTAACATGTGCTTCTTTCTCGCTTTGATTAAAAAATGCATAAATTCTTTACTTGTCGATTACATCGAGTTAATTAAAAAGTTATCTTTACAAAAAAAAAAAAAAAAAAACATATTGCGCCTCGTAAATATTGTAAACAATATTTTATAGGAAATAGAAAAATCTAGCCATATAAAAAAAAAAAATACCTTCAGTTCAAGCCATATCGGCGATGTCAAGAAGTGCTTTATCGCCTCGGACAGTTTAATTTCTTCGCCTTCGCTATCCGTCAGCGTCGCATTAAAATAGAAGTAACTGGACCACAATGCCGCATAAATAACAGTGAACGTAATGAAATATCCAAGCCTGCGAGATCTGCTGCGTTTCGGCTTTTTCTTCAACCTCCAGCGTTTGGAAAACGAGTCGAAGCTCAGGGTCGAGGCAAGAACCATCAAGCACAGCCAAATGCTATCGTCTCCGATATAATAAAGTGTTGGGTAGCAGAGATATGAAACAATCAACGGTATCCATATAGAGCCTTGCTCACGGCCAACATTCCCAACCAGCCAAGTACCTTTGTAAAGAAAACAATTAAAACCATTAAAATGAAAGAGTAAAAAGTATATTACAATTTTTTTGCAGTGAGAACAATGTCGGTCTTTATATATAGTAAAAGTATTAAAATTGATATAACGACTTCATTAAATAATTATGATTGCAAATACTGGATTATAATTTCTCAAATTTTTTTTAGTGTATTATAAGCAATTCTTTAAATTTAGCATACAACAATTATTCACCATCTGATAAGGTTTACAAAGATGTTCAATGTTCATGTCAAATTATTTAAAAGACAGATATATAATTTCTAAATAACCGTAATAGGCATGATTCTACACTAATTCAAAATCATGCCATAAACTTCTTGGCTTAAAATTTTTTTCAAGGATAATCGCATGATAAAAAAAATTTTACTTGACGAAAGATACGGCAGTCAACGTATACATAAATTTCGTAAAGCAAAGCCATTAAAAATAACGTAGGTTTTTACTATTACTATTGTAAAAACGAATAATTTTTCTCGTAATTAATATCGAAAACTTTTTAAAGATTTTCGAAAACGCAGAAATTTAATTAATAGTAAGCAAATAGGACGGTTAGAAATTTAAGAATGCATTCCTTAGCAAATATAAAAATTGAATTTCAATTCCATAACATTCTATAATATTTTTTAAACAAACGAGAAAGTATTACTACTTTTTTTTACTTATATGCTGCCGAACAGATACTTCAAAAAAACCATCAAATATTTAAAAATATCCCTTGCTTTTAAATAAAACTAATATCTTTATAATTGCGTGCGAAAGGAAATGTTAATAATATTTTATTCGTTCGAATTGGAATTCTTATAAAATAAAATTAATTTTTTACAGTTGAATTTATACACTTTTTCACAGTTTAAAAAGCATATATAAAGCCGAATATTAAAGTTAAATATTGAAAATTTTAAGTAAATTGTAAAAAAAGAATGTTTTTTTTTTCAATTTCCCTCAAGGATAATACGAAAATCTGTGCGAAATTAAGAAAGAAAACCATAGAAAATAATTAGAAATATACAAGTGATTAATAATTGCCATAATTTAAATAAATTTTTTTACATAAACTCGGACAGAAATCTTTACAGATACGGGTATATACTTTAAAGAACTACTAAAAAACCACCATATTATCAGTTAGTCGTATATATATATATATAATCCAGTTGATAAAATGATAATTATATACATCAGCTATAAGATAACTTCTATAGGATGCATAAGTAAATAAAAATCTGATATGATTACGCAGAAAAATTAAATCTTAATCTCCGGATGATATATGTGCATTTAATACAGGCAGAAATATTTTCTTATAAAAATTACATCAGTACCTAATAATTTCATTACAGATTGTATAAAAAATTTAGAAAAATTAAAGAGCTTCTGATAAATTTTAAGATGTATGAATGATAAATTTTCAAATGTTTGCTTATAAAATTTTCTGAAAATATAGTAACTTTTTAAAATTTTGTATAGTCGGTGATAAAATTACTAGGTACCGTTACAATTTTTCTATAGAAAAATTTTTACCGTGTATGAACAAAATTTAATTCTTACAATATTTCATAATATATAATATCTATAATAATGTTACTTTATAATGAAATTATTATTTAACGAAATCTGTTTTATGGGTATTGAATAGTTTCTTATTTTAATATTTCAACAAAATAGGTTTATTTCTTACAAAATTTATTATTTACATACTGGAACACAGTTCACAAAAATGTTTTTTTAACGCATATTTTCGAAAAATTTAAACTGCGGTATATGTAAAATACTTTTGTAAAATACTTGAAAACCAATTTATATTTTCTTACTGAATACTTATATTTACGGCCTTCGCTCACAGACGGCGTTATCTCTTATTTATCGCAACATTATAGGTAGCCTAGTTTTAATTTCACAAAGAATGTCATTTTTTTTACAGTTTGCACGCTTTTTCCCGACTTCTACTAATTTAGGATAATTTTAATAAAATAACTTACCATAAGCAACACCAAGCGGTATTAGAATAATAAGCGGTTTAAAATTAGTCCCATGAATCTCTTCCTCTGGAATCGCTATGAAAATGAGTTCCCCAAATAAATAAGAAACAATCACTGCTCCTAAAAAGCGAACCGTTTCAAAAGGCGGCTAAAAAAATAATTTACATTAATAAAAATAGAATTTTTTTTTCTTTGATTTAAACAATGCGTCAAAAATAAAAAATAAATCCCGAAGATTTTTAAAAATCGCAAAAAAAATCAATTATACCTTTTGATTGACTCGAACACGGTACTTGAACCAATTGATATATTCGGGCTGGTCATTGGCGTCGGCCACGTAAGTAGGTATCCTGTAGAGGTCCCTGAGCCAACCAACGCCGAAGTAACCACCTAATGTATACAACCAAATTAGGGCATGGTCATCCCTTTCCAGGTACACGTGATGTGCTCCAAAAATTCCACCGAACAGCCACCAAAAGTACGCCCAAAATTTCGTCTTTAATTTAGCATTATTATTATTTTGATTTGAATTAAGGACGGATTCGCCGTTGGCTTTCGTCTCACTTTTGTTTTTCTCCATGTTTTTATTGTGGTTTTTAACACTAGTTTGAATAACTTTAAACACTAGTTGTATCAATATGTCAAGCAAGAGCTTATATTCCACTTCACAGTTGTCATTTTTTTTATTAAGAACAGATTCAATATTTTATAACTGTACACTAATTTTTTGAAATACCGCCTTGATTAAAGAAAACGCTATGACAGCTGATAGTATGAACTTTCACCGTTATTCACAATATTATTGTTTAAAATAAGATAAACAATATAAAAACTTCCTATATGACCAATATTATGCTTGCGTTATGAAAGGGCTCAGGTGTTTTCAGATGTGGAGTTACTGAAAGACTAAGGTTCAACGCTCAAGAAACAGGAAAAATAACAGTACTTTTATGAGAGTACGTGGATGCTCTTGGAACCACGCGCCACGAAACGCACAAAGGAATGGTAGAGGGGATCGGTGCGTTAAGTCGGCCAATTACGTTTAACTTTTGAATTAATAATCGGCTTAATTCTTAATTACATTTTATTAATTATGATTGGCTGAGATCATTAAGGCATTAATTAGTTATAGTAATAATATATAATACAGAATCGAATTCTGTATTCCTTTATCTGCGACAAATTAATGGTAAGATAAACTGTAGCTTTACATACGCATATCACAGTTAATAATTTTAACGTTGCTTTTAAATAAATTATGGTGTGTTTTTGAACAATATTTTTAATTTTTTCTTAAATATATAATTGTTATATATGAGAAAATTTACACAAATCTTCGTCACAAAATGGGTAATGCGGCTGAGTTGCGACAGGTTGCGATGTATCATAGGTAGGTACCAGTGGTACCAATATTTCTATTTAGATGGCGCAACAGGTAGTTTCATACGGAAATCCATTATTCATAACATTTTTAGCTTTTCTGTAATTTGTTTCTTATGTTTTTATAATGATTCATGAGTAGAGAATTTTATTTTTGACTGTAATAGAGCAAAAAAGCATTTACTCTGAGAAAATTCTTTATTAGAGGCAATAATTGCAAGAGGGATAGAGCATGGCTACCTAAATTTCTAAGATGGCATCCATCGTCTGCTAATACACGCATCGACTATATTGGATACTCCGCTGTACTTCCGATGTTCCATTACTTCCATTCCCATTTCCAAACAGCTCTGAAAAAGTTCTTCTACGTGATTACGTTTGTTTAACGTATATGTATTTATATATATTTTTATACTTACTCAATTAATTTATATTTAAAGTTTTTTTTATAATAATTTGACAAAGAAGTAGTTAAAAACAAAATCAAAATGTCTGGTAATGGAAAGCGAGCTGTTAAAGTGCCCGAGTCATAAGGAATGGAGGCGCCAAGCGAAAAAGTTTCGACGCAAACGTTTACGACAAAAAGCCGCCCGGGAACGTGACGAGGAAGCCGATCGTTTACAAAAGGTACTTGAAAATAGTGTAGAATACGTGAAATGGTTAGAAGATCAAAATAAATTAAAAGAGGAAGAGGAAAAACGCGCGAAACAGGAGCACGCCGAATTAGAGGAAGCTTGGTTAGAATCCGAGGTAAGTGGTTGCATTATTGTTGAACCAAAATGAGCGTGTGCTCGTATTTTGTTTTTACTCTATATATTTAATTATAATCATCGGATCTATAGGCCAAAGCTCAAAAAGAGTGGGAAATATTACAAGTGCGAAAAGCTAAGGCTAGAGAGATCCAATTAGAGCAAGAGAAAAAAATTAGAGAAGAATTTGAAGCCATGCAGGATAATCATAGAAAGAAGAAAGAAGCTGAGAGACGTAGGAGAGATGAGCAAAAGAAAATGTTTGATAGGATGAAGAAGGAGATCGATGCTTACATTGACGATGGGTCCAGGACTCCTAAAGCTCTACGTTCTATCAATGAAACACAACCGGGTAAAGAAATTTGCCCATTTTTTAGCAAAACTGGTGCATGCAGATATGGAGATATTTGTTCAAGAAATCATCAAAGACCCAGTCTAAGTACAGTAATTCTTGTACCAAACTTTTATACTCATTTCTCCTTGGAAAGACACTCCCATGAATACGATACAGATATAAGACTAGAATATGATCACAGAGAAACACGAAATCATTTTCGTGACTTTTACTTTGATGTAGTACCAGAATTAGAAAAATTTGGTAAAATCAAAACATTACAATACTGCAAGAACACTGAATCTCATCTTAGAGGAAATCTTTATGTTGAATATACTACTGAAAGAGAAGCTGCAAGAGCTTTAAGAGGACTTAAAGGTCGCTGGTATGCTGGACGACAATTACATTGTGAATTTGTTAATTTAAAATCTTGGCGAGGAGCAATTTGTGGAATGATGCGTTGCCCTAAAGGCAGTGCTTGTAACTTTTTGCATACCTTTAGAAATCCTACCGAGGATTATGGTGTTAAGAGTCCACCATTGTGGCAGAAACGACAAGAACAATTTGATAGAACGAGCAGCTCTCGCAGAGCAACTCATAGTAGCAGGTATGTTTCATTCATTATAATTTTTTATTAATCATAAGTTAACTTTGAATATTCTTGATTTTAAATGTTAAAACTCTAATATAAATAATATAATGTAAAATCTTAAATTCAATAGTTTGAACAAAATAGTAGATAAATTTTTAGTAAATTTAATAATTTGGCATAGTTGTATTTTTAACAAATCTCAAATTGATAACTCAACTTAGTTTTCTTAAATTATATACTTAGAATATGAAGCTTGTTTCAAATATATTAATTATTAAGTCTTATTAAAAACTTGTAACAGTAGTATACAAAAAAATGATATGAATACATAAGCACTTTGCTTATTATTGGTACTCAAAAAAACGAAAAGACAAACAGGATATTTATTGAGATTAATAGTTAGATACTTGGAATTAGCCTCAAGTATCAGTAGAGTATTGTTATATTGTGGCAATGGGCAAATATTCTTGTTTGTTTGTATGTTTTCATATCACAATTTTATGACTTCTACTGTTATAATCTTTGGACAGTTAATAAGTTCTTATATATATATATATATATATATATATATATATATATATATATATATATATATATATATAATTTACAGTTTTAATGAGAAATGTTATTTATACCCAATTATTTAATATTATTATGAGAAAATGTGTAATATAAAAATTTATTACAAATTATATAAAATCTTATAAAGATTGCATAAATATATTATTACTATATAAATTAAAAAAAAGTACTAAAAAAATGGATACTAAGTTTAATTTAATTAATAAGATATAGAATTATTGTATCTAAATATAACATTTGACAATAAACTCTGAAGCATGTCTAATAAAAATTAAAAATTGTATGTTATAGTTTAAATTTTATGTTAAGTATAATTGTCAATATCATTAATTGTATGAATGTGCAATAATACATTTTAAATTTTTCTTGTTGACTGTTTAGTTTATATGCATAGTTAAATTATAATATATAGGCCATTTTAAAGTACCTAATTAAAGCATGGAAATTGCAGTATTTTTAAAATTAGTTATTTAGGGGTTGTCCATAAACTACATAGCCTGATTTGGATTATCTTACCCCCTCCCCTTTTGTCATGTAGCCCATCTTAGCATTTTCTCATTTCTCTAGTTTCTAATAAAATACATAGTTTCGTTTATAAAAACTGTAATATTGTTTTTACTGAAAATAAATGTAACATTTACTTATTAATATAAAGTATTAGATTGAATAAAACGTAGAAACTAACTGGCCGTGTAAATTCATTCGATCATTATGCTTACTTCTATTTCAGTTGTTAACCAAATTTACCTTTTTATCTTTATATTTTGTTTATACATAGGCGAACACTTTCTAATAATCTTTAAATATTTTAGTTTTGATTTATTATGAAGTTACACTAATGTGTGTTTTAAAATTTTTAATTCATATAGTGATGCTATAGGTGATACTATGATACTATCTAAAGATCCTCATAATTAGAATTATCCTCATTATTACATGTATAGTCATGTGATAAATTGCATTATCATTAACAATGCCAAAAATATTTTATAAAGTGTGCATAAAACACTGCATAAATAAAAACAAAAAAAAATTCTATCCCTTTTTAATATTATAATTTGTAAATCAACTTTATTCCTTTTATTTTTATTATGAAATCTATAAAAAGTAGGATCTATCGTATCATTCTATGATACAATAAAAATCATAGATAATTTTATTTTTCTGTATTCATTTTATTTATATTACACAGATCTTGTAACACATTAAAAGTAATATAATAGATAAAGAAAAAGCTACGTAGTTATCAGTTTTGTACCAATTTTAATGTAAACTGGCTATATAGTTTATGGGCCGCGCTTTATTGTTGCACTATTTCTTCAGTTCATTTCTTTAAATTCTACTGTTAATGTGTGATAAGTATTCATTTCTGTTTTTTTCAAATTTATGTTCTTCAGCAACCTTACTGTGGGATGCAAAGTGAAGTATTTTCATACAAGTGAAGGAACTAAAGTTTTTAATCTCTGAAATGAACACTCATGAATATTTTTTATGTTTCCGAAATTAAATAATGATTTTTCTAATAATTCCAATTTTTACACAAAGGTCATTTATAAAATCTATAGCTTTAAAGAGAACTGGAAATATTGTTATTGGATATATGTATTTTGAAGAAGTTTCCTTATCCCTTAGAAGTTCTCAATCATTTCTATAGTGAATTACGCCTGTGAAGTTTAAGAGTAAACTGGCTACAACGCAAAGTTATGATATGTCGAAGGTTTAGAACGTCCATTAAGATCAGTGTTACAAGTACCATAATTATTATCTGGTATTTTTGATCATAGAATATAATAGAAAATACTGTTTTTAATGATAGTTCTCTAATGGTGAGCCATATTTATAAGGAATTCTATCAGGTTATATAACTATTTATTTAAATTAAGCATAATTATTAATTATGAAAATTGTACAATTTTAGTAGTATTTTTCCAATTATAGATTAAGTTTTGTTTTATATGAATGAGTTATTGTTTTCAATAAAATTGGAGAAACTATGATTTGTTCGTTAGAATTTTAAATATTTATTTTGTATACCAGGCTTAATATATACATTTAAAATTTTTAAGAAAAAACAAAAGTTCAACTTGCAACAATTTTATTATTTGTTTGAGGTGTCTTTTTAAAATATTTAATTTTCATATCGCGATTGAAATGTCAATTTTACAGCTGGGAACTTTTTAATTTTCGAACAGCTCAAA
The DNA here is from genome assembly GCA_018907035.1 of Sycobia sp. Sy_11. NCBI lineage: Eukaryota > Metazoa > Arthropoda > Insecta > Hymenoptera > Epichrysomallidae > Sycobia > Sycobia sp. Sy_11. Next base: position 216,828 of record JACCIC010000206.1, read on the forward strand.
TACGGCTTGAAGGTGTTTAAACAAACAAAATACTTGTTCACACTGTTCGAGCACTTCAGCCATTCCTGCTGTTTGTATCATTTGTGTTGTTTAAAGATCAAAAAGTTTCCTGTCCTAATCGTAAAATAATGGACGTACATTGCTGTTGTAACAGTTCCAACACTTCCAACGTTTGAAATTTCCAAACTGGTTGAACGGTTCGAACGCTTCGAACATGTTTAGAAATTTAAAGATTCAAAAGTTCCAAACCTAATTAGTTTCCATTTAGATGAGTATAAAGCAAGTTTTTCCTTTTAAATAATTGCTTGGTAAACTAAGTCAAAAAATAACAGGTAATTTTTCATTTATGAACGAATGTAAGAATAGTTTCTTGAATTTGAATTACTAATATTATCGATGATATACGGTAAAGACATCTATTAAGTTGGCATAGCCTGTTCGTAAGCCATATCCTAACCACATGCATATTTTTTTGCTAATTTGTTGCTTACTTTGTACGCCATACCCGATTTTGTTGTTCCTGCTGCTTCCGAAAATAACCGATAAGTTAGCTCAAGATTCAACTGGCGTAGCTATCATCTATATCCACCGAATTTTTAAAGATACCGATATCAAACTGGTCGTATAATTTGTTTGCTAATTTGTTGCTGATATCTTGCGCAAAGTCCGGTTTGGTTTTCGTTATCGTTATCCAGAAACACTGGATAACGTTGGCTTAATATTAAGCGAACGCAGCCATTTTCTATACCTTCCAAAATTATGGAGATATCGATAATCCACACTACCGTCGGTGTTTCTAAGAATCCCGAGTTAGGATTGTTGAAATATCTATACGTGTGGTACATAAATTACGATGTAATGAACATTTAGCGTGTTATTTGTATTAACAATATTGCAAAAGTATAAAAAAGAGCGGAGACACAAACAAAATGGCAAATCAGAGAATCATGTGCGATGCTCAGTTTCCAAAACACAGCGACGCAGACCGTAATCAAACCACCCAGACACAGTTTACAATCTTAGAGGTGCTTGTTTTTATATGTTTTATATGCATTATTTAAACTAGGCTTAAATGATTCAACACGTTATAGTTAAAAAAATTCTTAATAAAATATGTCGAATAATATATGCCATTTTTATATGCTTTTTATCATCCAAAATAGAATATTTAAACATGAGAATAAATATAATATAATACTATAATAATATAATAATTAAAATACTAATGAAGTTGTAATAAAGATAATTTAGTAAGTTTCTGTTCTAAAATATTAAAATCTTAACTTAGTTTATTCCGGTTCTTTAAATAACCTTCCTTAAGCATAGTGACGAAAAGCGAAACTGAAAGCTATCGATTAATTTAACTATATTTTGTGGTTTATAAATATCGACACATAATACAGGTGAAGAGTAGTTCATAGAATGTGCTAATGATGAATTTGGATTTTTAATGGATTTATGTAAATTACCAACCTGATACGGAAGTTGGAAATAGTTTAAATAAATCATGCAACAATCATTTAAATATAGAAACATATTGGTCGATGTTGTAATTTACGAAAAAACTATACTTCTTTGAAGTTTAATTATTTTACGATAAATCTATCTTTAACATAGAAAAGTATTTCAACGACTTTAATTTTCAGACAATTGGGAGAAAAGCACGTGAAAAAAAGATTTCGTTCAATCGATACTTTTACGTATGTATTAAAAGTTTAACGTCAACGCATTTAAGTAAGAGCGTCAAATACAAATAATTGAAATTCTTTCATTATATAATTATGAGCAGGTTACATTAGTACCGTGCGCCTTATCGTATAAAGAACGTTGAAAAAACAATTTGATAATTTTAAATAAATGCATTTGATCCAATTGAAACGACCAAAAATTTGTTTAATATAAAAAATTTTTTATTATAAAATTATATGTATATGTATGTATATATATATATATATATATATATATATATATATATATATATATATATAGATTTAAATATATTAACTGATTTCGTTGAAACGATATTTTATTAATTAAAAAAAAATTATTAATTAAAAAAAAGAATTGATTTAAATCGACTAGATCAAAATAAAATTTTATAAACTAATCATCCATTTATTTTAATACTTCATGTCTTCAAAACATTTCTCGCCAGGCAGATCCACGATTTTCATTGCATATGATGCGCGATTGCCAGTCACTATATAAGGGGACTCTAGCATTTATAATTATATGTAAAATTTGAGTATTGTAAAATGTTGCGCTGTGTACACTGCAAATATAATATAATATATAATACCAAAAAATGATGGAAAAATATGTAAATATAATTATTCTTAATTGCAATATAATATATAGTACACGCTTAGTAGCTTAATAAGTTGAAATACTGCAGTTCCTTTTTATATTTGCTTGAACTATACCCTATTCAAATATAATATATATGACGATAGATATAATCTTTGGCGAATTCGAAGTGGACTTGACGTAGGGGTTTAGGACTAAGGTGAGGTAGGAAAATGAGGTACTAGCGATTATACGATTATACTAGCGATTATATAATTTTTTTTATATATACGAAGCCGAGCTATAGAATGCTTAGCCTGAAATTTTTTTATGTAGTTAAAAGAGAGTTTAATTGAAAATTTAGAATGAAGCCTTAAGTTCTAACTGCATAAATTTAACCAAAATATTTTCACTGAAATTATTTTTTTTATTTTAATGTAATTGAATAATCTTTTTGTGTTCAATTAAAAATAAAGACTTAAATTTGATTTTAATCCTTTATAGAGGCCGATCCAATTGGGAGGATCAGTATGATAATGGTCAAGAAAGAAACAGGAATTGGAGATGGTCAGAGTCACCGGAACCCGATGACCGAAGACAAGGCGGAAGACAAAATCAATTCAGACAATCGCAAAGGAGCTATCACCAACGTAACCAGCATAATAATCGTAATAATTATGATAATCGAAGGAATGATAATAGAAACTTCTATAATAATAGAAGACAGAGAAATTTCAATGATTCTAGAGGGCGATTCTCTGATGAAGAAAGAGAAGATCGCTATAATAAACCACAAAGACGGTAGTTATTGATTTCCTTTCTTATCAATCTTACGCATACCATGTTAAACTAAAATATTGTTACCCTTATCATTTAGATCATTTAACTTCAATGATAGATTTAAACGAAGATATTCAGACTCTGATGGAAATGATGAATATGGATCCAGTAAAATCAGAAGGAAGGAAAGACGTTCGATGGAGAAAAGAAGTCGATCTCGTTCTCGCTCTAGATCTCGGTCACGTTCACGTTCTTTAACGCGTTCCCCATCACGTTCCCATTCTAGATCACGATCCAGGTCTCAATCGCGATCTCATTCTCGATCCCGATCAATGTCTCATTCCAAATCCCGCTCTCGTTCACCATCGCGATCTCCTTCTATTCATAGAACTCGGTCTCGATCTCCTGTAAATGATCCAATAATCAGTGATAATTTTAGCTCTAGAAAAGTAAGACAAAGAGAAGTTCCTTCAGTGGAGAGGAGCAGATCTCTATCTCGAGACAGAAAACGCAGACCACCGTCTCCTATGCATGCTCCTAAAGAAAAGCCTCATAGCAAAGTAGGACAAATAATTTTTTATAGTACCTTTGTTTTTATTATTAATATTATATTAAAAGTGAAATTTTTCATTTAAAGGTCGTAAAAAAGCCACCAACTCAGCAGGTATCTAATTGGGATAACCAAAAACGTGAAGATTCCAGTACCGAGAGTCGTGATTCACGTTCTCGCTCAAGATCGCCTTCTCCATATAATGCGAAGGCACATGAGAATAATATTCCTATTCAGCAAAGCGTTCCACAAAAGACAAACAGCAGCAAAGCAAAACAGACTATTGCACAGCAACCGTATCCAAAACCAGCAGCAGGAAATAATAAAAGTAGTAATCAAAAAGAGTACGAATGGGATACAACTGATTCAGAAAATTAATGATTTAAAAATTGTAACTAATACCAGCAATTTTGAACAAATTATACCATGTACAGTAATAAATATTTTTCAAATTAAATTCTGTGGCTGTAAAGCTTCCAGGTGTTAAAGAAGCCAGTTTCAGATTTCAGTAATTTTTGAGTCTAATTACCTGACTTTATTTGCATTCTTATCTGGATCAGAAGTCAATAATTTCACCAGTTATCTTTCTTGCCGTCTATTTTGTTCTAAAGGCCTTTTTACAGTTATATATTATCAGACATTTGTAAGCTATACGCGAGATCCGTCTCCGACGATACGTTATCATGTTCTTCCAGATAGACATATCTTTTCGTTTAAAGAGTGGACACAGATTTGATTTCCTGTTAGAGATATCTTTAAATTAGTATATCTTATAAAGCCTCTGAACGTCGTATTTCGATGTCATTTTTGTACATTAGCTCTAAGAATGAAGACGAAAATGAATTGGTTCTATCCACAAATAGTTTTGACGTTTTTCGCTTCAGTTAATGCTGTAGGTTTTCATGGATTTCACTTTAAAGGGCTCCGAGAGCCCGAATGGATAGGACCTCAAAGATTAGCATACAAGTGGATTAGTCAACCCGTAGATCATTTTAACCATCGCGATAGTCGAACCTGGCAAATGGTATGTTCGTAAAATAATATTGTTTACAAAAAAAAATAAATGCCAGTGGCTTTACAAAAAATCGTAAGATATTTCTATATTACTTTTACGAATAAATTTAGCGATATTTTGAAGAGGACTACTATTTCAACGGTTTTGGCCCGATATTCATTATGTTAGGAGGAGAATGGACGATAAATCCGGGCTTTTTACAAACTGGTTTAATGCATGATCTCGCGAAAGAACACGGAGCTTTAATGTTTTATACCGAACATCGTTATTACGGTTACAGTAAACCTACTGAGTAAATTCCATCAACTTTCAGTATTATCAGATTATTAGCATTTACATTTTCATTAGTTATAATAAAATTATAATGATAACAGGAATATGAGTTCAGATAATATGCAGTATTTGAATGTCGATCAAGCATTGGCAGACATAGCGTATTTTATAGATAATATAAAAAGCAAAAAGAATATTAGAAATTCAAAAGTCATAGTTTTTGGTGGATCTTACGCTGGAAACATGGCAGCTTGGATTAGAGTTAAATACCCGCATCTTATACAGGTAAATTATTGACTTACATTTATTCTTTATTGAACAAGAAATGGTTCAAAAGATTGAAAACCAAAATCGTTTTTATTTGTGTTCTTTACAATATTTTAATTTACTCGATAATGATATTACATCTTTAGCATGAATAAAAAGTTGGCATATTTTTGATAAGGCAAATATTTTAAAATGCATTAATAAGAAAAATAATATGCTGAATGGTATTGTTATTAAAAAAAAAGTTTATCTCATTTTACTAACTTGCATTATTTGTGCAAACAAGTATAAAGTTCAGAATTGCATGTAGCTTATGTTGAAAAAAATATCGATTATTGACGCTGTATAATGTAATTTCTTAATAAGGTTTATATAATGCAAATACTCTCAAAAAATACAAATAGTAGATCATTTATAAACTATTCCATTAAAATGATTATTTTTTTTAAAAAAAGAAAAGTATAAATGTTTGTAATTGAGAAATTTAAATTATATAAACTTAATGTTAAAACTTACTGAATATCTGAAATGAAATGTTGTAGGTGGCTTTTGATATAATATTTCTATTTCATCTTTAAAATATATACTTGAAACCCTCCTTTAAAATTTTTGTTAACATTCTGACCGAAATGTAATCGGTTATTTTTAGCTGAGAATTATTGTTACAAATATTAACATATGATTACATTTTATGCTTAACAACTATTTTATTTAAAATAATAAGCAAACTGCTTAAACTGTCGTTAAAAAACTTATTATATACTTCAATATAATTCTGTATTGTAAAAAACATTTTAAAAAAATTTTTCATAGTTATATTAAACTATGTATTTAAGAAAATGTTTTTAAGATAAAATTTGTATATTTTTTTTATACTTATAATTTTAAAAATTATTAACTTATTAAATAATTATGTCTGTAAAATCTATTAGTTTCTTTTTATATTTATTGATTGATCCTGTAAATCTAAGATACTAGTACTAGTTTTTAGACATTTAATAGATTTGAGATACTATTTAGAAAATTCGATTGTATATTTATAATTTTATATTCATATATTACAAAACATTTCCATATTTTAAAATTAATCATATTAGTAGCTTAAATTCATTTCTATTAATTTTAAAAATATTTGATTTAACTAGATAATTATTATTTCCCAGTGAATAGTAATATTGATTAAATAACATGAATGGGCAATATTTAAAAAATGGGGTTTAATGCTTCATCAAAGGAAAATTATAAAACTATAGTGTTATTATAATAATTTTAAGAAATTAAATGCGAATATGATATTTATAATTTCTGAAAATGTCAGGAAGATAAGTATGTATGAAATTCAAAAATATTTTATAATGTAAAAACTTAAAAATTACGAATTACCATCCGTTCTTTTTAGAAAAAATGTCATTCATAATCTATAATTCAAAAATTTTATAAAAATATCATTTTCATTGTTTTTTTCTTGACGGGTACCGTTTTTTAACATCGTTTTTTCATGCGGGTAACTAAAGCACATATTTTCGAAATTAGGCTCATAAAAAACTTTTATTCTAATGAAAGTAAAGAAGATATTACAGTTGGTTTTTTTTTCAAACAAGATTTTTTAATTCGTGTGAAAGGGCATTTGAGAGTAAAATCTCATCGTCCTAAGACTGCGTAACGTGACAGAAGTTGTGATGACGTTTTTTCATAATATAATAATTTTTATACTTCTATGCGATTTGAGGAGGTGGACATCGAGAGGCACGCCTAGATAAGGATAGATGATCTGATCATAGCTTTTGCCTTTGTCTATACGTATCTCGAAGTCCACTGCCTCGAGCCGAATTTCACAACTTACAGTTGTAATTTTTATTATATTTACAACTATCAGGTATATTATGATTGTTTATCGTGACAGCAAGCTCGATAAACGATCGTTTTTCACCAGTAAAATTAAGAATAGTAAAGTCCTATAAATCTCCAATTTATTTCTACATTTTATTCTGTTTTTATGTTATAGGAAGGAAATCATTAATAACTAACCATTCGCAATAAGTATAAGATTATAATATTGTTTTAACTGTAATACAATTATAAATATGTTGATTTTGCTATTGTAATAAGTGAACTATTTAATATTAACATATAATTTAAATTTGATTTTTTTTTAAAATAATTCAGACAATTATGATATTAGAAATAATTGTCGGAGGTCATAGAAAGAATTCAATAGAAGGAATTTTCAATTGTGATTGATTTTTATAACAAAAAAACACATCTTTAGATTATTTGTATTTCAGATAATCATCTCGGAATTGATGCTTATCTTCGTTATCTGGTTTATTTTCTAATATTTTAAAAATATTATTTCTAAAGTAAGATTTCAACATTGTATAACTTTGCGCCAAGTAAAGAAAAACATGAACTAAATTTCGACGCATATAAGAGATCAATTGCTATAAAACAATCTCTTTGCCCACACAAAAATACAATACTAATTACAGTATGTTGGATTTTTAAGAGCAAAAATGACAATGATTTATAGTTTTTATTTAATTCCATCAACGTAGAATACTAAAAAAAATATTGACGAAAATGTTAACATTTAATAGTGCGATCATTATATAATGTTAAATGAATTAACAAAATTTGAACACATTGAACTTTACACAATGAACATATATATATATATATATATATATATATATATATATATATATATATATATATATATACACGTATACCATTATTATAAGATAATCCAATAACCATAATGAATGGTAAGCTACCAATTAAAATGTATTATTTTAATTAATTATTATTTTATTATAACATTATTGCTCGGTTTTAATCTAGACCTTGTCGTATCTAATCGTTTCGATAATTGAAGTTTTTTACTTTCATCAATTCTTATCTGATCGATTTTAATAAATTCAAGAGGGTTTTTACAGAACTGGAAAAAGCACGAGATATAGGACTTGTTCATTTTTAATTCATATATTCCAATCTGGGTAAAATTGGAAAAATTGTAATATAATTTTGGAAATTTTTATGCTCACTAACTAAGTTTCGCTAGTCGAAACAGATGTTCAAGCTATGAATATGTCACTGCCGTGTGCAGTGGAATAAAATAGCAAACTATCAAAATCGTAGACGTTTTCATAGAAAGGTGACAAAATAATAAGCAACTCAGACAATTGAAGGTTAGATGTTATAGATTTTAGGAAAAATAAGTAGACGCATTAAAATTATTTATGATCTTGAAAAAATGAGTAAAATAAACATCTTTGTTAATTAAATATCCATAAACTATGTCCAGGCGACTGGTTCGAGAAGATTGAAAAGCCAGTCGACAGTGGCGTAAAAGTGCAATTTTCGGAAAATTTTTATTATTTTATGTAAAACCAAATAATACATTAAATATCTAAGAAGAAACCCATATAGTAGTCACAAAATTAGAAAGAAAATCTATTTATATATTTATGTATATTATTCGTAAAGTTTTCCTATATCATATAGCTATGAAAATTATTATATTCAATAAAATATAATTTTCATAGATTAGAAAATGTTTTGGCCTTTTTATATAATGTTGATTTCGTTCTGAGTTGTTTATTAAAATATGCCTCGTCTATAAAAATTGAGGATGTAACAAGGTTTTTTATCCCATCATTGTTTTCTTCAAAAGCTATAAGTATTTTCCTACCTCTCTGCTTATTTTTTACAAAATCTACATGATCTGATTTTTAATTTGCCGTATCAATTATTTTTCGAAATTTATTTATCAATAACCGAACTTAATAGAATAATCCTTAAGAAATTATTGTTAAAGCATAATGAAGGTTCTGTGGAAACTCTAGTTGAAAAACTTAAACAACTATTCATTATTTTTTTGAAATAAATAGTTCATAAATTTAATTTGAATAATAGGGTGCGGTAGCCAGCAGTGCACCAGTTCGTGCTAAAGCAGATTTTTTTGGTAAAATTATGAAACTATAATTCTCAATATTACAATAATAGTACATAAAAACAAAGGGGATTCTATTCTCTAGTATTGTTATCTTTCCCCGCAGAATATTATGAGGTTGTAACAGAGTCGCTAAGACGATACGATGCCAAATGCTCCTCGATCGTTAAAAATGCTTTCGCCCAAGTTGAGGAATTGATGCTGACTACCAATGGTTCAGAAAAACTTAGTGAAACCTTCAAGTATACTTTTATCGATCGATAAATACACTTTATTTGATTCTCTCTATTATATTATTCATACTTAATGCGTAATGCAATGCAATCACTTTCTATTTCAGTCTCTGTAACAAACTCGATGTGAATTCTCAGAAAGACGTCAGTTTTTTCATGACTTTTTTGGCAGAAGTACGTAATGCTCTTTTTTGCTAATCAATACAACGATCATGAATTAATATAACAAATAATAGTTGTCTTAAGTTGTGTCAGTATGTAAGTCCGTCAATGTTGTTGGGAAATATTTTAAGAATATTGTGCAGATTTTTGCAGGGAATGTTCAGTATAACAGCATTTCTAACGGCAAGAGTAAAATCGGACGGATTTGTGATGTATTAATAAATAACACTATTAGCGAGTCTATCGATAGATTAGCGTATCTGGTTCGCCAACATAATAAAGGTTGCAGTGACGTTAGCTATTTCAAATATTTGGAATACATGAAAAAAGAGTCCTGGGACTCCTCGGCTCCTGAAGCAAGTAATATATTCTTTTATTATGATTTCTTGTGTGTCTAATGAATCGAACCCTTTTATGAAGATTAAGAAACGGAAGCAGTCGCGCCAAATGGTGTTCATATTAACTGACTCCATTATATTTTACTTGAATTTACACTTTTAACAGATTGCAGTATTGCAGTATTACAGTATCATATAAAACTAACATAATTACTTATATATTATTATATTCTAATTTAACTAACATTGAGTGAAGATCAATTATATTTTTATTCCGATGTCCTATAGCTACTTCAATTTAATTACCAGATAATTTCAAACGATAAATATTAATTTTTGCTTCAAAATTTTTGTCTATAATAAAACTATTCTAGACACTTCTTCGAGATAATATTATTGATATCGAATCTAAAGATAAACCATTTTTAATTAAACAATTAAATCCAATTAATAATCGTAGTTTTTATGTTGTCGAATCGAAGAGAAATTAGATAGTAGATTAGTATTAAAAATACAGATTATAATATATTATCTTATAATAATTCGAAAAATCATTTGGTTATCTTGAACAAAGATAAGAATAAACAAATATTAATTTAAGAGTCTTATTTTTGAAGAGATTTTATCAGAATGTCTATTTATATATACGATAGGTCGACAGTGGTACTTTCAAACATGTACTGAATTTGGATACTACCAGACAGCCAATTCCAGGAAATCAACCTTCGGAACTTTAATCAATCTTCAATTTTACGTCAATCTATGCACCGATATTTTTGGTTCGTAGTAAGTATTAGATAGATAAATAAATGTTAAAAAGTATTAAGTAAATTAGTGAAGAGCGACGAGCCCGTCGATAGTCCCACAGCTTCTCTAAGTAAATATGTTTTAGTTACGAGAGAAACTTGATAGATTATGAAGTTAACAGAACAAATATTGTTTACGGTGGGGATTTTCCAGACGTTAAAAATGTTATCTTTGTCAATGGAGATATTGATCCTTGGCACTCACTTTCAATTCTTCATGACCTAAATGAAGATTCTCCTGCAATTCTGATTTCAGGTGGGATTTTCTCACTTCACGATTATATTGTACTCGCTTATTACAATGGTTTCATATTAATGATTTATTATTAAATTTCATTTTTAGGTTCGTCTCATTGCCAAGATCTTCAAGCTAATTCCAACAATGATATTCCTGAATTAATAGCAGCCAGAAAAAGAATAAAGCAGATTGTTTCAGGCTGGGTCAGAAATTAGAGATTCGTTTTTTTATTAATAAAAAGATTGATATAATAGTTTATAAGTGAGTGTATTTAATATGAAAAAAATCATTTTCAATCGACATATTAGATTTCATCACTATTTATGAATGGACAATAATTGAAAGTAATATAAAAAGTCTTCAACTACAAATCATAACTAAAGTATTTTTCTTAACGCTATATATTTTGTACAGTGGATTATGAAACACATAACGTGTAGTTTATCCAATTAAGACTAAAAATTACTGTAAAAATATTTTTTTTTCGATTTCTATGAATTTTTATATACATAAGTAAAAAACCTAAAGAATACAGCAAACATCATTTTCTATTTTTTGACTTACGAAAAGTAAAAGTATCAACAAATTACTAAGTCTGAATAGAGAAGTGTGCAAAAATGTACAGGGCAACCCGTAATACTTGTAATATACAATGGCTATGTATAGACTTAACAGTATTTTAAGACCATTCCAAGCTATTAATAGAGTTTGTATTTTTGTATCTCGAAGATCGAGGGTGAATTCAATAATCTAAATTTAAAAAAAAAAAATCCAAGAGATCAGTCGACTTCTAACTTTCTGAATGAACCGCAAATGCCGTGCATTGTTGAATCGGAATTTGAAGCGGTAGAGCAACCAAATCCTTGCTTAAGAGCCGAGACTGCACCTTCCCTAGCCTTCTCCGAATACAATTCGGACCTCACTTTCATTTTGTCATGGCTTAACAGTGTGGGCCGAATTTCCAAAAGCTCCTTACGCCACAAATCTGAAAATTTTTTATCACAAACGATAAGTACAAATAAATAGTTTTGTAATAAATTTATAATATGTTGACAATAAAAAATTTTATAGTTTGTTAATTTTAGAGTTTCTTTTATATTCTCGCATATATAATAATTAATAATATATATTTCTAGTTATATAACTAACCCCTATGTCTTCTTGTATGTACTAATTATGTAAAAAATAATATATTTTATGCTTTACAAAAAAAATCAAGAATATAGGTATAAAGAATCTACAATCAACTTACCAATCATTTCCTTCATGGGCATAGTACCACCATATTCTTTTGGTAACATGCTTGTGTCCATTTTATTGTTTTTTGCGTCTTCCAGACTCGTGTAAATCCTGACTCGACTCTTAATTTTATCCGATATCAAGGACATTCCAAAATCTAAAGCAAATTTAAGGGATGGGTGAGCATTGATTGCGTGGACCTCTTTGTGTCGCATTGGAAGCGTTTTCTAAAAATGAAGGAATACAATATTATTGTACATTATATATAAAATAAGAATGTATTTATTAAAAAACAAGATAATTTATGCAAAAGAATAAAAAATCTATGACGTATTGAGGATATGGAAATTGTTTTCGTTCAACAGTAGTTCATTAGTTTTTGATGCTGACATTTGCAAACAATGTTAATAGATATGAATTTTAAAAAATTATTTTCATTATTCTCGTTATTTAAATATTAAAAAAAATGATAAATAACGTGCCTGTATATATATATATATATATATATATATATATATATATATATATATATATATATATATATATATAAAGACAATATTCTGTATGGAAATGTATTTTTTGAAAATTATACTTTTTTAGGTTTAATGCATTCGTGATATACTTTATAATACCTACACCAAAATATTTATTAGAATAATATTCGTGAATTTTTGCGATGCTATTTTGAATTGAATTAAAAACTTTTTACAAATTTAATTTGAGGAAAATTCAATAGTACTTTGAGTAACATGAAAATAATTTTTTTACGTCAACAGGACTTATTGTTGATTATATTAATAATGAATTTCATTGATTACATTTATATTTAATTATTCGACTTCACAATTGAGAATTAAAAGTATTGTAAAGTGAAGAAAGATTTTTTATAAATGGTGTAGACTATAATATATCAAAATATTATTTGTGCATATGTTCTAGCGAAAATGTTATAAAATTGAATAATAAAATATTATTGTTTTATTATAGAAAATAAAATATTGTGATATATGTTACATACACTTGTTCCGTGTATTCTAAATGTCTATTCATATATTAATAAGAAGATGAAATTTATTTATCAATGATGCATTCTGATGAATTGTTCTGTTGTCTCTAGATATAGTAAAATAATCAAGAATGTCTATTTACAAAAATGTAATGTTTTATCTAAATGTGCTGTTTGTGAAATAAGATTTTTTTTGATAATAGAACAGGGAACACTTTCACTGCCATCGACTTAATTGGCGAACCAGCTGAAATTTCGTCGAAGGGGAAAAAAACTCATAACCGGTGGCCCGACCTCAAAATTCGGTGCCTGACCTAAATTCACTGGAGTGACCAAAGCATGATAATATAACTTGAAACCGGTTTTGAGCTCGGTATATATATATTTCTCCAAGCCCATTGCGTACAACGCCCTTGAAAGTAAAATAAATTTTAATCTGAATTTATTATTGGGATGCGCGCGCCCGCGCGCTCGCGTGTGTGTATAATATCTGAATATGATAATGAATTACAATATATTTATATATAGAGCAACGGCATGCTTGTATTTTATTCGCGGTGATCCTCGAAGTCCGAGGCGTTTCTAAATATATTTCAAGAATCGAAAAATTTCGATAATGCACACCGCGTGTCGTCATGAGACGAGTCGTTATAACAAATTATGAAATCAAAAAAAAAAAAAAAAAAAAAAAAATATCCTTGTATTCGTAGGCAATCTCAGAGTATCAAGGTAAATTAGTCAGGCTAAGATGTTTCAATAAAACACGCCGATATAATATAATATATGCATTCCACACTCCTGTCCCACTCACCGATACATTAGAATTAACATAAAAGCGCTTGACGATCCCTCGACATCCCGAGGAAAAAAGTGAACGTCCAAAGAGAAGAAGAAAGAAAAAAGAAAAAACACGAAATTGCCTTCTTACCTCGCCATTTTTGACGATGCGCACGGCCTCCTTGGGAGTGAAGAGCGTGAGATGGGGAAAACTGACGCCGGCACCGTCGGCGAAGTGAACGAAGCCCCGGATCTGGCTTTCCTCGTCCTCCATCAGGGCCTCGTAAGTGATCGCGTGAATCTTGCACATGTCCGCGTTGGTGTATTTGTACGGATCGAATACTCCTATAATTAATGCCTCTTTTTATCAGTATTGCGTGGATTCAATGAAGGAAAAAAAAAACGCTACACGATATATAATTAATAGCTGAAACGATCGAAGATAATAAGAAGGGAGCGCGTGTGGAAAGGTTCGATGGGGGAGTTGGCGTGGATTTGTTGGGGTTTTTTTTTTTTTTTTTTTTTTTTGCGTTTCTCGTTAAAGTTGGATAATGGCGTCGCTCCGGGACAGAGCTCAAAATAGCTCCGGCAATGAAATTCAATCCACAATGGTTGGATTATCGATATATTATTCGTCCAATTTTGAGCCCTGCCGCGGCAGCGCGATGGGATTCGGCGATGTATATGGCATTTTATATTGTGTAAATGAAGAATGTCGTGCAGTGTGCAGTTATAAAAGGATAAAGAGCAGGCGAGAGAATGGCGATAATCTAATGTATAATAACAAAATATAATTGCGTGGATGAAGAGTGTTTTTTATTTTGTCATGAGGTCGCGATTGGCGACCGCCGTTTACCAGGTCTGGCGACTATAACGCGGCGGCCCTTCAAATCTCGGCCGGGAACAGCAAATATATATCTGAAACGTTATAAAATTCATCCAGAGTATTTTTGTTGATAATATCGTCGACGTGTTTTATTAATAAAATAATTGTGTATAAATATTTAATTGTGTATAAATGTAATGAATATTTTAATAATAAAATGTCATTGTGCGGCTTAAATTTCAAACTGTATTATATATACCTTTTACTATTAAGCTCAATATATATATACATGTGCTTTAGGTTATACTTTAGATATAATACATAGTTATACATAGATACATGATTAAATTACACAACAGTATTGCAATATAAAGTAGAAGAATTTTTTTTTGGAAAAAATCACAATTGTATTTGGAACAGGTGTGGAAGAACTTATTAAAGTATAATAATTCAAGTGATACAATTTACGCACTCTCGTTGCATAGAAATCTAATATATACGTATATTTGCGTAATTAATAATCTGTTTCAGGAAATTTTAAAAAGCACCGAGCTTACCCAAGATTCAGCAATTCGCTCATGTTCGCCTCACTGATATCGAGATTATGGAAGGCGGGATGATAAACCTGGCGCAGAAGTAGGTATCTTTCGATAGCCTCCTGTGCCATTGGCACGTTAAACTTTTTGCACCGCAAGAATTTCAGTAGAAACCGACCGTCTAAAATAATTATTACATTGAATAACGATAGTTTGCATAGATGTGTGTGTGTACATATATATATAGCAGTCGTTTATATAGATATATATGGTTAATTTTAACCCATTGCATGTATAACTTTTAATTCAAAGTTTTAATGCTTGTTGTTCATCGTTGTACATGAAAACAGGTAATTACATTATACTCGGCACAATATTTGTCATATCGATCATCGAATCAAAAAATACGGATAAGTTATGTTATAAATCTTGTAATCGTTAGTAAAAAAAAAAAAAAAACAATTATATTCATCAAAACTTACATAAACTGGTTTCAAAACGTATATGACTCACTTAATTAGAATCCCGTTTTGAAGAATTACCTTTAAACTATATATATCATTCCAATTCGTAATCGTACATTTAATTAACAGACAGATAAAAGTAGCAATTTGAAAATTCCAAAGCGAGCGGCTCCAGTTCGTACGCGTTTTCATTGTGCGCGCAGTTCCCGCGATCCATATTTGACGCTTAAAAAAATTTTGAATTCTTGCACGTCGACGCGATACGCCGGACGCCCCCGAGGGAAGGCCAGGGCGAGTCTCGTTTCCCGACTCGAAGCAACAATCAACGATCGATGGCGCTGACGCGTCGGCGCGACCTGTTTACTTAAGTAACGATTACAGACGCGTATGGAGCGGAGCTCGGTTACCGCGACGAAAACTCGTATGCACATATAGTTATTTTTTCCACTCGCAATCTTCATTTAGCGCGCTGAAAAGCGCGCAGCCCGTACAACGATCGATCTAAATGGGAATCCCTCGCTACTTTTTTTCTTCTTCTCTTTTTTTTTTTTTCACGTATCGGGACAAAATGAAACGTTTTTTCCTCGATGCCTCGTCGCCGTATGCGTAAGTGGCCGTCGGTCCTTGGCGCTAAATCGTCGATTTTTCCGTTACTGCCTTAACGCGCATAAATTTGCCGCTCCCGATCGTTGCGAAATTGAAAAATGTCCTCGTCGGCGCTTCGTCTTGCGCTTATGCGCGCGCAAGTAACGCGCTAGTTTTCGCCGACGCCGGAGCGCCGAGGTTTACTGCTGGACGATGGAAAAATGCGCACGGTTTTACGTCTTCGTTTAATAATCCGTCGAATTGTCCCGTCGCTCAAAAGTTACATTAAAATTATTGGACTGCTCGAGAGCGGGCTTCGTTACCACGTTGGCGTTTCGCGGCTCGTGGCGCTCAAGCAGCGACAAATAATCCGTGAATTATCCGAGAGAAATTTCAAGGACGCATACGTGCGCCACTTGTTCGTCCCGTCCAACGGCAGAGGCTGGAAGTTTATACGTAAAACAAAAAAACAACCGGTAGGAATCGTGTATTTTTTAATTTTTTCGGCAAATTTCGCCCGGACTCGGAGAAGCTTTAGCGCGCCGTAAGGGAGCGAGAAAAAAGAAAACAAAAAAACAAAACTCACCCATTCTGCAGTTCTCGATGCGGGGATTAAGCTTGATCCAGCCTCTCACTTGCTCGAGCGCCTGATCCCGGGTATTCTTGTCCTCTCTCAGCTCGTCCTTGGCCATTTTCTGCGTCTCCGCGGACAGACTACACTCGTACGCGTCCTCTTCCGTAACGTACTCGACGGCGCCCATGTTTGCCCGATGTGTGTATTTTTCTTTTCACGTCGGCCAAAGTATTATATATATATATACGAAAGGATTTCAAACCTGCAAGATAAGCATATGTAAAGTTTTCTTTTGTGAACAGCACTTGCTTCTACATGGTATAATAAGTACTCGTGTGTATAATCAGTCATTCGTGGCCGGTTAAACAGAGACACCGTTCCAGAAGGAATTAAGTTAGATTCTACGTTAGTTCCCTAAGGCTACGGGTATACCTTATTAGCGGCTCTTTAATTATGAAGCGCGAGAGAGAAAGAAAAATAAGAATACGCATTTTCTTTCATTCCACGAGTGATCGTCTCGTTAATTAACGGAGTAACCGCAGCCGCCGGTGCATACAGCCCCGTCGATATAGGCAAAAGCGTCTGCGGCATTAATTGTCATCCCCGATACTGTATCCTTTGCGTATTACATGCGTATATATATATATATATATATATATATATATATATATATATATATACATGTACACATTACGCGTTAAAGAAGAAGATTGTCTGTTGCAATTTCCTCGATAATCGACCGCAAAGGAGCATTTAAGCGTGCAAAATCTTCGAGAATATAGGAGAAAGGATACCCGCTGCTTTACTGGATAGAGACTATATATATATATATATATATATATATATATATATATATATATATATATATGTATAGAAGAGCTGTTATGCGGTAATCGGCAGCCGGCGCGGGATTATTATATTCCTTACGTCAGATGGCATAATACACCTATTTTTCTCTCTTTTTCGTATATATCAGTTCAGTATAAAAGCGCGCGCGAATGACATAACTGTGCCCGCCGCACCAGCAGGCATCGGCGCGCGTCTGGTCCTGTGTATATATGTTAACCGGCGCGCTGGCACTTGCCAGGTGTATTTGTGTGCCTGTGCGCGCGCGTAGAGCGCGTGGAGGAGAGGGGGGGGGGCGCACGTGACGTACACATCTGGCGTAGAGATATAATACACACGGCCGCAGACTCGCGCGCATTTTTTTGTCGGCGTCCTTATACATATATACATATATATATATATACACACACTTCCACTTGGACGTTTCGAAATAACTTTCTCCTGTGGCTCCGGCAGAGGGAGAGACCCACACACACATATATATACATATATATACCAGCGGGCCTCCAGAATTATGCAACAGGCGCAAGGCGCAAACTTCGCGACCGCCGCCGCGCGGTTGTTCACCCATATACATTATATATCAATAAGGCCGTTCGCGAGCGAGCGCCCCGGCACAAATCGGCCCCGCGCGAAGGAGGCCCCCCTCCCCTCCCTCGCCCGTTTTTGTTTTTACGTAAGAGCGCGTCGCTGCCCCGCCGATGGCCGGGCGAAGCGTTGCAAAAGATCGCGTATATACGTTGACAATTGGGGGTGGCTCGGGGGGGGGGGCGAAGCTGTGTTTTTCCCCCCCCCGAAGTGGCGCGATCCGCCCCAGTACGGGCTTATAATGCGAGGGGCGGCACGCGCGCATTATAGTCGCGCCGATGTTCGCGCAAGGCAGGGCGAGATAAGTCCCGAGTTTTCCGTGACGCGTACACATATATTTGTACAATACACGCACGCTTATAATATTGCCAATATACGCTCGTTTTCCATCGATCGGGGGCATTTGAAATATATATGTACGTATGTATGTATGTATGTATGTATGGGGTTCGCGATTGCGCAATCGACATCCGCATAAGACCCCGCACTTAGGACAATATAATTCACCGATATATTACTTGTCTATTATTGTTTTCGGTGAATTTCGATATTTATGAATTTTTAAACAAGCGCTCGCTCGAATTCCGCTCGACGCCGGGCTCCTTTGTTTTACGCGGGTCCTTTGGCTCGGGCCGCGAGCCAAGGAACATTGAGCATATATATATGACTCTGCAGGCGAGTCCAGCGAGACTGGACGACGACCGCACTACGGTGTATCCCGGCGGGGAACCGCGAGAAAATGGCACACCGAGGACGCTTACGTAATTCGAGCGGTCTCGATGGATTATACACAGCGCGGACCACTTCGGAGCTGGTTTTTCATTAATCGCACGGCCTGTTTTAGTATCCCCGCAATGGGATCGGCCGGGCGTATACGTTGCCCTCCCCCCTCCCCTAGAATCCCGGGTGAACATGCGAAGCCGACCAGAAGCTTATCTAGTGAGCCGAGGTCGTGTAGAAGAACGAGGATGATAAAAATTTTAGTAATATTAAAAGGCAGCGCGGAAATCGTCATTGTGTCGAAAAGAAAAATGATCTATTTAGGTATAAAGAAGAAAAGAATTCCCTCGACTCGGGCGAGGGCCTATTCGACTTAAGCGGATGTTTGATCGATTTCTTCGTGCGCGGCAAAATAAAAATTGCGCAATATTCAATTGGAGAATAGGCGTAGGTAGTTTTGTGCTAAGTAGAAACGGCGCGAGTACGGCGAGACGCGCGAAGTGATATGCGGTATAATTAAATGTGATGAAGAGAAATAGGAAGCGGTGGAACCGTTGAAATTTTTAGCGACGAGAATGTCTTTCCCGTATTTATAAAAGTATAGAATTTATATGAAAACTTTTTGTCCACCTTGACGAATATGCAAATATAAATCCATTTATATATATATAAAGGAATCCACCGGTGATTGAAAATATCCTTCGTTATATCCAAAACATAGATTTCGTTACGTCGTTGCACAATCCCAAAACGGCCTGAGAAACGTTTTGCTTAAAAAGCAATATATCTCCCTCCTCGTCCAATTAAGAGTAATTTTACACCACGCGGGGGCAATTTGAAATGTCGTAACGTCAGCGCGCCTTCGAGCCCATTTTACATTTATGCATATTATATTGCAGCTCATTCATTGTGCAGATCGCTCGATTTCTGTCTGTATATGCAAACGCGCGCGCAGGCGCGTTATGCCGGCATGCGAGAGGAAACAAAGGAGCGCGGCGTTAAAAGAGAGCGGGATTTTATCTCGTTATAAAAAAAAAAAAAAAAAAAAAAAAAAAAAAAGCCTCGAAATCGTTTAAACTTCACCGCGTATAAAATATACGCCGCGTCCCGATTCGAATTCGCGCGCAATCCATGAATCTAATCGTAAAATTTTCAAGTACGCCGCGCAAGGCTCCAATAACGACGGTCGGGCGTAAAAATCGACCCGCCATCCCTCCTCCCGCTCTCACGGCGTACAGACAAAACAAAAACTAACAAAGGACGAAAATATATAAATAAATCGACGGGCCGATCGTACGAGATATTAAACGGGCATAATCCGGCGAGTCGGCGTTTTCAACCAGGTAAGCACATTGATATAACTATACTCGCATGTACACCTGCGGACACCCGTATCATATGCGGGGCAAGTATATTTGTATGTTGGATCGATGATATAAACAATCGGGCGCGTATCGCAATCGCAGGCGCGCGGAGCAGTCCGCGCCAGTCCTCCCCCCCCCTCCTCCTTCCCCCTCACCCGCCCCACCTACCCCCGACAGGCGCTGATTTCTTCCGCGTAGAAAGTAAACCTAATGGCTGTAGCGTCGCGTTCGACCGCGTGGCCGCGACTCCTTTGTACGTGGCTATATCTATATATCTCTACGCCCGGGTGTCTAATGTATATACACGTGCAATGTGTACATATATATATATATATATATATATATATATATATATACCGGCTCGCAGCGCATATATATATACACTCGTCGCGTAAGAGTTTTTACCACCGGGCACGCGCGCGCATGCACCACCACCATTAGAAATGAATATTATTATGTGCGCACGGCCGCGCCAAGATTATGTCTGGTTATGCCATAGCTACATAATTCGTAGCTTCATTCACCTGACACACACACACACTCATATATATATATATATATATATATATATATATATACACACTTGTGTATACCGTAGGAGCTCATTACGTTATATATATAATTCAAAATCCAACGTTTGACCTAGTTTTTTTCGCGCTATTATATATATATATATATATATATATATATATATATATATATATATCCTATAATATTGCGTTATTATGAAATTTCGCTCAAATTGGTGTATATATATATATATATATATATATATATATATATATATATATATATATATGCATGACCGGGCGTGATATAATAGTCCAATTTCAAATTACTTAATTTAATCGGATTTCGCAATAGATATTCGCGAGAAAAAAATCGTTATGTATTTGACTCCCTGTAACTATAAAGACTGCACGCTCGTATACAATGGAGAAACTGGGCTACCGGTCAGGTGTTACGAGCGTTGGAATTTTCGATTGTAAATGGTGAATTGGGCACTTTGCGGTCATAACTCGTCGGTTCGTCGCGTCGCCGCGAGATTCGGTGTAATTATTTTTGTCGAAATAAAGGAAGAAAAGAAACAACAACAACAACAACAACAAGAAAAAACGTTACTCGGTCAGGCGTGCGGCGCGAAAAAAAGGAGAGAATTAATAAACGCGTTATGTATACTATACTCACGGGGATAATTTCTTTTCTTCGTCTCCTTGAGGTAACCCTCCGATGTGCGCGTCAAACGCTATTATAGAGAGAACTCGAGAAAATTATTCTTTCGTCGAACGAATCGTGTATATATATATACGTATATATATATTACATACATACCGATGGTGCCGCGAGCACGTGCGCATAGGTGTAACGAGCTCCTCGAACGGACGGTATGTATATATATATATGTAAAGCATGCGCATCTTAAACCAGCGCCCGTGGTCCATTTTAATGTATTCATACACATATACATACGGGATAGGTATAACGATACGCCTATATTAGCCGGAGAGCGCTCGGCTTTGGCATTCCGCGTTTACGACTCTCCAAAGAGAGGAGGCCGTTTCGCAAGATACCAACGTGTGTATATCTTTTATATACATATACACACATACGCTTACGGACGCACGCTTTGTGCGCCGGTTTTTCGATCAACAAAAAGATGCGTCGTAAGCCAGAAATGAGAAAAAGAAAAGAAAAAGAAACAAAAAAAAAAAAAAAAATCAACAAAAAACTTCAAATGTTTTGCGTACGATATTACGCGCGCGATTATGAAATGTGCAAGCAGTAACACTGCCGGTCGATCCCAAGAGGCGCGTAATACAAATGTATGCGATGCATATCAAAAGCTACGCATCGGGAGGCGGAGTATCCGAGGTTTAATCGTCGCGCGGCCGAATCGCCCGTTTCGAATTTTCAACGAAAAGAGGCACTTTTTGGCTTTATGCGCTTCCTGGTCTGTGCGAGGTTCTCTCGTTGTGCGGGACTGATTAAGCAATAATCTCGAAAAAAAAAAAAAAAGAAAAAACAATCAAAGTGGCACATTATACAATTTTATAGGAATATAAATCATCTAGAATTCGGTTACTTCGAAATTTCTTTGCTGTAAGTTTTTTTTTTCTCGAAGGTCCCTGTATTATTTAATTGAACGCTGCACTTAGTGAGATCTTTAAAGTTCGCAATTTTCCACAATCTCGGAGGTACGTACGCGCGCTTGTTTAAATAATTCGTTGCAATTCCAATGCTAATCGACTGGCGCGAGTTTTGTTGAAAGAACAGACAAAATACTATTGTAGCGGGCGCTTTTTTTTCTCAATAAACAGATGAAATCGATCGTTGAAGAAGCGGTATTAACATTAAACGAACTTTTAAATTTGACGGAAGAAATGGCGAAAAACATATAATTACACTTACGGATTATTCTCCCGTACTTATGAACTGATTAAAAATTACAACCTATTGCCAAGTTCGCGTACGAAAAAATTAAAAAAAAAAAAAAAAAACTAAATAAATATAGAAATAAAATTATCAGATCAATAGTGCAGGATACACGGGGGAGAACACGATCGGATGCCTTTTTAAATTTCGCCTTAGCGCAGGAGACGTGGAACAAAGGCCCGCGCGGTCCAAGTACTCGTATATATAGGTAGTAGATATATATATATATATATGTTGAACATACCCTAAGAGCTGTCTTCGTGCGGCACACTTGGAAGCGACTGCTCCCTTACCAGTTCTGCCAGCACTCTTTTATAATTTCAGCCGAACCGGCCGATCTTGTTACTCTCTCTCTCTCTCTCTCTCTCTCTCTCTCCCTCTTACTCCGCGGCGTCCCTGGGCTCGCAACCGCGCGCGCGCGCGCTTGCCGAACCATTCACGCGCTATTATATGCCTATATACCACGGTATATAGTTGCGCCGGAGCAGCGCCTCCAAAAGCCCGGCGCGCCGCGATCCTGTGTATAATGTACACAATGTTCGTTTTTTCTTTCTCTATATCTATCTATCTATCCATCTCTCTCGTCTTTTTCTCTCTCTCTCTCTCTCTCTCTCTCGGTTCTTACAAGGATGTGCAATGGTGAGGCGCAATAGTTGCCGATGACGATGCCGTTGTTCGACGCCGCGGCGGCCTCCCCCCCCCCCACCCCAGCCCCCGGCGGACGCGTCGAACAGCTTCCCGGCCAAAAATCTCAACGCCGCCGCCTCGGGGCGATCTGTGGCAATTGCATATCGGCGAGGCGGGCGACGAGCGTTA
Source organism: Sycobia sp. Sy_11 (assembly GCA_018907035.1). Taxonomy (NCBI): domain Eukaryota; kingdom Metazoa; phylum Arthropoda; class Insecta; order Hymenoptera; family Epichrysomallidae; genus Sycobia; species Sycobia sp. Sy_11. The sequence continues at coordinate 240,502 of JACCIC010000206.1, forward strand.
ATTAACGCGTCGCGACGCCGCTGCGCCGGCTGCTCCCCCGCGTCTACGTATTACGCCCGTCGCGTATTTTAATACGCGAGCGCGCCCGCGCGCTTTTCTGTCGCGCGCACGGAGCGGCGCGCGATATCGGTCGAGATAATATCGCGAGGGGAGGGAAAAGAAATCGCCTTTGTTTTCAAGGTTTTCAGGTATAAATATATGCAAGTATACAGTGTAATGTAATTTTCGAAATATTAAATACACCAATATTGCTTTTTATGGTATGCCGATCTGTGTAATATATATATATATATATATATATATATATATATATATATATATATATATATATATACACATGTATCAACAGCGCGGCACATATTCGTGATACAAGAAAAAGATGGTGTTATATAATTGTATTACGGTGAATGCCTTGCATTAAGTAACTTTTGCCGCCTGATACGAAAGCCCTACTTAATGGAATTCCCTGAAGTAAAACAGGTCACACTAATTTTACTGTGGTACATGATTGCAAAAATTCAAATTTATGCTTTTCTTTCAAAAATTTCTCAGTGCATGTCACATACTATTAAAAAAAAAAAAAAAAAAAAAAAAACATAATTTCAATACAGATTCAATTTGATGATTTGCTTAAAATTAAAACTATAAACTTTGCCATTAGAGTAATTATCTACTGGGACTGGAGTAAATAATTAAATCGTTATAATAATTCAATATGTATGTGTCAATCAAGAGTTTGTGGCTAATGTATAATGAGTATTAAGTAAAATGTATAAGTAATGATTAAAAATCAATACAAGTAATTGAATTTCACATAAAATGTGCTGGGCGAAATATTATAATACGCATTAAATTTAATGTTTTCTCACGGGATAGTGAAAATTTCAATTTTGGAGGCTTCGCGCGATATGATTATACAGTATTCTAATAATAGTAATAACTATAAAGAAAATTCTATCAAAAATAATATATTATAACATTCATGTTATTGACTTAAATCACTTAATTAATATTTATCAAAGAAACAGATGAAAAACATATACAGATATAGACACAAGCAGAATTTTTTGTAATGATTAATTGTTTACAATTTTTCTTTTTTTTGAAGCAAAAACATTCATATATCATAAAATGCGCATGAAACCTGAATTATAAATCTGTTACATGCAACGCGTTAATAATTTTTTTTGTCAAACAGCTTATACCGCCGATTCCTTAATCAATTTAATTATGTAATTATTTATTTACAGAATGTCTTGAAAATAATAATATTCTGCTTATAATTTATTTAAAGTTTTAATAATAATTTATTTTTATAAAAATAATTATAATTTAATAATTAAGAAATGCATATAATAATCTATATCACAATATATATATATATATATATATATATATATATATATATATATATATATACACATATATATATATATATGTATAAAAGTAGTTTTACTATTTAGTAATCAAAGTAGATTTCACAAAGTTACAGAGCTGAATAAATAAACAATTGGAAATCTGATAGAATTATATCACTTTATAATTGTCGAAACATAAATATTGAAGAAAGAAACAAATCCTTTTTCTCCATTGCTATTCAAACGGAAAATCTACTACTGTTGTACTATTACCGCGCGCGGGGCAATTAGAGCGGTGCAGTAGCTCGGTTTGAAAATTACCTTCTAAATTGAATTATACCTCCACTTTTACGAGTGTGTATTATAACATATATACGTATATACAGATACGCGCATGCATTTATACGTATCTGTATATGTAATATCAAGAGATGGCCAGTTTGTGTATAATTGACGCAGAATTTCGTAACAGGGTAATAAAGGGAGGGGGTGGGAAAGGGGGGGGGTGGAAGTTATAGAAAAGGATATTCGGAGACAACGGTGTATATATATATATATATATATATATATATATATATATATATCTCCCGTCGACGGGGGGAGCCCCGGGAAAGCTCCGATGCGTGGCAATTGCAGGCATATACGTGTACAATTTACTCTCCTCGAAAGGTGCGTGTTTATATATCCATATACTTTTCCGGATTAGATATATCTATATATATATATATATATATATATATATATATATATATATATATATACATATACCCGACTCCGTAGACCGCTTTCCCCGCTAAAAGTCGAGATTTTTTTGGAATTTTTTTCTTACAAATGGGACTAAAATTTTTATTGCTATATGTACTTTATATATATATATATATATATATATATATATATATATATATATATATATATATATATATATGGGCCAATATTTTGCGTTCAATAAAATTATTCAAAAAAATGAGTAATATATATCCATGCCCGAATTAGTTTAGATCGCGGCTCTATATGATCAATATTTCGCGAATCGCGAAATTCGCGTGTATATAATTTAGCGCTTCGTAATTCACGTCTACAGTACCTACGAGGGCCAATTGTAGTCTCAGCCCGCGCATTCAGGGAATTTCCGCGCTCGCGACACTCATATTGTACGTGCGCCATTCGCTCGTATATATATATATAACTCGAATCCCTTCGAGAAATTTGCCAAAAATAGCTGAAAGGGACATTTTTACACGTTAAAACGGGACTAGCTGGATTACGCGAGAAAACAAAATTATGCAATTAAAAGCCTATTATAAGAAGTGTTCGGCGTTAAAAGTAGAAAAAACAGACATAGATCATGGTACATTTACACACGGCCTGAATTAATTTATTACTGCTCCCAAAGTATTCACCGCGGAGTCCTTCGGACTTTCCTAAGAGAGCTTAGAAATTCAAATTTTCGTAAAGGAGCTCCTTGATCTATTTACTTTCTAACTGAAGCGTTTAGTTTATTTAGTTATATATATATATATATATATATATATATATATATATACTTTTTTTTTATTTCATATATATTATTTACTAATTTTTGCATTTTTTTTCTCTTCGTTACAATTTAATTCGTTTCAAATATTTACATTGCATGCGTATACTGATAATGCGTTTATAATTATTACAAAAATTTTGCAGGCTCTGCTTTTCATTTTCAGTATTTGTAAACAAATTTTGTTTTTACAAGCTTTTAACAATATTATAAAATCGACGTTTTATTAATTAAATATTATATTCGCATTTTATAATCCTTCATGATTATCAAAATCTTATAGAAATAACAGCAAAAAATTGGCTTCTCTCCTGTTTTACACATATGGATAAGAAAATCTATATATATATATATATATATATAATATATATATATATATACGATTTTCCAATAATCAATGTTACAGTAAAAAAAGGCCACGAAAACGGCAGAAAAATACGTGACACGTATACACGCACAGATTATATTTGGGAATTTATCATAATTTCACGGATTCGTTGAATATGCGACATTGAATGGCCAATATAAAAATTCATCAGGAACCTCCACATTGAAATGAGCTCGCGCGTTGCTAAAACGCCCGGCGGAGTCGAGCGCTTGACGCAACGGAATAGCATTAACATTGACTTTCCGAAGAATCGAGTTCGGTATTGATTTCTTATGTCCCGAGCGCGCATTACCTCAGAATTACCGAATGGCTCTTATAATACATCAAAAGCTATCTCGCGTTGAAAAAAAAAAAAAAAAAAAAAAATGTAAATCGTCTCATCTCTGGCCCCGCGGCCCTATCTATATAGACGCCCCGACCTGCGTGACAGGTATGCATACGAATATATTTATGCAGCAAACAAAGGTCGCGTCTTTTAAATTAATTTATATCGAAATATATATATATATATGTCCATCATTCTTTAAGCTTCCGTTCGACACTTACTTTATATAATAAAGTACTGATAAATGCGAGGAATTCTAATTAATAAACAATTTAGCTCAAAAAACTTTGAATCTCAAAGGAACATATACCTTTCTATACCTCATATAGTGTAATAAAATGCTTAGCGTTATAGCCGTCTTGCTGAATAAGTAATAATAATGTATTAGGAGGTGAACTTAGTTTCCGACCTTCATGTTTATATAGTGATATAAGTAGTACGAAAAGTCAGTTTTGTCGGATGTAGTACTAATTTTTTTAGTTTTGCCATTTACCAATAAAATTCAGTCAACAGGCGCCATAATTTGTGTAAACATTATAATTTTTTCATCAGTAAAAAATGAATCGTGATAAATCGTTTTTTCGACATGTCCTTTTGCACTGTTTTGATTTGAAAAAGAGCGTAGCAGAAACTTATCGATTGCTTCAAGAATGTTTGGCGAACAAGCTCCATCGCCTACAACATGTAAAGAGTGGCTTCAGCGGTTTGGAAGCGAAGATACCGATGTTAATGACAAAGAACGTTCTGGACAATCGAAAAAGCTCGAAGATAGCGAATTTCAAGCATTATTTGACGAAAACTCGGCTCAAACGCAGAAAGAGCTCGCTAATTAAGTTAGGAGTCAGTGACAGAGCAGTTGGCAAACGTATACACGCGATGGGAAGGATTCATAAAAAAGTAAAATGGAAATAATAATTGAGGACCGATAAAACGTTTCGAGTTACATATGTAGGTATAACGATAAGTATAATTTTACACATTTTTACCGATATATGAAATTTTTGATGTATAATAAATAATTTTGTACTCTACACTAACTTCCTTTTTCAGGATCATTTTTATTTTACTACACCGAGAGAGTAATGTATTATACACATCTGCAACCTGAAATTTAAAATATGAGTGACAATAAGAGACTAAAATGTCGTTCTGTACAAGTGGTAAAGACGTAAATAGTGAATTAAAAAAATTATTTCTTAACGATTTTCATCGTGCAGAAATTTTGATACGACGCTGTGATGTTTGTTTGCATGCACGAATGTTTTTCTGCAAACACTTCTATATGGACATTTCATAGGCCAGTTTAAATATTTTTCAAATATTTAATCAATTTCCTTCAATAAAAAAGAATATTATTTTAAATAATTTAAAGTGTCTGATTATTAAATTGAGAAAAAAAATATTATAAATAAATAAAATCGATTAAGTAAGTAATATTTTATTTCTTAATAAGGTTGTTTATAGTTAATGTCAACATAATATGAAAATAAAACTAAATGAAGAAACAACGGAAGTTTGTATAATAAAATAACTTTTATTAATTCCAGTATATATAAATAAAATAGTACAGGTATACAGATTTTTATTTTTTGAGTCTCGATTTCTGTAACTATTCTATGTAATAATGCGAATGAATGTGGAACATTCTCGGAAAAGGGTAGGGGACAGTTGATGGCGGAAAAAGGTGACTCAAATGAGAGTGAGAGAGAGAATTATACTCATGTGAAGCTTATTATTTTGCATCAATCCTTTTTATCTTTGCATAACGGGCGTAATATAGTGTAACGCAACATTTCCTTGCTTGTACATATAGTTTTCCATATATGAATATCGTGACACGCAATGTCATATCGTCTCGTGCAAAAGTATTAAAGCAAAATAAAATAAAGCGCCGGGCGCCTTTTCTTCTCATAATCAGAAAAAGTGAAAAGCGATTATACCGCAAGGAAATTTACTCTAAAGTATATATTACATAGCTGTGGTAAGGACGACGTGCACTTAAGAGTTTCGTTAAAGTATACGTAATCCGCGTGTTGTGGACGTAAATTATCCACTCGTCCATTACATTTATTTGTTTATTACTATATAGAACTTTAATACATAATAATAGCAAACATAATGCCATCTCATATTAATACATAATATTATTTAAATTAAGTGTCAAAATAAAAAAAAAATTTAACTCTAGAGTGTAGTAAATTATTTGTTTTTATCACCCTCCTATTTTAAGATACATAAAAAATATAAATAATACCAAATAAAAATCTAATAGATCTATTCCAATACATAGATATCAATTAAATTCTCAACTGGATTTAACAAAATATTGCTTCGTTTTAACAGTTTATTTACATTTTAAAAAACTCTTTCCTTACGGATACTATAAAAATATTTATTTTAATAATAAAAATAAACAGAACCCAGATTTTGAATTTAATTTGAGAGCTTCTTTAATTGTAAAAACTATTTTTTTTTTGAAGAATAAAACAGTAACTATTAAAGAATACTAAAACTGTATAATAATTTTTTCTTAATAATTAATTAATTAATTTTTACAAATATTTTTTAAAACTTATTTTTTAAGCCTATTTGAGCATATTTTCATTTTTACAGATTAATTAGATGATTTCCTTGCCTTTTTCCCTACAATTTGGACTTTTGCGTATGCTCCTTTACATCCACTATTAGCTGCTATTAAATCATTCATTACAAAGTTTGCTTCATTATCTGATAAATTAACATTAGCATGCTTTGCTGCATCTTTGATGCATTCCATTAAAGCTTCATTGCTCAATGGTTGAAATTTCACTATAGTTGTTTGTAAATTGATCTTTTCAAAATTTTCACGAATCATTATCACAGATTTATTCAAGTCCAGGCTTCTTTTTAAATAGTAATCTATTTCTTCTGTATTAAATAGAGTTAAAACAAGAATGCAATAGCTTGGAAATTTCATTTTTAAATTGTTTATAAAATGCACAGCATCTAAAACATCATCAGTCTTTAAATTCTCTAATCTTATTAAATTACATCGGCAAACTGAAAGGGATATTAAAGTTTTGTCTTCTTTATTATATAATGGAGGAAAAAGGTCTAGATTGTTTAACTTCATAGTGTCTTTTAGCGTATTTTTAATAATTTCAGCAGTATATGACTTTCCAACACCAATTCCACCAACTAAAATTATAACATCCAATTCAGTCTGATTTTGTATATCTCTAAAATGCTTAGTAAGAATATTAATTGCTTCATCTTGTCCATAAATATGATTTTTCAATTCTTCAGAAACTTTATTAAGATTAAACCGAGGATTACAAAGATCATCTAAAAGATTACTACTTGTTAATATATAAATTAAAAATGCAACACATATTGGAAGAAATAAATATTTAAAGAAAATAAGTTTTTTTCTTTTTTGCATTTCTTTCTTTAATTCAACAGATTCATTATTCTCTTTTTTAAAAACATTTTTTACTTTTATGTCTTCAATAAAATCTGTTTCATGTACTAGGCCAACATTTCTTGTAATCGAGTCATTACTTTGATCCAATAAAGATGTATTTTTTAGTTTTAAAATAGATTCATTTAACAACTTGTTATCTGATTTTCCATTATAATTACTACCATTATTTTTCATAATATTACTTAAAAGTTTTGATTCATTATCGTTATCGATTAATTTAGGTAATGTTATAATTCTTTTAGAATCCATATCGTGCACTCCTCTAAATTTTTGATATTGAGTTGGAAGTGAAAGTTGTTTGTGTAATTTTAATGATTCATTTTCATTACTGAGCCATCTTGAGTTTTTAAATGATTGTAAAACTATAAATGAAGGGGTTCTTGTATTCCAATTATTTGTGTGCTGTTCATTATCAACTGTAGATGTGTGTATTTTATTTAAATGGCTGAAACATTAATACTTTACAATGAATAAATTCAAAGATAATTGAGAAAATTAATTTCCAAAAATGTTTAACTTGTGTTAAAAAGTATAAAATCTTGTAATTATTACTAGGTATTTAAACAATAAATAATAATAACAAATATAATAAAAAAGATGCTTTTATATATATCTACTTAGAGTATTATTTTATATGTTATGCTAAAATGATATGTTCTAATTGTTTATTTTTAATAACCTTGTATTGGGCTGTCCTCCAAAAATTTGTTCACAACTAAATTGTTTAACCAGATTTCCACACGTTTCAGAACGACATTGTTGTTCAATAACTTTGTTTGTATCTGATAATTCAGATAAACTGGTAGCTCTTGTAAGTTTAGAATCTGAATCCATGAAATTCGAATATAAGAATCGCTTATCCATAACATAAAAAGAAATTAAAAATCTCTAAAAAATAAAAACCAATTAATTACAAACATAACCTTTATAAATTAAGGTATACATTTTCCTCGAATAAGAAGTAAACAAATTACGATGTTAAATTAAGCTGATTTATAAATTTCATACTTACAAATAAAGGTAAATTGATAAGAGATAAAGATTTTTTCTCAATTTAGTATTTTATATTACAATGTAAGATAGATTTAAAGTATAATCTTTGCTAGTAGAAATGTACTTATTCAGTACTATCAGGTACTATACCGACATATGTCAAAATTGTAGAAAAATATTTGGATATGATTTTGTCTAAACATATATATTCAATTAAGATAATAAGAGAGTTATAAAAATAGAGTGAATCTATATATGCCTACACTTTCTTTACTTTATTATTTTTGCAATTGTTCTTGTTTTTTTTTCATTTAAATTTTCGCGGGTCTGGTCGTAATAAAGAAATTTTTTTTTGGCCTGGTTTGGCCTGGTTTGTCATCTGTTGGTCTTATAATCGAAATTAAGTGAAGGAGTTAAAAGGGTTGGCCAAGTTAAGCTTTAACAGACAGTTTTCGGAATTCGAAAGAAATAGTTTGTATATGTTTTATTTATTATATTTTTTATGTGCATTAATTGCCTAACGATTAACGAGTAACATTTTAATACGAAAAGTTAGAGTAATGCAATTTGTCCGAAAACCTGACTTCTGCTGAAGTTATCTGGTTGAGAGTTGAGACACGTGGAGATGTCTGAGCTACCCTAGTTATACCTGGTTATATCCTAAGGGATTACCTAATGATTATTATTTATTTTTGCTCTGATTTTGACGTGATCTTGACTGATAAATAAATATATATGCTAATGACTTGTTTGAGCTTTGTAGCCAACATGGATTAGTAAAATCTATGAGTAGCGTTTTCTGAGGATGATAAATCTGCATGAAGTCGTGATCACAGTCCACAAGGCACCTACGCGTAAAGAATGCACAACCAGGCATAACAAGGCATATATATATATATATATAAGCAAATACATAGGCACATAAATAGTCGACAAATGAAGTGTGCGTGAAAATGACGCATAGTGCATTTGCATTACATATCACAGTAAGCAAGCGGCTAGTAAAAGAGTAGTCTGGTACGTAGTTTGATACTTTTGGTAAGAAAAGTAAAGGGAAAATGGGAATACATTGGGTAGACAATTAGATATTGGGAATACGCATTTACGCACACGCCGTGACGCCGTCCGTCGCAGGGATGTATAGTATCTGATAGTATATTACTACTAAATCAAATAGTACACTGCTGCCAGTTGCCAGTGGTATAAAATATACATCGAGCAACATCAAATCGAAACTATAATCTATAATAAATTAAACAATTCAACCTCTGCATTCAGCCTAATTCAGCCTAATTCAGCATTGAATTGTTCACGTATTTGAATTTGAAATTTGCATTTTACACTGCAAATACCAGCAAATATATTACAAACTTGCGCGAACTTGATACGAACATTCCGAGTCTGACTACCGACATCCTACTTCCAAGATTCCAAGTCGAACGATCAGTTCAGCGGTATTATAATGACATTGCGGCTAATTGTAACTTATTGCATCTCTAATCCTGATCTACTGTAGCTTGTGTTTTTTTATAGAATCGCTGTATATATGAACTTATTGAACCTTAAATATAGATATAAAATTGCTATATACGTGAAAAAAAACTAGCCTACGTGGGTGGGAATAAGCACATTGTGAAGACAAGTATTTGCGACATTTATATTGAATGTTTTCGGAATGTAAATATTTTTATACTAGTGGAAGAGAAATATTATTTTCCAAAAATGAAGATCGGATTTGGAGCAGCTTTTGTTGGCCTTCTGTTTTTAAGCCACATCGATTACATATTTGCGCGGATTCATAAATTCGATATTAAGGTACTTCTATAATTCAATAATATATAGTAATATGCTTATTGAATCATTTTTACATGTCATACATGATTCACTTATAGTTCATTTGTATTGCATTAAAATTATTTAATATTTTTAATTTACAGAATGACTTTAGACGTTTTATCTCTTTGAGTACATTTGGATTTTATAAAAATGGAATTTTAGATGTGAATTTGATCAATTTCAAAGCTACACCTTTCGATGAAAATGCTGTGGTAAATTAATTATATTTTTTAATAGTATACTATTTTTCAATAAAAATAAATTAGTGCACAGTATAAGAAGGTATACTTGAATAAGGTATGAACTATTAATTTGTTCCTTTTTACAGTTTGGTTTTAGCCTGGATCGAACATTAAGTGATGCTTTGAATCCTTATTTGGATAATCATGATAAATGTCTTCTCCAAGGTGGATCTAATACAAAATCTGATTATGATCAAAAAGATGAAACTGCAGTGATATATTTCACTTTTGATTTAAAACACTTACAGTATGTCAATATTTTCATAAATTAAAAATACTTTATTATAAACAATTCAATAATATATGCATTATTACAGATTGAAAGTGAATTGTAGTAGTACTATACATTCTATACATATTTATAAAAATGCGAACGCTATACGAATTGCACGAGATAAAAGAAATTCATTTCCTGCTGGACTTAGTGATACTGAACTATTTCCACGAAGAAAAAGAGATTCATTTCCTCATGGTAACTAATTTTATTAATTAAATTTTTAAGTTATCTTTTAACAATATAGTTTATAATAATGAAAAATAATAAGAAAATAGTGAGAACTCTATTTATTTGATGAAAATATGTAAAAGGTTTAACGTAAAATTAATAATTTTTTCTTTCTAATAAATGTATTTAAAATATTAATAGTCAATTATAAAGTTTATAGTAAAATATATTTTACACTTAAGTAAGTGTTGAAAATAAATTAATTTTATATTAAATGTTAAAAATGTAAAATGGTTAAATTAATGTTGTAATGTAAGTGCATTGCTCCTTTAGTACTGCCAATTAATCTTATTTAATGTTTTGAGACTTTTACTGTGTCTATAATAGCTTATGGAAGAACTAGAAATAGAATCTTGCAATGTGAAAATTATTTTCAGATGTTATAAAAGTTAATATTAGATTTGATCTTGACAGTGAACATATGGATACTAACTTGTATCAGTTACTTCTATATTTAATATACTTCTTCACAAAGAAATTTTGAAATACTTTTTAAATTATTGTAATTATTAAAAATGCAACATGCTTTATTTCTAAAATAAAAATATAAAATATTTTGATAATTGTGTTGGATAATAAATAGAATTCTTAAAAAGAGATTAATAAAAAATAGGACCATGTTTATATAATGTACAAATCTAAAGATATCTCAGGTTCTTCTCAATATTATAAATAACATAAACAATCATAAATTCTTCCTTTTAAATTAGGCATCTATGTTTCATGATGATGATGTATTTGTTCGTAATTACTCATTAACGTTGTAATTTCTTCAGCTACAGGGTATATATGAAATATCCTTAGATCTATTATTTATCATGGAAAAAATCATAATGCCAATAGATGTTTTAAAACTATTACATTAATTCTACAGTATTTAGATTGTTTTTCTATTTAAAAAATATTTGTAAAGTGTTTTTCAATAACTTAAATAATTTTTTATAAACTATTTTCATGTGATTGTTTGTTAATATGAATTTGAATTTTACAGAAATAAGTAAATCAGATAACATCAAAGTGCGGCCTGCTTTACAAGAAATTAACGCTTGTTTACAAACGCTACCTATGATCGTAAATGAAGTTAAAGGTGAAAAATATTATAATACCAGTTTTGCTATGTATGTTGCTAATGAAGAAGAAGAAGGCTTATATAATTTATACTTTCATAATTGTCCTAATTACAAAAACAAAGTTGTGGTAGATTTTGCGGTAAGAATGCATTTTACATAGATATTATGTATAATATAAAAGTATAATATGATTAATAATACCAATTTTTAATGATATGTTCTTAACAGATGGAGATTAAAGAAATTAATGATGACAACTTTCTAAGTGCTGGTGAAATGCCATTGCCAGAACTTTATTTTATGATGGCTTTGCTATTCTTTCTTTCAGGGTGCTTTTGGGTATTCATTCTTAAAAAGAGCAAGTAAGATTATAATTAATTATTTGACAATAAAAAGTTGAAGAAAATAAACTATATAAAGTCATTTTTCTTTATTCTAGACACCCAGTTTTTAAAATTCATTACTTAATGGCAGTTCTTGTATATTTAAAAGCATTATCTTTATTGTTCCATGGCATCAATTTTCATTTCATTCAAACAAAAGGTGAACATGTGGCAGCTTGGGCTATACTTTTTTATATTACCCATTTATTGAAAGGAGCTGTTTTATTCATCACAATCGTTCTTGTTGGTACTGGATGGACATTTATTAAACACATTTTAGCAGACAAAGATAAAAAATTATTTATGATTGTTATACCACTTCAGGTTAATATGAAATTGACGATTTAAATGTAGAAAAACATTACATTTGTTAGAATCATTTTATTTATGTAAACTATTTATGTCTAGGTATTAGCAAATGTAGCAGAGATCATAATTGAGGAAAGTGAAGAAGGAGATATTGAACACAAACGATGGCGTGATGTGTTTATTTTAGTTGATTTAATTTGCTGTGGAGCTATTATGTTTCCTGTTGTGTGGAGTATAAGGCATTTGCAAGAAGCAGCGCATATGGATGGCAAAGCTGCTGCTAATTTACGTAAACTAAAGCTGTTTAGACACTTCTATATAATGATAGTTTGTTATATTTACTTTACCAGAGTTATAGTCTATCTATTAAAGGTAATTAGATTTAAAATTAGTGCTAAAGCATTAAATAAATAATAAATATTTAACATTCATTCAATTTTCAGATTACAGTACCTTTTCAGTACGAATGGCTAGACGAAATGTTCCGCGAAATGGCGACGTACGTCTTTTTTGTATTGACTGGTTATAAATTTAGACCAGCTTCAGCGAATCCATATTTTACATTATCAGCTGAAGAACTTGCTCAAATTGAAGATGATGATGAAACTGATGTTGTGTAAATATTAAATTGAATATTTTATATGAATTAATTATCGTAGAAGTATTCGTTTTATTTTAATAAAACTATCATAGTTTATTTTCTAGTGTCTCGGGAAGTAGTGGAATCACAGAAGGTCTCAGTAAAGTCAGTAAAGTTACAAAAGTTAATAGGCCACTAACAACAGAAGTACCATCTACTCAAGAGGAGAGGGACAATCTAATCAACAAAAGGGAATCATCCCATGAATATGACTGAATAATATATTTTTCTATTAATAACGTAAAAATTATATTTATGTGATTTTTTGATGTGTGTTTAATCAAGTATCCAGAGAGAAAATATTTTGTCTCTGATGATTATTTCGTGAACGTTTGATACGCGAACCACGAGCTTGACTTGAGGGAACAAAGCTAATTAAAAAATTAATTATAAATAATGTGTGGGTGTGTTAAGTTATGAAAAAATATTGTATTTATTATAGATGGTAGTTTCATAACTTTACATGGTCTACATTATGTCTGAGTCTTCTTATGTTCTCTCAAGATTAAGAAAAAGAACTTTATTTTCACTAATAACATACATACATAAAATAAATTTATTCAGACTGGATAAATTATAAGTAATTATAAAATTAAAATTTTCTCCAGAATATTTCGTAAAAAGAGTTTAATTTACATATTATTTTTGAGGAATGTAGAATTGAATATATAATTAAGTAAAAAGAAAAATATTTTAATCTTAAGTATAATAGTGTGTTCCTAACATAAGATTACTTATTTCAATGTTGTACATCTCATTCCATGATATAGTATCTCATAAAAACTGTAATATAAATTAAAAATTTTAAACAATTGTCACTATTTCGATACTAGGAAAAATGTATTATAAGCTTATTTTCTATTTATATAAAGTGTGTTCAAAAAATAATGGAAATTTGTTATTGAAGGAATGATACAGTCTGCTTAAAGCAATTATTTATTTGGTGTGAGTAAATCTGTTCAATAAGTATAGATTAGTTTGTTAGTTGTCAGTATGGTTATGTTTTGATACTGTGTATATTTTTTTTACTTGTAAAAGTCAATTAGAGTGTTTGCATTCAATATTGCTCAGTACATTGATGTTTTAAAAAATATTAAATATTGTTTTTTATGGGTCTAGTTTAAGTTTAATGTAAGAGTATAAAAACTTACAGAATAAGATATAATTAGATTTATGGCATCAAAATGTCTCATTGGTATTATTGAATTACATTTACAATAATCCAAATTTATTGAAATCAAGATATAGATAGATGGTTTTACAGTTAAATTTAGAGCTATTTTTTCTCATACTGAAAGCCAAAATCGAAAAGTATGGTCTAAAGCGATCATTATTCATACAGTGTTCTTCAATTTTAATGCAATAATGGAAGATAAATTTATATTATAAGCTCATGTTCACAAGTCAACTCATGGCTTTGTGCTGCGATTATGTTCCTGTTGAGATTTCATAACATATTTATGAATTTATACTGAATACCTCAAGATTGTTCCAGTTTTGACGTTAGTCAAAGATTTTACTGTAAAATTTTTTTGTTTACAGACAGCTTTAAAATCGTCGTTTTTTATATATATATCGGAGATAAAAACGCATCGCTCAGAAAGTTAAACGGTATCCTAAAACTCGAGTTTTAAAAGTGTTTCAATTATTAGAAAAAATACAGGTATAAATGTGTAATATATTTTTTTAAACTTAGAATATGTAATATCTTGTAAAAATTATTTTGAAAGGGATAATACGGATGAAAAGAAAAGAATACATTTTTTCGGAACAATGGAATGTTCCGTTATTTTGTGAACACACCTTGTATATTCGACCTATGTACATTCCATATGTGTCAATCCGGTTTTTCTATTTAGTAATTGGGATTATATGATATGATTTTTTTTGTAGATTATATTGTATGAATTTAGCACAATATGAATGAAGCTCCATACATTTGTACAAATTGTGATAATACTTTTTGCTTTAATTTAAACATGTAAATTTTGAAGTATGCAAGAGTGATTTTTATTTTCTCTTAATTGTGTTTAACTATACTAAGTGTAGCATAATATAACACACATATATATGTATAAAAAAATATATTTTAAAAATTTTTTAACTAAAATATTAATTGTATGATTTGCATTTTTCATAAAATTAACATTTTTTCTAATCAGTGATAACATATATTTTATTACTTAAATAATAATAAATACTATTTTATAAGAATACTAATAGAGTAAAATTTTTAATATTAGAATTAGACTATAGTTTTATAGCTAGTGATTGTTTTCCTGTATGTAAAAATGTTATCCATAATAATTTTGCATTTTCTGTTAATTTTAATTGTGTTGATTTCAACATCAAAATTCAGCATTTAGCAATAATAAGTTTCTTAAAACAAATATAAATAAAAAATTACAATAAAATTAATTAAGAGTATTAATAAAAAACTAATTAAAAAAAAATTACAAATGATCTGTCCGATATAAATTTTTAAGTATAGAAAATAAAATCTAAAATATTTTTAAGCCATAATTATTAAAATATTCAAATTAGTCCAATGCTCAGTTGATAGATTTCTAAAAATCTGGTATTATAACGAACTGTACTCAAACTTACAATGATTCATTATTTCGCGTAAACGAAACAAATAGAAGTTCGATAAGATTGGTTACATTGATATGTAAGACTATGTAACTTTAATGAAGCAATAAGTGATTGAAATAAATGAATCTTGCATTGTTTAAATTCTTTGGCTTCATTATTTAACTGACGTTTGTGTTGAAGGATTTTTTTTTTTTTTTTTTTAGAAAAAATGAAGTATCAATGTCAGTATCAGTGGTCATGAGTGAACGAAGCGAACGATTTCAGATTTCAATAATAACATTTTAAATGTAAAATATATATTTAGGTAATTGGCAAAACGAATACTGTTGATATTTGTATTTTTTTGGTCTCTCCTAAAGGAATAGTAAGAGCATATGATATATCCTGTCATTTAAAGCCGGCGCACTTCAAACCCTCTCATACCCACGCGAGTTACAATTTGTCGACGCTCCCGCTTCTGTAAAACTCTTTGAAAATTAGTATACGCCTACTCATCATGGCCCGCGCATTATTGCACGCTCGTTCGCGCGTATATCCCTGTAATTAGGCCGCAATTCAACAGGGATAGTCCTACTTATCCGAATATATATATATAGAATAAACATAAGCATACATTTTGACGAGTTAAAGTCGTCGCGTTTCATAAATTAATTACTGGATGGGCTCTCCTTGGGATTTTTAAAAGGTGGACCAATCAGTTATTTTGTTAAATTGCAATTGTTTTATCGGCGAGCCGCGTATATAATTATAGTAAAATTTGCAATTGCCGCTGAATGCACTCGCAGCACAGCACTGGGAATCTGAATTTCATTACCAAAAGATTAAATTTTTGGTATTCCCTCGGATATATATTATTCAGAATATATTTGTATCTGCATACAAAAATTCAGTCGACGATTATGAGTAAATTTATAACACTGTTAAAAGTACGAGTTAAAATAGTGATACTTATACCGACGAATATTTAATGCAAATAAAATAACTTTGAATAATCGCGTCATGAAATAATGTCCATTATATGATAATTGAAATATTTAAATGTGCTCATAAAACGATACAAAAATGATTACATACTGGTTGATTTTTTTCAAGTCGACATTCCAGGAAATCGATAACCGCCTCCCTAACTTTGTAGTTGTTTCTTTCAGCCCGCATCCTGCGTAAGTTCAGTTTCAGAATCTGCGGCCAACTTGTGGATAGAGGTCCGAATGCTTGAATACTCTATACATATAGTAGGTATGTGGTTATTTATTTAATGCACGGTGTATTGCTTATATTAAAGACACCGTTATAAAGAATTAAAAAAAGTTTGAAAAAACTTCGGAAAATAGTTCTTGGAGCGCCCGATACCAGGTAATCAACTAATATGAATATATTTTTAACTTTTTCTTTTCAAAAATTGAGTTTAAATCGTTGGATCTCAATCTAAGCTTAAATTTTGAATTGCAGTTATTCTGCGCTTATTAAAATAAATGCGATATATATATATATATATGTATACATTTCGGCCTATAAAAATATTCTTTGTTTGTTAGATGTGACTGTATCAGTCGAACTCGTAGCACGCGTATGTGGAAGAATGTTAATTGCAAAATTGTCCAAGCGCCAGATAATGACGAATGGGAGCAATGTTTTCGAGGCAGCCAAGAATATCTGTATTTTATCGGATGCCCTAGGGACCGACGAAGATCCGCGGATCCTTTACGTGAGGAAAATCAGTTATGGATTCATCCTGCCGACCATTTGCTTTTTCGGGATCATCGGAAATATTCTGAACTTGATCGTTCTCACGAGACGAAACATGCAGGGGACGGCTTACGTTTATATGCGAGGTAAAGCCTTCTCGTTTACACTGCACATCTAAAGAATTGAGACTCAACGAAAATAAATAAATAGCGTTAAATTAATTTTCATTCGATAAATCGAGGTTTTTAAATGTCAAATCGCCGCGTATTCGAATGGATTTAATACATTATTAACAATAAGCCAGTATACAATTAATATAAGTATGGTTTTAATATAAAATTATAATAATTTCAGACGAATACGAAACATAATATTAACATTTTAATACTACCCGTTTTCAATACCGATTGCCTTTCATTGCGTACTGCAAAATTGTTGAAATTTCAAATTGTACGCGAACAAACGGAAAAAAATCGGTTTGTTTATAGTTATATAGTATTTGTGCACATAATCTGTACTATACGGCCATTATAAGTTTTAAAGTTTTGAATCAAGTTTACACGATGCTAAAGTTAATGGTAATATACACACATGCACGCGCGCGCGCGCAATAATAATAAATCAATATATGTTCGCTTTACCGTATCAGAGCAAATATTTACCGACAATTTCAGAATAAGCCAGTATCGACAATAGATAATAGGTATAAGCTGCGATATATATATATATGTGTGTGTGTGTGTGTGTGTGTACAATTTGCATGCATACAGGTATACCTCTGGGTACGATGAAATCATTTTACAAACTCGGCGTCACCGCCTCGTTAACGGGGCGCGATTAAAATCGCAGTTTAATAACGATATACGCGTTTAATACGGCGACGAGCGCGCCGTTGATTTTGCGGCGTACAGGGGTTGGGGCTGTTGGGCCGCGGCACGAGCCAAAGTCGCACCGATTAAATCCCCGCTCCGGCCGACCCGCCAAGCCGCACTCTCGTTCTACTTAGCAAATTTGCGAGCGAGCTCAACTCTCGGCTTACAGTGCCCTCTACCCTCCCCCCCCCCCCACCCCCAACGCAGGTCGGTCCGGTCTCGAACATTTGGCTTAATTAGGGCCGCGGTTCGCCGAGTCGGTGGAGCAATTCGCCCAGCCGCGCCGCATTAAATTTTCACGTTGACGCGGAATTGCGCGAGAGCGCGCTGAGCCCCGAGACCGTCGAGTCCCAATCTCGTCGGCGCGATGCGCGCTGCGTGGCGGGGATTGCGACAAGAAAAAAAAAAAAAAAAAAAAAAAAAAGAGAGAGAGAGAAAAAAACAAAACTAAACGTCCAACGATCTCAATATAATCTCAATATGATCGTTAGCTTGTTTTCCGTGTAATTACATGAGTAATTATTAAGCAGGCTTCTATTCGTAAAATTGAGCTACGTCTAATTGTCCTATGTACCCCGGGATCATTACAACGTGGACGCGTAAGCGGGCGCTTTACACAGAAAAATCCAAAGTTTGCAAATGAGATATTACGATATCAAAAAGTAAATGGCGCTGAATAAACATTATTGCCTGACGCGTGTTATACTTTGCGTGGGATCGAGTCCTACAGATATTAAATTCGCATTCCTCTTAATTTCGCACAAATATCTATTTGCTCT
Source organism: Sycobia sp. Sy_11 (assembly GCA_018907035.1). Classification (NCBI taxonomy): domain Eukaryota; kingdom Metazoa; phylum Arthropoda; class Insecta; order Hymenoptera; family Epichrysomallidae; genus Sycobia; species Sycobia sp. Sy_11. The sequence goes on from JACCIC010000206.1 coordinate 259,480, forward strand.
CCTTTTGTCATCCGCTCGAGCTCTCGATTTTCCAGTTCAATTTCGAATAACGATAAATATGTACCCTTACACTCGTGATTTCCTTGAATCGTATTAATTTATGAGTATTTAATTTTTATACACATGATGAAGCATATCGATAACGACGCAAGAAGAATTCTCCGCTTGTGGCAAATTTCAGTGCACGCGATTTTCAATCTCGTTCATTCGTCAAAGGCAGTGCGTCGAGAAAGCTATGACACAGAAGAAAGAAGCGTGTGTATGGAGAGGAAAGTCGATTACGCTTAGGCACGGCAACGAGCTGAAATATGAAAAATTAAAGAGTCCCGGCCCCCATTTGTAGTCAAATCATATATATATATATATATATATATATATATATATATATATATATACTCGTACATATATATAACTGTTATTTTATCATTATAATCCCGTGTATAAGCAGTTCGTATAGCTAAATTGAAACAATTTCTTATTCCGTTTCTTTTATGTATAATAATATTGCCTCTGTCAAAGCTGAGGCTTTAAGTCGATTTATGATTAATTTCAAGGTAAATTAGATTTACGGCGCATTTTGACGTATAAGAGTATAAATAAATACTCATTCATATTAGTACGAGATATCCCAATAGATGTGATAAAATTTATTTTACAACGTATCAGAGTTTGTTTTATAAACGTGTATACACACACTCTTGATAGTATTTTATGTATATATTAGCTATGATCAGTACATATAAGCGTGAATGAAATTTGTATTACTATTATTATTCTTATCGTAATCACTATATAATGTCAATAATTTAATAACGCCATATATTAATATGTTTTATGATAAATTTATGTATAATGAACGTAAAGGTTTTATTATATAATATTTAATTATATATATATATATATATATATATATATATACACCATCGCAGTTTCCATTTATTTCAAAATAAGCACATAATTCCTCACTATTGGGCTGAATTAAAATTATTTACAGCTTAATTAATGAAACGAGCAATTTTCATTTGAGAACATTATATATATATATATATATATATATATATATATATATATATAGCGCCAGTACAAATTAATTCAGAAATATGAGCGTTTGATAAATTCCGCTTCTGTATATTTACTTAACAAAAGTCGCGCGCTATTCAAGCAGAATCCGATTCAGCAGGCTTTGAATGCTTTTAATTCAATGTTTGCGTTGCACACTGTGGTGATCAATCTTTATCATATAAGGAAAATGCAGCCAAAGAGCACACACACACACACACACACACACACACACACGTGTGCATAAATTTTATAACTACATAGGCGGATAGAATTGTTGAAATTTGTTCACTATCTTCGCTTTACTACTTCGTACGGCTTTTATGCCTTCCACTAAACGAACTTTACCGCGGGATAATACTAAGTAAGTTGGCGTATATAGGATGGCGTAAAAACTTGCTTTACTATATAGCTTTTTCATTACATCCCCCAATGCACATTGATTAATTACAGTCCCGGATCCATAATAATGAAGTGGACGGATAATTTTGATACGATTGCGCGGCTGTAAAGCGCGCGCCTCGCGGTATTCGGCGATTTTTTTTTTTTTTTTTTAAGTACCGCGCTTGTAATTTTGTCCGACGAGAGTACACTCCGAAAGTAGCCCCCGCTTAAATTTCAGCCAAAGTATATCCGAAGACCGCGAGCTTCGGCCACTTGAACAACGAATGAATTCCATTTCTGCAATTGGTTTTGAGAACGTTTGCCTCGCTCCCGCAATTTTCGACAGATTTCTATCGCGGTCTCAGGGGTGTATAATATAATAAAATAATCTTTATTTGCTTTATGGGCGTACACCGGAAACATTTTAAAATGTTAAAATCAAAATGTAAATACCGAGAGTATAAAGGAAAACATATTTTGTGCATTAAGGAAAAAATAAGTTTTGACGGGGGGGGGGGAGAAGTTGAATAAATCAAATGGGCACTACGCGTGCTCTCAACCATGACGTGAACCAGGCGTATAAATAAACAACATGTTGGGGGAAATGTTTCATTGCCTCGTAACGTTGGTGTATAAACATATACCTGCGAAAATTTTGCAAAAACAAACAAAAAACAAAAAAAAAACAAAATATGTATTAGTACTGTTTGATTAAAAAAAAAATTATTAATTCAAGTAAAATAAATTCGTAAATTAAAAGATTATTAATTTTTATACATTTTTTTTCTACGCGTAAAACAATTTATTTTATAAAACATAATAATTATTTCATTTTTTTTTGTTCTTGACAAACAACGTTTTGAGATTTTTCTTTCGTTTCATAAAAAGATTTGAAAAGAAAAATTGTACTTATGCTCATTCTTGTAAACTAAATTAAATTAATCATATGTGTCGATCAGTTTTACATCAGTCACATCAAATAATATAATTATGATTATAATCATAGTCAAACCGTCATTGGTTATACTAATATTATTTCATAAAGACGCAAGGAGTGATAAAAATATTCGTGTAAGATACAATAATTAGTGGAATTAAAAAAACAATTACCAAAAATTGATAAATATATCCATGACAATTCGAAATAACATTCGTATCTGTAAAAACAAAAACAAAAAAACAACTTCAATCAATATCCATATTGATTCTATAAAAGAAAATTTTATTTATTTTTTTTTCGCAATGTGCCTGTTGCAGGATATTCGGCGGCCTCGTTGCTGGCCATAATATTCTGTATACCGTTTACACTGCGAGTTCTCGTGCACAAGGAAAGCGGAGGCTGGACCAACTGGCTCCAGGCTTTTTACCACGTACATCTCGAACTCTATCTTGGAAACGGCTGTCTTGGTAAGTCATATATATATATACATACAGACACACACAGACACATACGCACACAGGGGGGTAGGAGGATTGTACAGCCGCTATATATAGGTTGAGCACTTTTTACTACAATATAGCAAAGAAAGGGCCGGCAGGCTATTTATTTTTGCCGGAAGAATTCAGTTCCGCGACTCGAAAAGCACATTTTATCCTCTCGGGGGAAATATACGCCCCCGTTGCACCGCAGGCAGCGTCGGATTTTATTGTGTTTATTCTCTCTTACCCCTCGCCCCTTCCCCATCTCTCGCTATCTTCTTTTTATCGCTTTTAAGTGCTTTTTTTTTCATCGTTCGAATGCTCGATTCAAATTTATAAGTGGTCGAGCACATTGTTGAGACAATTTTACACCCATTAATTATGGGAAAAAATTGAAATTTTCTCAAATTGAGATTTGTACGGTTCAGATTTACTACCACACCCCTCCTCCCGCGCCGCGGTCTAAGAAATCACGAAGAGGTTCTGTGTATTTCAACGGAATACGGGGATATTGAGTTTGTATAACAATTAGAATTGAAATGGCTGCACGAGGTATTATTCCGAAATTATATATTGATTTTCTTTCACGACACTTCGCTTTGCCGATGAATAACGATATATAGCTCCTTTTCTCTCTCTCTCTCTCTCTCTCTCTCTCTCTCTCTCTTTTCTTTTAGACGAAAGCAAGAGTAACAAAAATCCCCCTCGCGGAAGTCAGGGAACTTTTTGAAATGAGCAGTAAACCGGCAAAGTGTAGCATTAAAATATTTTTTATGCGCTATCCCTGCCTTCCGAAGGATTTCAATCTTGAGGAACGAGAGAAGGGAGCGATGCTCATAAAAAACCATTTTCTTCAATGCCCGCTCTGTGTAACGGATTGTATATACACACACGAGCGTATACAAAAGATTCGAACGCTGGTTATATTTAACAGTGCATGATATATACGATACGTTTGCATTGTTTCAAAAAAAAAAAAAAAAAAAAAAAAAAGCAAAAGAGAAGAAAAGAAAAAGAAGAGTTAAAAAAAAAACATAATATTTCGAGGGGAGCACCAATGGGCGTAGAAAAAACGATACCGGCAATGCGGTACAGTGGACGCAAAAACAATGCCGCCGACACCGCGGAATGGCCGTGTATGCAAACTGCGGGGCGCGCGCACGTGAAGGTCGATGGTCGAAAATTTCGCGGCTGAGCGTTTTTCCGCGGTCGCGGCGAATGGCTGCGAACGGCAAATGGAGAGAAGGAAAGAGCAGAGCTTTCCGCGGCTTTGGCTTTTCCCATTTTTTTCCCCCCGTCTATCTTCCGTCCATCTTTCTTTCATTCTTTCATTCTTTCTTTCGTTCTTTCTCGTTTTTTGTTTAACGAGCCCTCACTTAAGATTTTCAGATATCCCGCGGCTTTGAGCGCCCCGGCAAGTTCGCGAACCTCTCGACGCGGGCTGTCCGTGGTGGGGGGGGGGCAGGGGGGGAGGGGGAAGAAAGTCCAGCGGCACAATAGCACCTAAGCACGAAAGTCGCGCCCCGCGCAAAAGATTCGCATCGGTCTCGGGACACGCTGTGTAATAAATCACAGCGCGGAGCCTGGCATTGAAGACGCCGGTCCCGGGCCCGCAGGATCCAGTCCCTCGTCTCGGAAGCCGAGATGCGCGTAATAAATTAATGCGTATATCGAAAGCGGAAATGTGCGCGGAAATGGGCCTAGGGGCAGGAACAGACACGTAGGTATGTATACCGTACCGATACGTTTAGTCGAGTTCACGTGTCGTCGGTTAAATTTGCGATGGACAAATTGCCGTCCGTCCGAATTCCCGTTCTCCGTGATGCGTACTGGTTAAAAGTACGAATTGCAAATAATTAAAAATCTCGATTATTTCGCCGTCAATCTCTAACACGACGATCATCATAGTCATTAATGCAACGCCGTTCTGATTATTACCCGATTGCTCTAACGTCGAATAATAAGGACACGTTGTGCAGGGCCTCATTTTTTTTTTTTTTTTTTTTTTTTTTTTTTGTTTGCTTCGTTTTATTTATCGAGCCTGCCCGAGCCCGCTGGAGTCCAGAGCCTCCCTTTTTCTCCAATGGAAATCCACCGAGGGGTAAATACTTGCGCGCGGATAACGACCGCGCCGGGCCGTACAAATTAATAGCCCTACGCTCGGCGAGACGCGCGCCGAGGAGCGGAATTTCGTCCCGGTGGCCCCTCGTCGAACGCGCGTACAATAGCCCCCCCCCCTCCCCCACCCCTCGTCCAAACAGCTCGGCGATCAAGCGAGCTCGGCTGTGGTGTCGGTGGCGGCGGCGGTGGCGCGACGGTGCGGCGATTATCAAGCGGCGTTGACGTGATTCGATTGCGTTGCAGGCGTGGGCGTGATGATGCTCTCGGCGCTGACGGTCGAGAGGCACGCGAGCGTCTGCCGGCCCGGCCAGTACGGGCGGCCCGTCTGCGGGCCGCCACGCTCGACCGTCGCGGCCCTCGTACTGGCGGCCCTCGTCGCTTACCTGCCGAGCGCGTTCAGGTCCGAGATACGGAGCTGCTGGAGGTCCGGCCAAGCGGTCTACCACAAGTGCGACAATCCGCTGTTCGCGCGCTCCGCCCTGTACCAGGTAAATATACGTGTATATAGGTGTGTATATAAATAGTGTGTGTGCGCGCGCGCGCGTGTGTGTGAGTGTGAATGTTGCCTTGTAATAAAAGGCTTGTGGATGGGGGGGGGGGATGGTCGAATGACTTGATTCGTTTGAATTGATTGTCGTTGGACCAATGTTTGTCGATTGCTGATGTATATATCGAGTCTATGGGGTGAAACAGACACCCCTATTAGAACAAAAGTACTGATGAATAATATTAGACAATTTTGCTGTAAGAAGTACTTAAATACTGCATAGTCCATTCTTACAGGATTTGGGAAGAAAAATTACTTCAGTTCGTTGTAGCAAAGACAGAAGCGAGTAACTTCACATTTTCATATTCCAGAAAGTTCAAGTCATTAACTTTCATAGGTAATTTTATTTAATTTTTGATCAAGCCTTTTAAAAAACAATTTTGTAATCAATTGAAACAAAAAAGTTCCAAAGGAATACGATGGTCACGAAAGGTGGGGCGGCATAATGGAGATATGAGAAGGTCTTGTATCTACAACATATTTATACAACGATTTCTGTTTTTTTTTTTAATGTTGAATTCTAGTATACGTTACTTTATTTATGACTGTTGAATCACTTATAAAATGCGTTTGTCTAATTTGTAAATATTACATGATATTTACAATGCAGGAGCATTATATAATAGAAGCTAAATCAATAATCGTCAATAAATCTCATTGTCCGCGTATATGAAAAAGAAAGCATTATAACATAATAATATTAACAATTTATCTCAAGCTATTGAGACAATCTTAAATGAAAAATCATTTTTCAAAACCGCATTTGAAAGAATAGGACTCGTACTTAAAACGTTTAAAATTATCCTATTTTTATTACTACTATAGAATTATGTATTTATTATTAAGTGTCTGTTTCTGTAAAATTTGTTAAAAAATACTTAAACCTGAATTTTCAACTGAACAATATATTTGTTTTATTGTTCTTAATTTTTATTTATTTTACCTATAAAAATTTCGTACCGTAAATTCCAAATTATATTTTAATTTTCCATGTTCATCGTGTGCTCTGAGCGGAGAAAACTGTTACTGTTGGAGGCTGTACATTTCTTTTACTAATATTAATTTCTAATGATTTTTTTTTGTTTCAAACACGAACGGCTTAAAATCTAAGTTTTCGGCTATAATTTCTACTTTTTCATTTTTATTTAAATTCAAAATTGAAATGACAGAACTTATTTCCATTTTGAGTATCCACAGTGTCCCACCTTGTCCTACTTACGCTTTTTCATATATCCAATTTTATTTTACAATTAGAATTTGAACTTTTCCAAATGGTATTGAATATATATATATATATATATATATATATATATATATATATATATATAGACCAGTGGAATTAAACGTTTGTTTCGACAGTTTAACGCGCTGTATTTACACAAACGAAGCGTATAAAAAAAAGCGTAAAAAACTTCCCTTTACGTTTCGTTTTTGCCCTTTCTCTCTCGCTCTTTTTCCCGAGCTTCTGCGGTTACGAGAGTTCCGCGGAACTTTTACACCGGCGCGCGGATTCGCCGCGAGAATGGGATACATTTGTTAAAGAACCGTACGTTTGATAGCGTCTACGGGCTTGATAAATTGCGGCTAGATATATATATATATGCAGTTGCTTACCTAATCTTTTTCTCTTTACACAACGAATGTCTACAGTTCTTTATACAAAACCATTAGATTATTATCTTTTTTTTTTTATTATTATTTATTTTCTGTAACTTTTTCTCATTAATCTTGAAATAATTTTGGTATCTTTTATAAGACCGTGAACTAGAGTTGAAATATGTTCGCGTTAAAGAACATTTACATAGATAAATCGCTCTTTGTTTAACGAAAAGGCAGATTTGATCCTCCTATTAAAACATTTTACGGGATACCGATGCTCAATCCTAAAGCTGATCTGATTTCATCATATTGGATTTTTTTTTCTATCCTCGCTTTTTGCCTTTTTTGCAAATTTAAAAATTAAATAAAGCTACTGTAGACTACAATTGAACGAACGAAACTTTTATATAATGCAATTATGATGTAAGGATGTGTCATCCCACGACGTACCGTCAAGGAATTTAACAATATGTAGTGCTGTTGAAACCGCTCGAATCCTTGCCGATCAATCAAACGCGACGCCGATGAAGTATGCAGACGTACTAGATTGTGTACTTAGGTTCTCGATTTTAATTTGAGTTTCGCTAGCCAATATTTTTTACTCATTAAAGTGAACGCGAGCTATTTCGTTAGGAGTGAGTTACAGACCGAGATGTTGGAGATAATCTTGAAGAACCGGACACAATTACTTTAAATATTTTTAAATAGATCTTTAATTACTACAGTCGGCCGCATTAGAACGAATCGTTATATAACTTAGCTTCTTCGTTAGCCCGAATCAAGATCGTAAATAAGAATAAATGTACCTGTAATGTGTACGAAGAAGGCATAAGTCATGGCCGTTGGCAATGCTCTTTTTACAACTCACGGAGGGAGAAACTAATAAAGAACTTACAAAGGCCATAAGTATCAGCTTCCATTAAACGCCGAATCGCGATCGTCGCAATATACAATGGCTTGCCATTATCTGCTGCTCTTTTTAAAAGCACGCGACTTGAAGATCTGAGTATTTTGAAGCCTAATGCTCATACATGCTATAAAAAAAAAGCGAACAACAACGAAATAACGTATGTAGAATACTTGAAGCTATGTTTAGCTGAAAGAAAATTGTATAAGCTTGGAAGGTGTAAATGAAAATAAACGAATCAGATATGGGACAAAAACGAAAAACTAAAAACGATCATTCGTAATAATTATAAACTATTCGTTGTAGCATGTATACTCGATTATCAATGCTTTAATTTTTTATATTGACAATAATTCCATCTCGCACGTTAGCGAAGAGCTGCGCTTAAAAAAAAAAGAAAAACTTTACGAGGAAGCCCTAAATATAAAAAAAAAAATTGGCGAAGGGGAGCTGTTAAAATTCAGATGTAAATCAGCGCCTCGGCTATACATACATAATATCTATATATACACACACACATTGCAGGTGTACAAGGTGCTGCTCGAGATCCTGTTCAAGATCGCGCCGACGATACTGCTGGCCGGCCTCAATCTCCGCATACTCCTCGCGTACAAGCGCTCGCGCAGGCGACGCAGGCGCATGACCCGCTGCCAGTACGACGCGAGGGGCCTAAGCGAGGAGGGCAGGCTGACCCTGCTGCTGGGCAGCACGAGCCTCCTGTTCCTCGTCTGCGTCAGTCCGATGGTCATTCTGAACGTCACCCTCAACGAGGACAATCTCAGCCTGCTCTATTATCAGGTGACGATCAGGGTACCTTCGATTTACAGCGACGTCCCCATGTATAAGGCTGTATGTGTATGCGTAATTGGCGTGTATAGTGGGGCGGATTATGGTGGCGCCATTCGAATACAGCGGTGTCGAGTATAGCCGGAGTCAAATTTAGGGCCGCTCTTTACAAAATTACTTTATCTATTTTAATTAATTTCAAGCATAATCGATTTCTTAATATTAACTAATTTTATCAAGTTTAACTTTGTTTTGCTAAACAATTTGTATACTTAATTGTCATTCTTTCGATAAAATAATCATTGATAAATAATCTTTAATGTCAATGTGGTTTTATACAGATGGTAAAACCTGAAAATAACATATTAATTAATATGAAATAATTAAAAAGAAGACAAAGCCCTTTAGAATCAACAAAGTATGAAATCTAATGAAGGAAATCATTATGAATCATTCTAATATTTCATAAACGACGTATAAATTTTGATTCCGATTTCTATATAGCTTTATAACATATCGATATAAGTTTAATAAGGTGAGATATTATTATAAGTAAAAAATCAAATATTTATTCTAAACTATATATATTTAAAAAAAAATTGAAAAATTAAATGTTATTATCAAACAAATTTATCACGTTACTATTTCAGAACGTGTTTAATTTCTGAAATAAAATAGTTCTATGGAATGTTGTAAATTTTATTAATTAAAACCTTACTTATGTCGACTGTTATAAACTCAACCGACAGATATGTCTATCGGTTTTACAATCTTTATAAAACCATATAATTATAAATGACAGTCAGACTGTCCTTCCTTATGATCGTCGTAGCATTCAATCGTAGAATTGAAAATGCGGATACTACTATAATATAGGAACACTCGCCGATGAAGAGCCGATACGGCTCGAATCGTCGGACGAAGCAGATACTAAGATTCAGTAAATTTTATGGCGCGGGTAGTCAATTTATTCTTTTTTAACAATTTTGTGTACATTATTTGTATTTAAATTACAGAGTCTATGAAATGAACCATAACGCAGGACGGTCCGAGGGTTATTTATAATTAGATTATTTTATAAAGCCAGCAAGGACGATAAAAATATTTTTTAACTTGTGATCTTTCTCCAGATCGCTGAGATTTATTGCCGAACGAAAAATCTAATACCACGTCTATATCGTGAAATGTTCTACCGAACATAAATTCCAGATTGAAATCCCATTTTTTCTTCTCCCACCTTACAATAACTATGACACCCAGCCCATTGGCTTTCAATTTTTCCAACCGTTAGTTTTACGCGCGTTTTATATATTTATTAAAGAAAGAAAAAATCGCGAAAAAAAAAAAAAAAAAAAAAAAAAAAAAACAAATCAAACCACCCAACGTCCAATGAAAATGTTCGAAAAAAAAAACAGGTCTTCCGCTCGGTGGCCAATCTGCTCGAGGTGATGAATTACTCGATGACCTTCTACATCTACTGCCTCTTTTCGGAGGACTTCCGCAGCACCCTCATCGGCACCCTCAAGCGGCCGGGGCCGCGGCCCGCCCGCGACCCCGGCGCGGCCAAGCGGAACTGGTTGCGCCGTCCACGCCGCCGCGCGGGCAAGGCAGGCCCCCGCTGCGCCGGCGCCCCGGGCTCGCTCGCGGCCTCGCACTCGAGGCCGACGGCGACGGCGAGCTCGCTGCTCTCGCTCAGGCAGGAAGCGCCGGGCCGTCGGCTGGATTAGCCGGGCATCGCAGACGGGCGCGCGTCGTTCTCCCATTGATCTGTCGTCATTCAATCGCGCGCATCGAATCCATCTGTATTTCATTGACAATAAAATCTATATTAGACGTATAAAAAATCACAAACGTTTTAATTTCGAAAATTTCAGGATTATATCATGTCTATAAAAGTGAAATTGTCCCGATTTAATCGAGTGCGTCGTTTTTATTATGTTTTTTTTTTCCACGTACAGTTTACGACGAATCTACAAATATATGAAGATTTATCGCAGGAAACGAACGAAGGAGGACGCTTGATGGCATTAGAGATGTTCTATGCTTCTTTAACGCGCCGTCCGTTTTCGCTCGTGCACAGTTCCCATGAAATGCTAATAAAGAGCGAAAATTCGTCACTATCGAATTTCTCCCACGCTCTGTTCTGCGCCGTACGGCCTATTATTATTATTTTTTAAATCATTACTTCGAGTTTCTTCAAAAGAGAGTTGAGAGAGAGAGAGAGAGAGAGAGAGAGAGAGAGAGAGAGAGGGGGGGCAGGAAGACTGAGAGAGTCGTTATCTATGCGCCAGACATCTTATCCATTACTTGGTCCAAGTGGACTTTTCTTCCCTGCCCTCATCCTTATCGATAGCCATTACGTTACAAAGAATCTCGTTACATTATGATTGGTAGAAATGCATCGGTACTGTTCGGATTATGACGAGGATTTTCTTTCAGTCCGATGGTCGGAAAACAATTATTCGACCCTCATTTTGATCATACGATACAGCTCTTAAATAATACTGTGAAACAGCACAGTAGATATTGTAAAATAATTAACTGAAAAGAATCGATTCAATTTTTGCTATACGTTTAGAAAAATATCAGAATCCGTCGTAAGCGTTAGAAGCATTAATCGGGAGAAAAAAAATATTTGGAAAATTTGTCTAGAAATTCGCTTCTTTATACACATATTTATCCATATTATTTCCGTCGTCGTTTTTATCTTTTTTTTTTTTTTTTCATCGTTGTTTTTCTCTAAATTATTCACGCTCGAAAGTGTAAGTTCGCCACAGACTGTACAAAAACGCCGATATTTATCTATATGTACAGTGGGAAAGGTCGTATTATAATTCGCCAGCCGTCTTTCCTTTGCATAAAGTCAAAAATAATTCGCGATCCGAGCAAATGCAGTTGGGCTGCGTGTGAAAAGTTTGTTTGTTTCTTTGTCTGTTTGTTTGTTTGCTTGTTTATTTGCCGCTTTATTCCTCATTCAATTTCATCGGAATTATTCGAAAATTCTTTATTATAACGTCGGCTCCGTAGCTCGAGCAAGTTTCCGTATTATCGTCGAGCGGCCTGAAAAGTTTTCCGCCGAGTTAAAGGGTACAATCGCTCAGACACAGGTCGCGGCACGATATTATACCTAAGTTTATAAGCATCGCGATTACGTATCGATCAACTTTTGCCGCGACACTGCATGTCTTCCCCTTTATTTCTCTCTCTCTCTCTCTCTCCCTCACCCTCTTTCTTCATTTCGCTCCGATACAGTTATAACACAGTCTTTCGTGCCTCGACTCGTTTAAAGGCTCGCGACACTCTGCCGCTCGCACTCTATACGTTCTGCATGCGAGGGAGGCGAACCTCCGGGCCGATGTTTCTCGCCCCCCTCCCCCACGCCGATAGAGGCGAGATTACGCATATTATTTCGTTCCCTCTTTTCCGCGGGCCACCCTTTTCGCTTTGCCCGTAGGCGCGGAAAAAGAAAGTGTTCGAGTACGGCATTGCACGGCGGGGTCGTAGTACACGTTTGCCGCGGAAGCCCAAGCACGATCGAAGAGCCGCGCATAACGATGTTAAATACGGCGCTGGTGGACGGTAGTACGTATGTACGCAGTGTGAGCTTTCGACGCTTTAACGCGAAGCTTTGAAATTGTAAATAGGATTTGATACGTTAGGGATTGTAGGCTGGCCGAAAACTGCCGGTGAAATAATTAATAAATCGATCGTTCGAACACGAGCGATGTCGGAAAAATTGATTATTACCAGTGCGCGCGTGTTAATGATCGCTAATTGAATAAAGAAATTTTCATTTTAACGTATTTTCCGATTCTCTCGCGCCAGTTTCATCAATCGTTACATTTAACTTTCTTTCCCGATAATATGGATAAATGTAATTGAAGACGTTCGACCATGTTACAATGCAATAATGCAAGTGTATGATTATTTACTTTAGTTATAGTAAAACCAATACACATTCCAATTCGCTCGAAGAACTATTGCAGTCAAAACTACAATGTATGTCAAATAATTCTTGATTAAATATGTTTTAAAGCGAACTTCGATTTATGCATATATCATTACTAAATTCATTTGGCAATCTTATTATAGCACTAAAATTATTAGTTGTACCAATTTCCATTTGAGCTACAGTTAGATCTATTAACTAGTTGTCATATATATACATTGTACTTTTAGTACTGATATACAACGGTATTGCACGTACACGCACGACCTTTTTCCCACCGCTAATTAGAAATAGCCGGGGCGCGCGCGCGCGCGCGATAAACGAAGATGCTTAAATTATCGGAAAATTAGACGCAGTCGGAGCGCGAGCGGCAAATATAACCAGGCGGAGAAAGAATAAAAGAACAAAAAAGAAGAGAGAACGGCGCGACCTTCGCTTTAATTGGGTAGTTTGACTCCGGGAGTGATTATCCGCGCTATCGTAAAACTCTTGTCAGCCAAGATTCGAGCGCATTACGACTGCTCTCGGCAATTTGGGGGGTTATTATATAGTTTTAACGACGCGAATTGCCCCCTCCCTCCCGGCCGCCCCCCCCCCCATTACCATCGCTCATTACGCGGCGCAACGAATGCGCGCGCCCGAGCGCGCGGTATTTTCGAAATCGCAAGCTTGTTTTATGATTTTTTTTTTTTTTTTTTTTTAGCGCTATTCTATTAAGCCTGCAATCGCGTCGCGCCGCGCAGCGCCGCTCTGTCCGCCGGCTCTCCCTTAATGAGAGAAGAATTGAAATTCCCCGAGCGTCGGCGGGGAGATGGAAGTCACTCACCGTCGCGCGTTACATAGTTTAACGAGTTTGGGAGTGCGCGCGCGAGACGCCGAGACGATGAGTTTGACGGTAGCGAGTCTGGGCGAAGCTCGCTACGTCGCTGCGGGCCGCGCTGAGGCAGAGGGGGGGGGGGCGAGGACGACGACGACGACGCCGATGCGAGAGCGTCAAAGCAGGCGGAGAGCGACGAGCGAATAATCGCGAGCGCCGGCGCGCTCGATTGCCGAAAGTCTCAGCGGCGGGTACGCGCGCGTTTTCATCGGGGATGCATTTTATCGGGGGAGGGGAGGGGGGGGAGAGCAAGCGGCAGGATGATAAGCGAACGCTCGAAGATCATTCGGACACGCGTCGTCGATCTCCACTGGAAACCGTCCAAGTTTCGCAACTATAGAGAGCAACTTTCGAACGAAAAATGTTCAAGACCGTTGCTGCATATACGACGCCGAATGTCGGAATTGTCGCGATTTTTTCAATCGACATTAGGGCAGCATTGGAATATTTTCCCGAATTATTTAAACATCCCAAGTTTCTTCGCTCTATTATATTCGCCTGCTTCCCCCCCCCCCCAACGTTTCGAGCTAGAATTCGAATTCTTTGCGCCAGAAACCCATTGGAACTTTTCAAATGACGAGCTTCATTGAACTCTAATAAAAGAGCAAAGTATCTTCCCATGCAATTTTCCAAGCGGAAGAATTTTCCACATTTTTCAGAAAATCTAATTTTATATATATATATATATATATATATATATATATATATACATATATATATATATATACATATATATATATACATATATATATATATATATATATATATATATATATATTCGGAGTCAAATCTGGGACCGTTAAAAATCTGAAAAGCGGCTGGCAAAAACGAATGATTTTGGAAAATGTATCAGGAAGCCAGAGCGACGACGGGAGTGACTATGCGCGCAGGGTAAATGAGAGGAGGAGAGCGTGAGAAGAGAGATAGAGATAGAGATAGAGAGAGAGAGAGAGAGAGAGAGAGATAGGGATAAAATGTGTGGGGGGATGGAGATAGAGGAGTACGTATAGTAGGGAGCGGGTTGCGAGAGCGAGAGGGGAGCAGAGCGGAGGGCGAATGCAGGCGCCGCGAGGCTGCTCCGGGTCGATACTGGCGGGGGCTTCGGCTGGCTTCGTCCTCGCCCCCTCCCCCTCCCTGCGCCCTCCGCCGCCGCGCGCTCTCGTCGGGACGCCGCGCGGGCATAGGCGTGGGAATATTCTCGCGTGGACCCGCCGCGCGCGTCCGAGTAGATTCGCTAATCCACCGCCACCCCCCTTCACCCTCTTGCCGTGCAGCGATGCCCGCAGGAGCCGCAATAACACCGCGGCCACGCGAGCCAGCCTTCGATCAGGCGGGAATTAGGCAGCCCCCCCCCTTCCGCTCTTCTCCTTCAGCTGATCTCAGGGTAGAAACGCGAGCGCGCGCGCGCGTGCGGTGGCAGCTGTCGCGGGCTGGATGCCAGAGGGTCAAGTCGTCGGGGTGGTCGATTTCAATTGCAAATTCCGCGATGCTTAATATATATATATATATATATATATATATATATATATATATATATATATGCATGTATGTTTGTGTGTATGTGTATGCGTGTGTATGTGTGCAATATAATACTTTCGGTCCAAATAGACCGGAGTCGGCACTTTTCTCTTGCCCCGCAACTGTTACGATTCTTTCGAAGGATGTACTTGGGGAAGTCATCAATTACCTCTTTATGTTTATACATCTATAGATACACGTACATATATATATATATATATATATATATATATATATATATATATATATGGCGCAATGCGACTGTTTTACTGTTTATAGCAATGCATTTTCCTTTAGAGTTGTAATTCATCAAGCGTCATCAGTACTATTTATACGTATACGCACACACACACACACACACACACACACACACACACACACACACACACATATATATATATATATATATTACTCGGTACTGATTAAAATCCATTGATATTTTCGTAAACTAGAAGCTTCTATTATCGAACATAACGCACATGGATTTTCAGGTCCACCAGAGAAATCTGAATAGCGTAACGTGAAAAGCCTTCGCATAGTTTTTCTATTATACGAATGGCGGAGCCCGCGATCGATCCGTAAAGCCGATAATCCTTGTACATATAGAAAATTTTCTCATAACTACTGGATGATGAAATATGTTCTTCGGATGCAAGTATAGAATGGATATTGTAGAAGAGAGGAATATAAATAAAAGAGAAACAACTTTTCTCTCTGTCTCTCTTACTTTCTCGATCTTCTCTCTCTCTCTCTCTCTCTCTCTCTCTCTCTCTCTCTTGAAAGAAATACGAGAATTGCATTATAAAGAATTTTCATAAACTTAAATTTCTTTCCTTCCTGTTGAAATTTTATAAGAAATACTGCGCGAGCTTTGGTGATTTGTACTCCACGGATATCTATCTGTATCAAAAAAAATTTAAGTACAGCAGTAAAGAAAAAGTTTATTGTTCAGTGAATAACTCAGTAATGTATACAAATTAACATTCATGTACGCTAAATAAACTATAAACATTTACATATTACATTTAAAGTATATTATTATCTAGAATATAGTATGAATTTTATACTTTTATCACGTTCTCCATTTATTTATTTCTCTTAATGATTATAAGACCAGAAAGGACAGTATTATTATTTCAATTTTAGCAATAAAAAATACAATGTATTTCAATTCATCGCTTTAAATTCACCGGCATTCCAAATTTAAACAAGAATGAATTCTTCGAATTAATCAATATAGTCCTAAAAATAGAAAATGAAACATTTTCGGAAAAAAATTAAAACCACGCACATTTCAACCAGACTTCCAGTCATTAACCCGGCTCATAATATGAGCGAAATGTCCAATTTGTAGTGACTAGAATACGAATTGGATACACTAAAATTACGCATCAATGCTTGTTAAATAAAACCAGCTAACCAACATGTGAAAAATGCAAATGCAAACTGAATGCAAAATGTAACATGATAGATTGATCACTTTACAATGACGAATGAAAATTTTATAACAAAATCGAAATTCCACGATTTATTACGATAACATTCTTTTCATGTAACTATGTACTAAATGTTGTCATACAATTGATATTTTTTTTTTTATATCATTGTAATCTTTTATTAATATTTCAGGAACGCAACGTTAAATAAATCGATAGGAAATAAAAGTACAGTGATAAATAAAAGAAAAAAAATTGTTCCCTTAATTTATTTAGAGCAATTGATGTATTAAATAACGATAAAAGGCAAAGACAAATACCTTTAAAGTTATTTTATACCTGGGTATGTATACATAAAGAGATACGATTCAGTGTATGACGCAATGCATTATGGACATTCTCAGTGTGTGCACTCGTCGCAGTACAGTAGACGCAAGTGAATTATAAATGACAAGCGCCTTAGTCCCGAGGCAGCGCGGCGACACCGTTTTAACGGCCTCGGCGGGAATCAAGAGCGGCGAACGTGTCGCAAATCGTGACTCACTTACGACAAAAAGTTAGTTTTCATCATACCTACCGCCGGCTACGTTCGAATCCCCCTCCCGCCCCTGTAATAATCGCGGATTACCCCCTCCCTCCCCTCGCCGTCGCCGCCAAAGATCCGCTACAGAAGTGGCAACGTTCACGCGAATTGCCTTTACGAGGCCATTTGCACAGCGAGAGAAATCGCAGCCGGAATCCGGGGTTGGTTTTTATCTCCTCCTCCCCCCCTCCCCGCCCCTCGCGGCGCGGCCACCCGCCCGGCCGAGTAGTAAGAGTCGGGATTCGTTCGGACGCGCCGGCTGCGCGACTCTTTGAGCAGCTTGCCGTACGTACTGCTGCCCGCTCGCCTTGCAACTACCGTCCCCCTTGGCCGCACACCCGCGCCAGCGCGCGCCCGTACACGTACATAAGTGCAAATTCGTTCGCTCCCACTTGCACTTAGTTAGGAGGCACTCCTTCCTTTCTCCGGCTCGACGGCGCGCGAACGACCCTTCGCGCATCTCGTTAACGGGCTTTGTGTTCGTTCGCTGGGGCCGCTGCTCCGGCGCTCGGAGCGGGCCTAGCCCGCCCCCCCCCCCACCAACGCCCGCGAGCCTCTGCGTACACGAACAAGAGAGCGGGCGAGGACGGGGCGCAAAGGGGGACGAGACATGGGGAAAGGAAACGGAGATGGTAGAGAACTCGTAGGATATTTATCATTCAATTCCGTTGCGCTCTACGCATTGACGCCGAACTCGCTTATTATTGATTATGACGGCTTTCTTACGGAAAATTCAGCCAATTTCGTCGTGTATCAATATTTATTGTATTCTGAGGGATGAGAGTGTGGGAGGGGGGGGGGAGCATTTTCTAACAAGTACGACTGCAAATACTGTCCGCTTTCGTCGAAGCCTGAATTTATTTCACAATGTGAGGAAGCTGCAAGCGCAGACACGATAATTGACGGTTGAACGTAAAATAACAGTTTCGTAAAATAATAATATTTCTCATCACTTAATGGAGCGAAGAAGCAGACGTTATTTTTAAATTATCGCAGGCTCAATGCGAATGATAATAATTTTCACATTAAATAAATAAATGAAATAGGGAAATATTAGTTTTCATAAGAATTTTCACGTGTAGCCTATGAATAAGGGTAATTTACTCCTCAACTACGTGTGTTTATGCGCACGAACCGACACTTTTGATAAAGTATGCATTTATACACCTGATATATTTGAATAAATGCATAAACAGTAGCCGCGGCGCCGACGTTTTCTCACTGTATCTACTCAGAAGTGACGTTAATAACGATCAATTTTCAATTTTATTTTTACAAGTGGTGTTTTTTTTTTTCATTCAACGATTAATCTGCTTTCTGCTTTAGTTTTACGAGAGCCGAGAAAATCCTCGCGGGGGTTGGAATGTGAATTTTCACCTTGCGATTCCAATTGCTTCGAAATCCATATTGTGCAGCGATTTTGCCGTCTTTAAGTTCGTTTAATACGAGCTTCGTAAGATTTTTAATGATGATACGCATTTATTATTAAACGGTATTGGCACGTTCTGTCAATGACGCTTTCTTAGAAATACTATGAATCAACTTCTTCTCTACACACAGAGCCTTAAATGACCGAAGAAAGGAATCATAATAATATTAAAAATCACCTCCCTCAGTGGTGTTCCGAGTAAAATTATCCAAACATTATAGGGGCCATTACAAAATCATGCGCGCGTTCTAACATTATTTTATATAAACTCACATAATTTGCTCACTAATCATTACTAATAAAGGTTATGAAAGTCTTTTTTCCAGTAAATTAAGTCTTTTCAATTTTTCTTTTATAATTTTCTTTTCAATTATACGACATTTTTTGGAAAAATTGGAAATTTCGCTGAAACATTTCGTGATTTTGTAGACGGACTGACTTCGGGCTCTCAATACGTGGGTGGGTTAAGATTTTGAAACTTTTAACATGCGTCGTCCGCATCAATCGCTTTGCCATCCGAGAATCGAGCCCGGCTTTGCGAACGTCCGCGTCGGAAAGCTCGGGGGCCGAGCGCGGGGGAAAAAGCGCGTGAGGCCTACATAAGTGAGCGCGTCGTGCGGACCGCTCATTGGCTCGATTCGTCAACGGGCTGCGCGCACGGGGGAACGAACGCGGCCCGCTGGCTCAAGAGCAACCGCGCGGCGTCGCGACGACGGCCGCAAATATATACATACGTGCATATCTATCCGTGCGTGTGCGTGCGTGCGTGCGTGCGTGCGTGCGCGCGCGCGCGCATACGTACAGATATATACGGGACGACGCCCGCGGCGCGCATGCGAGCTGGAGGCGGGCAAGGAGGACGGAGCGACATCGGCGCGGCGCGCCGCGCGCGCTCTCGACGCTGGGCTGGCGCGGCGTCGGTGCCGAGCGCTCTCGCCAGTCCGACGCCCAGCGCCGCGACGTAATGACGTCACCGAGTCGCGCTCGCCGCCCGTCCGCCCGAAGCTGCAGACGTTGCGCCGGTGATTGTTCTATACATATACATATATATATATATATATATATATATATATATATATATATATATATCTGTCCAGGCGTGGATTGCATGATGGAAAAGTCGCCGATCGCCGCACGCGATGCAACGACGCGGGGGCCCCGTCGCCTGCCTCGCTCTCCCGCCTACATACATACATATATACATACTTCCTCCGTCCCACGTTCATTCGCTCTTCCGCGTTATCTCCGCTTTTTCTATCTATACGCATATAAATTTATATATATATCTATATATATATATATATATATATATATATATATATATACATATACATACATATATATATATATACGTATGGTCCCGCCAGGGCGATTCTCTCGCCCGATGGTGGTATCAGCTGCGGCGCGCGGCGCTTTATGCAAATCTCGCCCGCGCCCGCGCCCGTGCGCGGATCAGTGCACCCGCGGCGGGAACCAAGTGGAAAATTCTTCCCCTAAACGTCGTCGCTGCTGCTGCTGCTGCTGCTGCTGCTGCTGCCGATGCTCTCGTATCGTACAGTGATTGTGCTCCCCTTTATAACGTCCGCGTGCAGTGTCCCGCGATCTGGCCCTCGCTCTCTCGAAGCTATTCTTTTATATGAGAAATATATTAGCACATAAATACTTATATATATATATATATATATATATATATATATATATATATATATGTATATTTAGTGCAAGGTTTTTTATTTCCTCCGCGCTACAGTCGTAAAAGTTAGTGAAGTGAGGATTCGTTGCGCCAGAGAACTGCGGTAATTAGTGTCTCAACCTGGTGTTTTTGCGCAATGGTCGTGTAAATATATATATATATATATATATATATATATAAAATTTAATATACATAGTCACCGGAACAGCAGGAATTCATGGCGCTCCGCTGGACTTTCTCTTTCCTACATAATCGAATTGCAGCCTGGCCTTGAAACCCTTGAGGATACTGCATTGCCCGCCGACAACGGCTTTTTTCGTTGCGGTCGTTAAAAAATTTGTCGCGAGCACCGACGTTCGATTGTGTCAATCGAAAGTATCCCAGAAATGTGCATGTATATATATATATATATATATATATAGCTGTGTGTGTGTGTGTGTGTGTGTCTGTGAGTGTGTGTTTGTGTTAAATGCTTCCGGCCCGTGGATCCATAGAAGTTTTTAATTGGCCTTGTGCGCTCGCTCTTGGGATCAGGGTCACTCGTACCCACGCGTCGGTATTCGACTGTAGACCGCAATGTGCCAGATGAATTTGATATATAGTTACGCGATCCTTTGCCAGAATTGTTTTAGAATAGCGGCTTTATATAGACAATAAAATATATTTTAATACGGAAATGAATAAAATTACAATGAAACGTTCTGTATTAAGGTTGTTTTTTTTTAGTTTTTAAGTACATTTAATCGAGATCTTAGTTATATTACGAAATAGGCAAAAATCAAAGGGGGTCTTTTCTTCTTTTACGCGGAAAATTTACATTAATCGGAAAGTGATAATTTTTATTTTCAATTGCAATGAAAGTCTAATTATTAGAAAATCCACTTCTATTTAACAGAAATACAAGAATTTTCCATTTATCTTTATTTGGCAATGTCTTAAACATTTTAACTGCTATACGATATAAATATTTTTATCACTTACTTCCAGTCTTCGAGATGTTTCATATACACAATTATAAAAAATAATTTACGATAACGTTATATTATACGTTCCGGTATGAATAATCGTTTACCATTTCTAGCAGAATTTTGTGTAGGAAAGCAATTTTGATATATAATTTTTGCAATTATCGGATATTTTGTATAAATTTCAAGTTATTTTTAATCTGCACCTGCCCAGGCAATTTTATAATAACCAATGAATATCTTCGAGTGAGTGTAACAAAATTACATTATTGTTTCTATATCCCTCTTTTATTTGATATTTTTCATTAGTTTATTAATTAATTATTTCACAATTAAGAATTTACGTATAGTATCCTTTTAAAATGCATTATTTCAATAAATTACTTTTTTCTTCTATTTTCTTTAACGGGATTTTATTAAAAAGTAAAGCAAATTTCTACAACAGAGATCGATAGACAAATTATTACCTAGAAAATAAAATCGTGCAAGCAAATTTCTAATGGGCGGTAAAGAGTTAGATTGGATTAATTAGTCGGATAAACGTCGCGTTACCTGGTTGTGCAGGTGTCGGTGTATCGTATCCGCTGATACTTGGTCTCGGGTCAAAATTGCCGTTCGGCCGTTTCCAAATAATTTATAGCCGCGCAAAGCTTAGGGAGATATACGTCGAGATTATAGGATTCGCCAATGGAGCGTTGTTTAAATGAAGTAATTTCATTTAAGTGCATGTAATTCATCCATCCAATAGATAGGTTTCTACTATTACAAGATCAAGTTGCAGGAGTTTAATAATGAACTTAAGGATTATTATTGATTGAGTATATATAATAAATTATAAATTAAATAATAAATTATGTCAAGTAATCAGTTTTTGCTTATAGAGAATTCGAAAGACAATTTACAAATAAAAATTAATTATAATGAAAATTCTATGTGGAAGACTTTTTTGCATCTAGACAGTGAATAAAATTTCTTAAGATACAAGTATGACATACATATATTCAAATAACCAAAATATAACTATCGAAATTACTGATTTATTATTTTAATTTAAAGTCTATAATTTTAATTTTAATTACTCGATATTCATTTAGTTAATTAGAGTATGAATATTATTAATTTACAATATTTTTTTATGCGATAGTAGATTCTGCAAAAGGAAAGATATTTTATACACTCCAATAAATTGTTTAATTTAGTATATATTATGGTCATTTTTCCATATTTACATACATATTAAAATAATTGTTTAAAATATCAATAATAATTAACTTTAATTCATTTTGGATGGTGATTCTCATAAACACCGTAATTTTTACTTCTTACATTGGATATAGTTGAAGAAGTATTTTATAACGATTAAAGATTTTTGCGTAAATCACACAGTAGCGATTATAGTAATCCTGATGCCCGCATTCGGCAAAATTGCCTTATGTCTCTAAACATAATAATAATGATAATGATAATAATAATAAATTCGAAACCGCAGCGTCACCCCTAATGCGACCGAAGTGCTAACGACTTTTCGCGCGTATAATAATCGCGCCCCGGGAACTTGGGAATGCGGATACACGGAGCCGTGGTCGCGCCCGCGCCCGTTGCACAGCAGCAGCTCCTCCTCCCCCCCCCTCCCCATCGCCCTCGCCCAACTCCCACCCCAAATTACAGAGACTGCGGATTATAATACGCCTCGGGCGCCTATGGTAGCCTGTATAGCGTGTCGCGCGAAGCGCGGAGGCCCCGGCGTGCGTTTGATGCACGCGCTCGGGAAACTTGTCCCTTCGCGCTCGGCCCTGGACCGTCGCGATCAATGGGAAAAATAATCGAATGGCTCGGAAAACGCGTAGCCAACTGTCCCGTGAGCCGCCGTGTCTCGATGTTTATGTATATGTGTATATATATAAGAATCCAGCAGAGTGCGGGGATTGATTTTTTTTTCTTTTTTTTTTTTCATTCGTCGACCAAGAACTGCGGACGAGTTGAATTGCGCAGCGCGCGCTTTGCCCCATCCCAATGTGTATATAAATATGTATATGTATATGTATATATATATATATATATATATATATATATATATATATATAGTCAGTTGTGATATGCCGTTTGTTTCACAGGTGCGCACGCATAGGCATCCTCGCCGATAACGGCGATGCGGACACGTCAATTTTAACGGTCGGAGAATCACGTCCTTGCCGCAATATACCGTACGCGCGCATTCGGACCCCGTCCTGTCCATGTAAATATATATATCTATAGATATATATGTACGTGTAAAAGATAAAGCTCATCACCCGTTACGTATATTTACACACAGGTATTCATACGTAAAAATACAAGCCTTAAAAGTGCCGAGAGACGAGCAGTTTTCAGTCTTTAATTACGACGCCGCGCAGTGAAAGTGCGTGGGCCGCGCGCTCGTCTCCAGAATCATTGTTGTGAAGCAACGTGCTTGTTTATATATATATAAAAAAAAAAAAAAAAAAACATCGACGCGACCGCACGACAGCCCACGGCTCGAAGGAGGAGAAGCAGCGCGCTTGAAACGAGCGAAAGGGGGTGTCGGAGGCCTGGATATCGGAGCGACATTGTGCTTTACATACAAACAGGCGTGCGCGCGCGCGCGCGCGAATTTCTATATATATATATAGATATATAGGAGAAGCCGAGGGCCCGACGGGCACGCGTTTAGACTATAAACGCGCCAAGTGCCGAGCTCTCCCTACCTCTCGCCTGTACATCCCGCGCGGACAAGTGCGGAATTAACGTCTATCGCCCGCTCGCGCGCGCGCGCGCGCCCCATAAAGCGCGCTCCGTTGCGCAGAGTGCCTGCCACCCAACCCCCCCCCCCTTAACCCGGCTTATACGGCCGATTTCACGGAGAAGGGCGGGCTTCGCCGGGAGCCATAAAAATGGGCAAGAAGAACAGTAAACTGAAGGAGGACACTATCGAACGACTGACCGAGGATACCTACTGTGAGTATATATCTATATATTCATCTATTCATATATCTATCGTATCTCCTTATATCGGTACAAAAAAAAAAAAACAATCCTATATTTTCCGATGGATCCTTACCCTTCCGCCCCGCCCCCCCCCATTCCTCTCCAGATAGACGCACACAGTTCGGCCGTTCCGCCGCAATTAACCTCGGGGCTTTCCCGGCGAGCCTCGGCCGCCGCCGCGATCTCATTTAGATCTCGAAACTGGGCGCTCTGATACGCCGGCTATAATACGATCTCGGCCTTGTCTTGCTTACGCTCCCGTCGGCCCAGCTGTCGGCTGGCTCGCCTCAAAGGCCGGATGGATCCTCGAGCAATTAGCCCGGCTGCCGGCCCTCGGGTTTTTTTTCATTATTAAACGTCGCTCACGATCCAATTGCAGTCGTCTCCCCCCCCCTCCCGCTCGCGATTACGAAAGTTTTCACGGGGCGAGCGCCCCTCGCCGGCCGTCGCGCGCCGGGACGCGCTCGCGAAGCGTCGACTTTCGACTCTCGGCTGCGAGATTTTACAGAATTCAATTGTCAACGGACGCGGAGAGGCGGCCTCGCGACAACGTTCAAGGGACCGCGAAACGGGCGCGTGCAATACGTGGCTGTGTGCGCGATGAAAAAAAAAAAAAAAAAAAATATACGGGATTGGCGCGACGTTCGAAGCCGGGGCGAAAGTTACGTAGCGCGCTTTTTATTATTAACCGTGGCTGGGGCCGAGCTTTGTGCAAAAATCATTTTGGCAATAATAAGTTTAATACTGCGAAGGAAACTAAGTGGAAAATGGCGCAGGCTTTAAAAACTGGGACGTTCCGGAAGGGAAGAACTTTTCAACGAGCTTAAGAAGGCCAAACTTATATACGTGTACATTTATATATATATATATATATATATATATATATATATATATATATATCGACCCGTATTCGAACTTTTTCGCAGAGAGGAATTTCGCAGCTCTGTATGCATATACAGGTTTCATTAGCGCGGATCCCTGCAATATGCATGTGAACGGTATATCCGTTGGGCGGGATAGGAGGGGCGGGTATGAATGTCGCTGTAACCGGAAGGAGCTCGCGAGCTTGAAATCCGTGCAGAACGTGCGCGCGACAATGGAAGACTTCACTACCCCCCCCCAGCCCTCCCTCACCGTCTCTCTCCGGTTCCGCTCCAGTTTTAACCGAATTCGCGTGGATCCGAAGGTGGAAGGGGCAGGCGAGCCACGCGCGAGAACGAAGAGAGAGAGAGAGAGAGAGAGAGAGAGAAGGAAAAATGGCAAGCGGCGAAGGCGCGGAGAGGCGGTAAAGGAGAACAAAGGCGGCTCTCTGCGAGGGCTTCGGGAAGGGGCTTCCTTTGGTTTCGCGAGGAATTCCGAGGGACGCGCTATATACGTTGTGCCGCGCACGGAGATAAAAGGAGAGGGAGAGAGAGAGAGAGAGAGAGAGAGAGAGAGAGAGAGAGAGAGAGAGAGAGAGAGGCGAGGGGCTCTTTGACCGTGGGCGCTTCTTCCGCCTCGTCGGCCGTCAATCGCCTTGAGGCTCGCTCAATGGCAGAGGGCAAGTTCCGCAGCGTCTTTTTTCCTATACAATATATAAATATATACGCGCGATTCAACGTCCACCGGAATGGGAATCAAATTTTTATCTCCATAATTTCTGAAGATTTTTGCCTCGATCCATTGAATAACGCTCGTGTTTTTAAGATTTTTTTAATTAAATTATACGCTTTTATACATCGTACTGTTCCTGATTAAATTATTAATTTATTGAAAATAATCTCTTTTGAAAAAGGAACGTCGAGCATATAATATTCAGAAAATTTCATGAGCTTTTCGATAAATGAGCAGATAGGTGTGCCCATTAGCAATTTTGAAGACAAAAATGATTCAAGTACAAAAGCAACGACTCAATTTACTTCTAACCATAAATTTTAGAAACGTGAAAAATGGAGAGAAAATCCTGAACATGTACCGAATGGACAGGGATGAAAAATGTAAGGAAAAAAAAGTTTGGCGAGATGCACGGTTTCTCCGCCAATTAAAAATCGAAAAATGCGTGTTTTGCAAGAATCGCGTTTTCCACCAACTTCCAATGTTTCCATTTGCAAAATTGCAATTGACCAAATTTAAAAAAAAAAATGAAGGTTTCTAAAGAGATCCAGAAAAATCTTTTCAAAACAAAAGAAAAACAAAAAACTTGTTACTGTTTCGGCTGACATGGAATTGATTGTATATATATAATTCTGCTGGTGACGCATATTAACTGAGAGTGCGATCGGCCTCGATGCCGCTGCGATTTCATTTAATTTCCGCATTATGAGCCCGTGCGCGTGTAAATTGTTCGACAGCAGGTCAGCTGTATGCTTTTGAACTTTGAATACAAACTTAGTCCCTGGATAGGGGGAGGGGGGGTTGTGTACATAGTCGTAGAGAAATTTTCTCTGAGTGTAACTTAAAAAAAACTAGTAAAAACTTAAGTAAACTTTATTCTTGTGTATAAAGTCGTTGAAAATTTAAAGTTGCACGTATATATATATATATATATATATATATATATATATATATATATATACACATCCCCGAGTCGCGTGCAATGTTCGTTAACTTTTTTCCACGGTATAGGCACATTTATAATACGTATGCACGCCTTATAGCTGCCTGTTGAAAATTCTATGAGAATCGTATTTAAAATTGAATGCATATGTAACAACAATACTTATATAACGGCAATACATCATTTTTATGCTAACATCGATACTATTAATGATGAAAAAACGAAAAAAAAAACAAAATCAAACGCAATGAAATTGAACTCGATCATCAGACACGATCTTACGTACATAGAAATACGAGACAATTTTCGAGTATTAGAATAATTCACGATTCTCCATTCAAATGTGAAACATGCTGGGAGATTATATGTCTGCTTCATTTTCTACAGCCTCGCACAACGTTCCGCGTAAATACTTGAACGCCGCTCGTTTCATTAACTCCAATAATGTGGACTGAAAGTTCTTCAACTAAATTAAATATTTAAACAGAAGGTAAATGCGTCAGATTTGTCGATCATTCGCAAGTGTGACAGAAGTGACTGAGTAAAAAATATTTAATATATTTAATAATGATAATACTATTAATAATAAGAAATGAATTGTCCGTCTAGGCACTGCTGGAAAAGGTAGCTAAAGCCCCGTATATGAATCTTTCACCGCGGCTCTGCTTTATTATAGAATATCAAAGGCCTCTATACACAGTATAGTCGATGCTCTATACGTGTCCACATATATATATATATATACGTATAGCGAGGCATATAACGGCCCAAGCACAGTATCATATAAGCATCCGTCAGGCAAATAAGTGTGTACTATATATGCAGGGTATGTACGCGCATATACACAGTCGAGCGCGGCGGGGCGCAAAGTGATACGTAAAGTTTTACGCGCGCCCGACGGCCGATTGCAGCTTTTTATATACCACTGATGCGCGCGCTTGTGAACACATTGCACATACACATACGTGGCAGCAGAGGAGCTGGAAATAAATATATGCAGCATGCATGCTATATATATATATATATATATATATATATATATATATATATATAATGTATATATATATATATATATTTTCCGCCATGTTTTCTGCCGCTAAAGGGGAAAGTGGGACGCTTTGTTTTCCTACATATTTACAAGTGCATAAATACATACATACATACATACATACATATATATATATATATATATATATATATATATATATGTATGTATGTATGTATATATAGCTGTCGTCGCGCTTAATTCACGAACAGGCGCGTAGAGCGTTGCGTGCCGCTGCCGTTCGCCGCCGCGATTTCCAGAGCCCCACGATGGCTTATCATCGCGTTTGCATCCGAATCCCCTCGTTTTTCTCCTTTCCCCGTATTATACGGAGCTCATACCGCGTAGCTCTCACTTTATCGGCTCCGGCTCGTCTATATCGAGTGGCAGCTGACGAGCTCTTGCATTATCCAGGATCCAGAAGTTACACAGTGCCCGGGGGGGGGGGGGGAGAGCCTCGCAACGGAACGACCGAGGAATTAAGAAGTGGGAATGAGGGATGGGGACAGGACGTAAATCGATCGGAATCTCTCGAATGACTGATTGATATATACATGTTTATGTGCTACTTAGAAAAAGGGTTTGAGCCGAATTGAATTATTGATTAATAGGCTAAGGACTCCTCGTCCTTAATAGCCATAACCAATGTAGAATACCATCATATTACATCGAAAGGATACAGCGGGACGGATGCCTTAATGAAATTAAAAAAAGAGAGAGAGATAGAGAGAGAGAGAGAGAGAGAGAGAGAGAGAGAGAGAGAGAGAGAGAGAGGGAATAAAGCTTTATTGAAATAATTTAACGCATTGAAAAATAAAATATTTTAAATTTATATATATATATTAAATATTGCGGTAATAAATTATTACTCTCAACAATCATTACGTTTTTATAAAAAGAATTTTATGTATTTTCACAAAATATTATTCCTTTTCAATAATTTTAATCATTTCACTCTCTCTCTCTCTCTCTCTCTCTCTCTCTCTCTCTCTCTCTCTCTCTTTGATATTATGCTGCATCATATATTCTACTTTACAATAACGTTAAGTATTAAATTATTGCTATAAATATACTGTTTGTTCTCATTGGAAATAATATATCATATATTAATTTACAATAATGTTGCAAGACTTAATTCTAAATGGAACTCGTAAAAAATAATTATACGCCTTTGAACGAGTTTAATTGAATAAGCGAATCGCCTGGAACTTTTCAAAATTGAAACTTTGTACTTTGTACAAAATTGAAACTTAAAAAAAAAAAAAAAAAAAAAAAAAAAAAAAATAGCTAACCTAATTACAGTTTCCTTAGTCGTTATGTGAAAACACGCCAAAAAGTTGATAATAACGAGGATTTATATGCCGAAGCGCTTAATGAGAAAAGAGATGCGGGAGCGAAATTCCCGCCGGCTGGAGTAATAATCTAATTCTGTGTAACGTTTTCGCGGAACGCGAGTGCTAATGCGGACGTTGCACAGGTGCGGTTTCGTAAACGTTGAAAAGAGATCGATCGGTGAAATAAAGACACAGCCCGTATGCGTGCCGTGGGCTATTCGTACAGACAGACGCGCGCGCGCGCACGCACACACACGCGCAACGCCCGCGTAGACAGGAAAGCCGGAGATTATCGGTAAATGGCATTCTCAAGGTGTGCCTCCTCTGGATTACCAGCGATGTTTCTCTTATTTACGCGCCGAGCCATATAGACGCGTGTGTATATATATATATATATATATATATATATATATATATATATATATATCTATATATATAGATGGTACGTTCGAATATTCTAATACCATAATACCATCGAGCATTCCGGGGAGGCTTTCCAGAATAATATTTGCTTGATCCCACTGGCTTTGCTTACAAATTTTTCGCTCCGCTACTCTGAAAGAATGCGAAATAATGAAAGGCTTTAACGTTGGCATAGAAGGATAAAAAGAAGAAAAAAAAACAGAAAATATAATGTCGGTAAAAAAAATATGACTGAGATGTGCAAAAGCCGAGGGATATAGGGTATGGATATTAATCAACCGGGGCGGGTGGGAGGAATTTTTATCCATTTTCTCCATTTTTCTTGGCTATTTTACATTTCGCGTTCGAGGGACTATAAATTACGTGTCTCATACGACGCGAAACATTGTTTTCAGTGAAAAACAAAGGTGTTTTCGCCACGAAATATTCCAAACTTTTCCCAAAAAGACTAATTACTTTTATACATATAGTTGTGTAACGTTGTGCAATTATACTACTCGTGGCACTCCAATTACTTTAAGTTCAACGTCCCTTTACAACGCAGCAGCGCTGTATTCAATACATAATTAACTAATATATCCATGCTAACCTTAAGGTCTTGCGTTCAATATTCAAATTTACGACGGCTCGCATAAATACGACGTGGAATTATTGGTTCCAGTTATACATATATATATATATATATATATATATATATATATATATATATATATATATATAAAGAGCACACGACCAATTTCATTTACATTTAGAAAACTTCAAATTTCGAAAGATGTTCACATAAACATATGTGTCCTATCCTATACATTTAAAAAGTATCATCTACCATTTGAAAGTTTTACATTCGTTTTGTATATACATATATATATATATATATATATATATATATATATATATATATATATATACACAACATTGTTACATCCGCGTAGCGAAAGTCCAGATTCAGTCCCTGAAAGGCGACTAACACAGTTTCAAAAACGCGGTCGCGCAGAAGTATGGTACATTTCGAATTTCGCGCTGAAAACAAATCGCGTTTCGATTATCGTCGCGCATTAGCGGACTAGAGCCGCGAGAACTGGCGCGCGTTTCTACGTACACGCGCGTAACGCGGAGCCTCGAATCGCGCTTGGAAGGCACTAAAATTGAGACGAATGTGAGTTGCGATCAGGACTCGAAACATGTTCGTTTGGCCCGGTCGCGTGACGCGTTGGTTTGCCAATAAAAAGCCGAGGGAAAATTACGTTGTACTTGTTTCTTTTCTTTTTTCGTCGTCAATCCTCAAAAATGCGTTACTCTACGTCGCGGAATCTAACGTACTCGTTTTGCTCGGGCTCTACATCTTTCTCCAAACGGACTGTTTCACTGTGTCTCGATAAAAACGCTACGTAGGTACGTCCTAAATGAAAATATGCCCGCAGGGAGAGATCGAGGGGGGAAAAAATCTCATTAGCCAAGGAATGTAAGCCCATATATATATATATATATATATATATATATATATATATACGTCCCCCTCGGTATTTATAATCGTTGACGTTTGGCGGGCCTCGGCTGCGAAGCCCGCGAGTGAAAACGGCGCGGCGTTACCGGAGGCGCGACATTACTGCCAATCATAAAGCGCGTGCCGGCATCGAGTATCTGCGAATGATGATATGGCAAAAGCCGTAAAGCAGCAATGGGAATCGAGCGCGAGCGCCAGGGGAGCGCGACGAGCGAAGCGGCGCGAGGGTCGGAGGGGGGGGGGGTTGAGCGAGGAAATCGGCGATAGTGCGCGTAAGAGAGAGAGAGAGAGAGAGGGGGGGAGGGGCAAAAGTCATTGGCAGATACCGGATGCTCGCTCGGGGGACGTGCGAGAGACCGAGCGCGAACGGGGGAGGAAATAGCTTCGAGTCAATGTAAGTAGATACGCTCGCTCACACATATACACACACAGTGAGAGTATTGGTCCGTTACGGGCGAGTACGATTGGACGAGAGAGAGAGAGAGAGAGAGAGAGAGAGGCCAAAAGGGCTGTAATAATCTGGTTATCGGGACGCGAGGTTGAGATGGAGGGGCCTAATCGACACAGATTAATGAGCGATCTTTGGCGCGCCCGCCGAGACGACGCGAGGCAGTCGGCGCAGCGACGGTGCCCGCGCGCTCTCTCTCTCTCTCTCTCTCTCTCTCTCTATAATATAATACCTTCGCAGATATGAAAAATGAAGCTTACGAACGGCCGCCAGGCTGCACCGGACATTGCCCGTGAACGATGTCCGCTGTAGGCGATTAATCAACGGACATTGGCCGACGGCCCGAAATTGCTCGTTTCAGTTTGCCGAACTTTTTCTTCGAATTTTCAGACCTGTGTACTTTCCTGCATACTTGGACTTTATTAGCCTATTTCCCTCTCTACCCCGGACGAACGTTGGATAGGCCGAAAAATGACGAGGCGGCTATTATCGATTCGATGCCAAAGCCATCGAAATATATAATGTCGTAATAAAAATGTCTTATGTACTTTTAAAGCCAAACGGGTGCGTAAAAGATCTTTCGATTATAAAAATTCGTAATGAAACACATGCCGGATCCAAGAGCAATGAACACGATAAAAAATGGCGCATCGATCGTGAGTAGACGTAATCACGTTAACTCCATTATCGATCAAAGCCTCGGCAATGATGAAATGCTATAATAAGCTTGTAAAGAGAGCCACTTTGACGATGTACCGCAAAAAACTATTCTTTATCTTCTAATAACGAGCTTTCTCTCTCCCTATGTATATATATATATATATATACTTTTGTCATCGTTAATAATTTCACGAGCGGGCGTATAATTCACCGCGAATCTTATAATCAGATCAAACTCGCTTTAATCTTGACGGTAATTCGCATTCATTATTAAGCCATAATTTATGACTGTTAAATGGATTTAACTGTTAGAACGTTAAAATTTATGAAACATTAAAATAATCTTTTCGAAAGTACTTTTTCCTCTCTATACAGCTATGAAAACAGAATAACATTCATAAAAATCTTTATTAAAAGGTGTGTGTCTTTTTTTAAACAAGAAACACGCTGTAATTTATTCACTTCTGCTGTTACATTTAACGTTTAAAATATTTCGCTTATGAATTTTTAAAATTCTCAAATACTGCGATATGCTCGGCAATTATTTTTAATTAAAAAGGCCTAATGGCATTACGAGTCGCTGTGAAATTATAAAAATAGCTTATTATAATGTTTCAACACTTTGTAATTAGATTATTGATTTAAAATTTTTAACATAAACGTTTAATTTCGTACTTTAAAGAAATTTTCAACTATTAATGTTCTTTACTGGGAACTTTTAATAATAATTATCAAATATAATCGAATCATATAATTACAAGAGATACAAGAATTCATCAGATATTATTACAATCCTTCATCTTAGCTTTTAAATTTGTATTGAATAAATGAAAAACGTTTCAGTTACAAATTTCACAAAGATAAAAATGAAAAAAAAAAACTATTCAATTTATCTTTTTGATCGTTTTGTATTAAAAAAACTGCCAGGTGATATTGTACTCGATTAACTTTATTATTTTTTGCAAGTATCGGCATTACGTCGAAAATGTTTGTTCATGATTTTCAATTCAAAATACATTAATTTCATATGCAAAGATATACAGATTTTTAATTAAACTTTCATTATACTCACAAATTCACCTTGTTTTTAAAATTTTTATAGGAGCATCAAAATTTTACAATATCTATAAATTTGTATCGACTTTCTCGTATAAAATAAAAAAACTATACGCACACACACACAGACACACACACACACACACACACACACACACACACACACACACACACACACACACATATATATATATATATACTCTTCGAAAAACCCATCAGCTATCTCCGAACGCGATCCTTTTTACTATAGTGAACTTTATACCGGGTATATGTATCTCGGGGCAGTTAATCATCCGTAAATATCGAGTCAATAGGGCATTATTTGCGGAAAACAATTTGTCCCCCAAAATTACTGTTCCGGCTCCGTTTCCCCTGTTTTCGGCTAAAACTCGCGGGAACATCAAGTTCTAAGTTTATATGCGAGTCGTATACTCGCCTTATCTCTCTCTCTCTCTCTCTCTCTCTCTCCTTCCAGCGTACATATACATATATACGTTTAGTATATTCCACCAATTTGGTAATAATTTTCATCTACATAAGCGTTCGATTTGTTCGTTTACGAAAGGCGTTGTCACTAGTGCGTCGATTTTTGGTAAAAATTATTTTATTACCCAGGGCCATCGTAGTCCGGGTAACAGTTGCATTGCCCGAAAGCTCTTTTTCGGGACAATTTAATGCTCTTTCAATAAATAGCGCGGGGCAAGCGCGAGTTTGCGATATATATCTCTCGAGGACTAGTTCCTGAAAGTATTTATAAACACACACACACACACACACACACACACTCACATATGTCCACATTCTCACTTCGGTATAAGCTACTTAGTTTACTCTTAAGCGACTCGGTCATTTAGCTCTTCATCTCCTATTTATTGTCTATGTTTCTCTCTACCTCTCTCTCTCTCTCTCTCTCTCTCTCTCTCTCTCTCTTTTTCTCTTGCCGCGATCGACTTTCATAAAGTTTCCCTTATTTATAGCCCCCTCTTCCTCCCTCTCTCTCGCTCGCCCTCTCTCTCTCTCTCTCTCTCTCTCTCTCTCTCTCTCTCTCTCTCTCTCTCTCCTCCCCATCGCGCGGAGGATTTCAGCAAACTATTCAAATATAGAGGATTGCAACTAACCTTATAAATATCGTCTGGCCGCATTGCAGTATTTTGTGGGACGCAATTGCGAATGACCGTAGAGAAAGATAAAACTGGATACGTGTACATAATGGAAGCCAAGTGGGAGAGGGGGTGTGGTCGGAAAAATTGACGTTTCCGCGTCTCTGGATATCGAAATTTGTATATATTTATAGATTATAGAAAATGCTAGGTAAATTATGTACGATTACGGGCGAGGGCCTATATTATCCTTGAAATTTTCACATTTACACATTTCTTTAGTTCTTAGAATATTATAATATTTCACTCATCACAAAGATTGAAAAAGCAGATATAATTTATTATAATGCAAATGATTAAAATTCTTATATCGAAATAATTCTAGTAAATATCCTAATTAAAAGACCACTTTAACTTTATGTACATGGACAAAACTATTATATTACTGTTGATAGTAATCCAATCAAAATGACTATGATTTATGCTAAAATAGTTACTCTAACAGTTAATGAAACTCGTTTTTCTTCATTCGAACCTACGAATCGTACCTTCGACGCTTGATTTCGACTCGCATTAAGAAAAATATAGTCCTTACACCGGGTACGAAAAGGCTTCTTTACGAACCTCGTTACAGCCCTCGGCTTCTCCACGGACTGCAAGTCTCTCGTTTCGCAAATAGAGCCCTTTCGTACCCGGTAATAAATGTACTATTAATTACCTTAATAATAAATTTGCTGAAAATTAGCAGAAGTAAGTAACTATATCCATTAGTATAAAGTGTAGTAATGTGTCCTCAAAAATAATGTTAAATTTGAATGTAATATTTTTCCGAAAGCAAACGATAAAACGAAATATTGTAATTTTTTTTTTCAAAAGACCAAAACAAATCATACAGTTTAACCGAAAAATCGAACAGACAAATGCAATCGTAGAGATTTACGAGGAAAATCTTTCACGCGCGCTTACAGAGCCAACGAACTAGCGTACCACTCGATTAATCCTCCACAGATTGTTAATAAGTAATATGAAACAGCCCGTGTGTCAACCGCACAAATATCTCCGACATTCTCGATAATTTGGATTGAAACGCGCGAGAACGGCGATAAAGATTATGCCGCCGGATGAATTAAATTTTTCTCATGCTCCAGTGTGGACCAGCCGTAACTGTATCGAATCGCGCCTTGTTGCCGCGCGGCCCCGTACGTGCGTCGGACCCGGGGCGCGTGCAAAATTAAAACGGATAAAAGTTAACGCGCCTCGGCGCGGCGGGCGGCTCTCTATAATATCGTAAAAGAAAACGGAAAATCGATAGTAGTTAGCATCATCGATACAGCCCCTTGCCGCTCGGGCTCGCACGCATTCTCTCTCTCTCTCTCTCTCTTATATATATGTATAGAATACTTCGAGCTCAGCTCGTAGCTCGTACCAGCTGCGACGCGACACGTAAAAAAAAAACTAAACTCGATCGATGACGGGCCGGTGCTTAAAGTTCGCATATATATATATAAGTTTCTATACAATACAGCAGAGTTGTTTAATTGAAGAAAACGAACGAGTGGAGGGAGCGCGCAACCGCGCGTTTTGGATCTAATACGGGACGATTGCAATTCCGTGCGCCTTCCGCGGCTCTGGCGCGGGCAATGAGTGGCGCACAATCAGCGAGCTCGCGCATAGGTAGAATTTCGCCCCCGCCTTTACGAGTCTGATTCGATTAATTTATATCGTACCTCTCTCACTCTCTCTCCCTCTCCCTCTCTCGCTCTCTCCCTCTCTCTCTCGCTCTCTCCCTCTCTCTCTCTCTCTCTCTCTCTCTCTCTCTCTATTATATCATCAACGATAATTATGGAAGTTATGAGCGTCGAGAAAGAGCTTGTCGTCCATTGAAATGTACTAAGGGGCTTGGGAAAAAAGTATGTATTTTGAGAAATAATTTACTTCTTAACATTTTCATTCAAGGGAGAGTGATAGAGAAGCGGAGAAAGAGAGAGAGAGAGAGAGAGAGAGAGCAGAGAGATAGACAGAGAGGAATTTTACGGGACGATGTGAAATAATTGAAAATTCACGACGTACTGTCGGGACCCGTATAAAAGTTAAATTGGTGAAGTAGGTCAAAATATCATTTCCCCGTTTACGATAAAAGCTCTTGATATATATATATATATATATATATATATATATATATATATATATATATATATATTGATGCTTATATCCCTTCATCCAGACGCCACAGCTACTTATACTCATATTTTGATACTACCATATACGATATATATATATATATATATATATATATATATATATATATATTCCAGCGAAGTAGCATTATTTTATTACCTTGTAGAATAAGAACTTCCTTATTCCTATGACTTTCAACTATGTTACGAGTATTAAAATCAGAATTCAATTCAAGAATCATACTGTACATGTAAATGTTAAGAGTAAATCCTAGGATTAAATAAGTACTTGAAAAAAATAATGACGATATAATACGAATATTTGAAAACATTGTAATATATTAAAATATTAATAATTTATCCTAGATTTTTATCATTATATTATCGTTTGCAAATAATTAATCCGGCAATAAAGTCTAAAAAATTTATAAACTTATTCTAGTATGTTAAAATGTCAAAGAGAATTGTTTCATCAGCGGTAGTTGTGAAAAAAGTCGATTTGATGAGAAAAACATAGTTACTCTCTTATATTATAGTACGCGTAAAATTATAATTTTTATTTCTACGTCCAATCCGTAATTGAATTTGAAAGAGTATTACGTCTATTATTCGCATTGTTTACAATATACTCTCAAAAAGAGAAACGTGCCATTAAAGTAAAAAAATAAAGTTCTTCTAAAGCCATTTACTGAACGGTGTAAGAATTAAAATTTCGTAAATTTATCTTACTTTGTTTCAATTAAAATGATAATCAGCTTACCTATGAAAATAAGCCATATAATAAAATCATTAAAATATAAGAGGAAAAAACTACGGCTAAAATTCCTAACAAATAACCGAGCCCTAGCAAAATAATAGCAGGACAAGGGCGACGATGAAAAGTAATTATAACGAAAAATAAAAAAATAAGAAAATAAAGTACAATAAGGATAAAAATAGACCGGAATAAAATTCACAACTGTCAAGAGCATTAACGTCGTTTCCCGGTCTAGTAATGAATTTTTTAATGGTCGTTTGAAAATTTTAAGACTCTTAAACGTGCATTTGATCCTGTTCATTGCACAAACACGAATGATAAGAATTTATTGTATTCTAAATTTGGACAAACTCAAAATCTTAAGATTCTTTACATGGAAAATAAATAATGTTTAATCAGTCGTGGAAATTACAGATAAATCGATCGATTAAAATACGCGAGTTTATACACCTGTCCTCGTGCCGGAACACACCCTCAAGCCTCCGCGGATATTCAATCCATTGATTAACCTATTTTCGTCTCTTACACACATACGGACAAGCTGTATCAGTGCGTCGGGCGGCTGACAGCCTCAAGTTCAAGTTTTCCAATTCCAAAAACAATGATATAACAACAAGAATAATAATAATAATAACAATGATGATGATGATTGACTCGCGAAAGTTCTCTGGACTCGAGGACGAGTTCGATCGTTATATATATAGAGAATGAAATGACAAAAAAAGAAAGTAAGAAAATTTTACTATGCCGTTAAACAACTTGGGCGCTCGGGGTTTATATTTAATGGCGATGTAGATAGTTCGGTGCTTGATTCAACAGATCGGCGATAAAGGCGGTAAAATGACTATATACGCTGCCACTCCCCACCTTTTTCGCTCCTGGGTGGAGGGGGGGGGAGCAACGGTTTGAATATACCCGTGCACACGTAAAGGAGAAATTAGTC
This sequence comes from Sycobia sp. Sy_11, assembly GCA_018907035.1. Taxonomy (NCBI): domain Eukaryota; kingdom Metazoa; phylum Arthropoda; class Insecta; order Hymenoptera; family Epichrysomallidae; genus Sycobia; species Sycobia sp. Sy_11. The sequence goes on from JACCIC010000206.1 coordinate 297,738, forward strand.
TTGATAATCGGCCAAAATCTGTATTCCCACACATATATAAATATATATTATATATATATATATATATATATATATATATATATATATGTACTATATATATATAATGTACAACGGCTCTTGCGGCTCCTATACGAACTTGACGGATTTTAACGGATCTTTCTCTCTCTCTCTCTCTCTCTCTCTCTCCCTCTGTCGCTCTCTGAGAAATATCGAGATTGAGAGTCTTAATAACGTGTGCGTTCGGCGCGCATGGCGTTGTTGTCATCGTCCGTGGACAAGCCAAATGTATGGAAACACGCATGCGGCGAGGCAATTAGATATAAATATGTGTGTATGTGTGTGTGTCATAATTAAACCTCGGTGTGATGCCTATGTCTATATACAATATATATACTATATATACTATATATACTATATATATATATATATATATATATATATATATATATAATATACATTATGTACGGAGAAGCGATCGTGCACGCGAATGGATCCGTCTCGGGAGCTTTTTATCGGATTGATATCGGGCGCGCGTGCACGTACGCGAGTCGCCGCCGAGCCCGCGTGGCGTATATAAATCTTAGGGAGTATATATAATACATATAGAGTAGCCGCGGGGGCGCGCCGAGCGCTAATTAATTCACGACCCCGCGCGGGGCGTTTTGTCTCGTTGCTATCTTTTGCCATGAAACCCGATGGGCTATATGTTCTGATGATGCTCGTATATAGACGATTCCACGATGCGTTACCTCTCTCTCTCTCTCTCTCTCTCTCTCTCTCTCTCTATATATATATATATATATATATATATATATATATATATATATATTTATCTGTCGATCTAGATACACGCTCATTTTATCTCGTCTCTCACGCGCTCTACGCTCCGGTGGGATTACAATGTCGACACCTGAGGGGACATTGTAGTAGAGCGCGCGGAATTTTCAGCTTCTATATATATACACACATTATGCGACGAGATACTCATGGATTTAAAGGCCTATGAACTTTCTAGCGGCTTCGGCGGCGTATATACTACTCGCGTCTTTATTGCCGCGCCGCACGCTATTAATCGTATAATATTAACGGGTTAACAAGCGTGCGCGGTCTCTTGTACTGATCAATATTTCATGACTCGATGCATACGTAATTTTTAATAGAATGCTGCGTGAAGTAACGACGGCGAACGACGGCTGCCGACGGCCACGAGTCGGCATACGTGGCTTGAATTTTATTTTTTTTCTTTTCTTTATAATTTTTATTCGTCGATGGATTGTCAACATTCTTGCCGAATTATAATAATAATCGTCATCGTCGTCGTCGTCGTCGTCGTTCGATTATCGTTGGGTTCAATTTGGGGCTGTTGGTCAGAATGAAATGGAAAAATTTAATCAAAATCATTTTCAGTAGCACTATTACCTCAGGTGTAGATTTATTGAAGTTAATTTAAAAAAAAAACACGAAAATATAAATGATCATTGGGAGAAAGCTGCGTTCTACCGTGTAACCAGTATACAATTGTAATCTTATAATTATAAATATGTGTCCCGTTGAACATGTAACTATCATTATGCTGTATTATCGCTGGCCATTCATAAATTTCATTCTCTAGTATCTCGACTTTTAATATTCTAACTTCATAAACTTTCGGGAAAGTAGATACCAAGTACCATCAGCGAGCTAAAATATTATCATATCATTATGTGGATTTATTTTACGTATATAAATATATGCGCATTCTCATGCACAAGGTAAATGGGTCATTGTATAAACCAGAAAATATTTTTAAAAATTCGAGCGCAAAGGTCTTGACATTTTTTTCACTATTATTTTTTTATTTACAATCTGTAATCTTTGCATATTTAGCAACGACAAAAAAATGAATTTTAATTAAACGAAACAAGATCGATGAGAAATGGGGGACATCGTATAAGAAGATAGTCGATATAAGCCGACGTAGAATTCCCAATAGATGGAGGCGCCGGCTCTGAATCATGCAGTCCCAATCTTTCAATACAATACACTGTAAATTGAAGAAAAATCTCGAACGATATCCGCTCTATCAAAATCTACTTGAATAGAGATAAAAAGGAGAAGGAGTCAACGAAATCGGGACAAAGCCTTTCCTCTGAATATAAGCGATTTTGCTCGTACTGAGAATGCTACTGCATTATTTAAAAAATTTATTTTGAACTTAAATAAGGACTGATTTATTTCGTTACTTTAAATTTCGATGCTAATTAAAATCTTAAATGTATCTAAATAAAATCCTGAATCTCGATTTTTTTTCAGAATTATTTTCTTGAATCTTACGTACATACCTAATGGTATATTTAATATATAATTAGACACACAGTCTAATTTTGCAATAAAAAGAAAAATATCATACGCGCAACTTGATACTTTAACTTAAAAAAGCTTCAAAATACTTTAATTCAACAATCTCAAAATGATGTGTCATGGAATTCATGTTAGTTTAAACGATCGCTATTTAAAGGCTTACTTTATCTTAAATTTAAATTGATAACGTAGCGTCATGTTTATATTTTCTCGCTGGTACCGTGATAATGCAAAATACGACACTGGAAAATAATTTCCAAAGTCGTTAAAATACATTTGGGCAGAATTTTCATGAAAATTTTCCTCGTTTTATCAATAATAAAGCGTTTTATAAAAATGAAAAATTACTCTCAACATTATAAATTGAGACAATTATTTTTCTACGCGCATTCGATCTGGCAATAGCGTCATTAACTCGATGAAAGTTTTAAAATACACGAGTCCGAAGACGCTGAAAATAAAATCCGTTCGCATTAATTAATTGGTTCTAGGATATTTTCTTCCGCGACCGTTCCAAATATAAATCGGTGATGACATTGTCGGCGACTTCTCCTACGGCGAGACAGTGCGGCTCGAACGCGCCGGAAATAAATTAACCCGCATTAGACAATGGCCGTGAAAATTACGCCGACGTCGAACCTAAGCCACTTGGTGGAGCGCCCCCCGACGAGCCGAATCGAATTCCCGCGCGCGCGCGTATAAATTCATCGAAACGAAAAGTCCTCAAGATCCCGGTCATAATAATTCACGACCGATCCGGCTCGCGAGGGCGGCCCCTCCCCCGGCCCCGACCGACCCCCCTCCCCCCGTCCTCTCATCTCTGCCCTCCACCCGGCTGCTCAGGATGGCCTCGATAGGGTGAGCACGTATATATCTAAAGATCGCGCGCAGCCGCCGCCGCCGCCGCCGCCGCTGTCGCATTATATATATATATATATATATATATATATATATATATATATATATACACGTGCGCGAGGCGTTCGGTGCACGTGACGCTGCCAATATCCGCGCCCCAACCTCCCTCTGGTCCCCGCGAATTCCTCCCGCCTCCACCCACCTTTATATCCGCTACCCTTCGCGAACAAGCCGTGGGGGGGGAGGGGGCGGGGTGTGGCGCCGAGAAACTTTTTGACTCCTCTCTGTACTCGCGTACATATATATATAAGCAAACGCGCCGCGCGGAAATTCGCACGGACCCTCACGACGGCTCGCCGTGCCCGCGAGGGCCGTTTGCAGAGCGCAGCTGCTGCCGCCGTCGTCGTCGTCGTCGCCGCGATTCGTGCTTCATCCCCTCCTCTCCGACACCCCCTTCTCGTCCTCCTCCCCCACCGCGTCTCTCGTTTCCACGCTCCTTTAGCAAAATTTATACCCCGACCGGGTAAACAGCGCATCTCTCCTCCTTCTCCATCCCGCATTGTTTCCCTCCTACCGCTCTAATACCGCTGTACTTTTGGGTTGTGTGTATATAGGAGCGTGAGAGAGAGAGAGAGAGAGAGAGAGAGAGAGAGAGAGAGAGAGGGGGGGGAGGAGTTGCCTAGTGTATAGTCCGAGGCGAATACCTCGAGTGCTTTTATTCGTGTAGAATTTCCATCGGGCCGGGAGTAAAATTGCCGCGGATGCTTTAGCGGTACGTGGAGCGGCGAGGGATCGGGGGGGGGGCAGAGAAAATTTGCCGTAACCCCGTCGTAAAAGTCATTCCACCGATTCCCGGCACCCGCCCCTCTCGAATTCACGCGGTCGTGGCCTTTGCAAGGGGCATGCTACGGAGAATTTAGCGTTGCGAAGGGGCAGTGCAGGGGGAGCGGGTGTGTGTGTGTGTGGAGGGAGCACGGCGATAACGCGTCGATGTAAAATGTCCACTGGAACTGGATATAATAAGCTCGCGCAGAGCGCCCGTCGAGACCGTCGCGCGAGCATTGTCGATCATCTCGATTGAGTCGAATAAATTTCATTGCGCCGATAGTCCGATATGATGCATTTAGATCAAGTTCGATAATTTAAATGGTAGAAACCGCGGCAGCGCAGATTATTTTCCAACCACGCGAGTGTCCCGTAAACGTAGAGCCGCTGTATTATGCGGCTAGAAACTGAATGGCGAACTTTTTTGCTCTTGTGGCAAAATGTTAGAATTTAAATGGGCATTGTTATAAAAAGCGGATACATTCATTTTATCTGCCTTTTCATGACTCTGTTTGAGTTTCTATTTTTTTGTCCTTTTTTTTTTTGTTTTTTTTTTATGATATTTTTTTATAATAAGCTCTTTTTAATAACATTGAAAAAAATAAAATTTTCACAAAACGCTTTTATCCGCATAATATACGTTTATCAGAGAGCAAGTAAATATTTTGATGCTCAACTTATTATCTCGCATTGACGATATATACCAGTCTACCATAGATTTATATCTTGTTTGTAATAAATTTAATAAAGCGTATTTGTTCTGGAATGAATTCATTCGTAATCTCAAGGCCGTTTATGTTTAGACTATAAACGTATTCGTAGGCATCAAGAAAAATAAAATTCTTTTTGCAATTTCGAAAATGAAAAATAACTGATTGAAATAATAGTGTAAATAAATACATTTACAGGAATTAATCAAAAAAAAAAAAAAAAAAAAAAATAACAACGTAATGTGAAATATATAAATATAAATCTAATGTACAAATATAATAGACTTTTGCATCACAGTATCTGCCAAGCCATATAGTTTTTATGTTAGATGTAAAAAATTTTATCTGCGGAAAAGGCCATAAAAAATTACTATGATAATTTTATTCATCAGGAGGATTTTAAGATTTTGTGCTGGCTCTTGCAACAAAAATATATATGTTTAGTTTACTCCAACATTGCCAAGACTTATTTTTGTCGGATGATTAAATTTTTCAGTAGTATCAAAGCTCAATAATATGACGCAGCATGTATTTGAAAGCGTTTGGTATTTATCCACATCTGACGAAGGTGAAATATTTACACAAATCAAAAACACATATGCCGAGTACTAGAAATATTATTTTAACATATTTACGTAATCCATAATAAATGCCACTAAATGGTATTTGCTCGTATAGATATAATTAAAACCAATATTTTGCGTTTGACAATGTATTATCAAGATTTACAAATGATTAGTTAAAATAAGTGAGCAGTATAAATCGAAGAGATAAATTAAAATAGAAAGATATGTAATTATTTAAAAAAAATTAATTTATTTATTTATTAATTAACTTATTAATGTGTTAGAAAGTAGAGCTAAAAATTTCATTTACAAATGCGTATTTTTTTAATACGGAAAAAAAATTTACATCTCAAGCAAACGGCCAATAATTCATTCGATAAAATATATATGGAGAATATAATAATATCGTGTACAAGAATCTCGCCGCAGTAGATACTTTTCGGACTTGCATTATATATGTATAAATTAGATTTCGGACACGATCGCGAGCATGCATTTTACTTTCAAACGCGCGTCAGTCCCATTCCCCCGTATACGGCTTCATTATCCAAGACTGCGTACGAAGGCAACGCGCAGCGTGCAAGCGCACATTTCGACGTTTCCGCTGTAAAAATTCTGAAGAACACACACACACACACACACACACTACATATATATATATATATATATATATATATATATATATATGTATGTATGTATGTATATGTATGTATATAGAAGTATATATAATGTCCGGCAACGATGCCAGGAGCCAAGGCTCATGGAGATCTCCTCCAGATCCTCCCTCCCTCACTCGCTCTCTCTCTCTCTCACTCTCTCCCTCCCACCCTCCCTATCACGCTCCACGCGCGCGCGGACCTTTCCCTCTCGCGCGCAGCCTTAACCTACATATCCGATTCTATTTCGCGCTCGTATTATATACTACCTGATTTTTTTCTTCCTCTTTTTCTCTCCCTCGACTCCACCCTGCCCCCGCCTCCCCCCCCCACTCCCTCACTATAATCGGCTTCTTTTATCTATTCCTTTTACGTTTCGTTTTCTTTTTATTGTTCTGTTTCAGTCACGGAGAAGGAAATTAGGCAATGGTGAGTCAAGCCCAAGATTCTTATTTATCGCCCGTGCCAGCAAGCCTCGTGCACGCAAATGCGCCGAGTCTATAGCTGTACAATCTGTGCAAAGAAAAGAATTGCGCGGAAAACGAAGAGAATATATATATATATATATATATATATATATATATATATATATGCATTCGGGGGTGGAAGTGACGCAAGAAAGGGGAGAGACACAGCGCGACTCGGCACGGGCGTCAGGGGGTGGAAGAATTTTTTATTCAATACCCGAACGTAATATCCGCGTGTCTCGATATAACACGTCGCCGCGGAAAATGCATTTCCGTCGCGATCGGGATGAAGGAGGGGGGAGGGAGGGCTGAGTGAGGGCGAGGAGGGGCGGGGCGAGCCTCTTTGAGTATGCAAACACGACCGAGGCACTTTTAGCTTTTCCTTTACACTATGCACATATACATTGAGATAAGAGGGGATAATACTTAATGTTCCCTCTGGCTTTCATGCATATAGAGCAGTGCCGAGAGAGCTTTATAAATCTCGTATCTCCCCCCCCCCCTCTTCCGCCCCCTCAAAGCCCATGGCGGTCTTGCTGAAATTACACGCGTATCCGACTTATTAAATTAACAGATAAGACGCTATCTGGCGGGCGGGGGGGGAGGGCTAAAAATCCGATTCGAGAAGGAGAAGCAGAGAAAGAAGAAGGGGAGGAGGAGGAGGAGGAGGAAGAAAAAAAAAAGCGTACGCCCGCTCGTCCGCCGTGAGATATCGCTACGTTAACATTTTCAAGGGATAATGGGAGGGGACGGGGGCATTTGTAAAAGGGTAGTCGAGCGCGGACGTAATTTATGTCCTCGAATTTCGGAATATTTTTTATCCTCTCCTCGACACGCGCGCGAATACACCATTCGGAAGAAGTCGCCGCGCCTGTGTCTCTCCGCGAAATGGCGTGACGGCCATCCCTTTATACATATACATACATATACAGTCGTAAGGCTATATCAACGATTTTTTTCTTCTTCCATCCCTCGCTTTTCCGTTTCCGCATAACGCTGTGCGCATCCAGGCATAAGGGTTTCCTGAAAGACTGTCCCAATGGATTACTCACGGAGCAGGTCAGAATAAGACTTTTTTTCTCTACCGTTCTGTTACATTAGCGGCGGAGGGGGGGGGCGGGGAAGTGGCTTATTATACAACCCGCCTCCCCCCCCCCTCTGACCGTTCGACCACGTATATATACACACACGACTAACGTGACATAATGTTTTTTTCTCTCTTTTTTGATTACCCTGCACGTCTTTTTCAGGGATTCATCAAGATTTATAAGCAATTTTTTCCACACGGCGATCCCACGAAATTCGCCTCGTTGGTCTTTCGAGTCTTCGACGAGAACAATGTAAGTCGATTTCAGTTTTTTTCTCTTTTCCCCACGCTCGTTTCGCGCGACGCGCGATTATTTAACCGATAACTGCACGCGCGTCGTATGTACTCTTAATGTACGTTATTGCAATTTTTCGCGACTCTCGCCACTTCGCCCTGCAAATGAGGCGCGCTCATGGTTGCGATTAAATTTTAAACTCGTGCGTAAGTGCGTTGAGCCGCTCTTTTGCGCAGCCCGAAACCGCCCGTGGGCATTTGAAGTTTCGCGCGGAAAATTTACTCGACCCGGGACCCATTGTCATTAGCGTGGAACTGCGAGCGAGTGCCGTGTTACGACGCAATGAAAATTGTTGGGGAAAAAAACAAAAAAATCCTCGCGCCCTTACGGTTCGCATCTACGGGTAGCTGCGATCGGCTACAAAAACTATTGCTGCTTCACTTCTCGTAAAATATACTCGATTAAAGTAGATACAATTCCTGCTGTACGAATTAGTAAACTCCGTTGTTACAATCGAATTTTACGCGGAATCGTCCACGCGTGAAAAAAAATTAAATTACATTAATTTAAATTCAGCTTCATTAATATTCAGAGTCCGGAGAATTATTCTTACTGGATACTTAAGCTGGCTGTCGAAATTCCCAACGTAATTAAATTGTCAAATGTAAAGCAAAAAATAAATGCAACGATAAAAAAGAAAAGGCTGAAAATTTAATATATGAGCGTGCACGACGAGCCGGTCGAGAGTGTCCGACTTCATGAGTGGAATTGCTTGCAGGACGGGAAAATAGATTTCGAGGAGTTCATTAGAGCCCTCTCCGTCACGTCGAGAGGAAACTTGGACGCGAAGCTGCATTGTAAGTGATTATTTATTCTCTCCATTTTTTTTTTTTTTTTTTTTTTTTTTTTTTTTATGAAAAATCGAGCAGTATCTCATTCTTATAATATCCCGCGTATATAAGCAAATTAATAGTCCCTCGCGCGATCCGTCGTCCGGGTCGCGTAGAAAATTAAATTACTTGCTGCATATACAGAGAGGGAGAGAGAGAGAGAGAGGGAGAGAGCCTAAATATCCGTACATGCTATATTCTGAAGGCAAGTCAAACGCTGAAATAATGCCATGGCAATTCGAATTTTACGGAAATGATTCTAAATCGGATTTGGAATACGACATTTTCGTGGTTCGAAACGGGGCTCGCATGCCAGATCTGACTTGGAAACATTTCGATTAATAATCGACGTCGAATTCGTATTACTTCGACGCCCCGATATAATATTTGAAAAGCACGATATGATTCTCGAGTCACGATATATTCTTGCGAAATAAAGTTGTCCAGATCGCGGAGCAGGACATTGTAATGATCGACCTGTTGTCACAACTTTGTAATTTTATTCTCCAGGGGCCTTTCGGCTTTACGACGTCGACAACGACGGCTTCATCACGAGGGACGAGATGTACAATATCGTCGATGCAATATATCAGATGGTGGTGAGTATCGCGGGGAACCGATTACATGACGCTATTAATTTTATATTTTAATATATACCATTGAAATTGGATTGTTCGAAAAAAAAAAAGAAAATTAGTTATCATTGCAGGCTTGATTCAGGAATCTAATGATCCTATGCATATATTCAGCATAAATTATTCGTCCTAATATAGGTTTAGCCGACGCGTTATCGACTATTATCTAACTTTTAATTGGCAGTCCCTTGACAACAAGCTATATATATATATAGAAAGGATATTTCAAATATGACGGTTTACACTGGCGAATCGGTAATCAATAGGGTGAGTTGTATACGAAAGTTGTATGAATATCGGAAAGTTGAAAATAGTTTTTGTGCTTGCGAGAAACTTTGCGCGCGATGCAAAAACTATTTGAAACTTTCCAAAATGCACACAATCTTCGTATACGACTTCGCCTGTTGATTGCCGATCCGAGAGTTTGAACAATTATGTTCGAGACACCCTCAAACACCCGTGTGTGTGTGTTCAGCGCGAATAACGTAATTTACGGTACATAATTTACATATAACCAGTGAATTAACTAAATACATATAACTATATTCACGCTGAACATTCAGTCCGTCAGGTATTATTATTTTACATTATATACCCGAAGTTAACTACGTAATCGATTATACGCATATATATATATGTATGGGTTTGGATCTATTCGCAGGGCCAGGCCCCGCAGTCCGAGGACGAGAACACGCCCCAGAAGAGGGTCGACAAAATCTTCGACCAGATGGACAAGAATCACGACGACAAGCTGACCCTCGAGGAGTTCCAGGAGGGCAGCAAGGCGGATCCGCGGATCGTGCAGGCGCTGACCCTCGGCGGGGCGCCCATAGAAGGCTGACTTGCCCAGACGTCGATCCTCCTCGTCGTCGTCGGTGCGGCCGTCGCCGCCGCTGCCGCCGCTGCTGCCGCTGCGTTAATCGCGCCCGGCCGCCGAGCCAACGAATCCGCCCCAGGGCGTTTCGGAGGACCGGGGATACGGTGTACGGCCCTTGTGAAACGCTCGGTTCGACTCGTCCCGGGGATCCGCCCGCGGCTGCAGCGTCGGACTCCATCTGAGTTCGATCGAATATAGCGGGGAAGTGCTAGGGGAGAGGGAGAGCTGTCCAAAGAAACATGAAAATTCGCAATAATATATATATCCATATAGATATAATCTCAGTCATCTGAGCTGATTCGTTTGAAAATTGTTGATATAATAATAGTAATAATAATAATAATAATAATAACAACAATAATAATAATAATAACAGCAGTAATAATAACAACAACAATAAGAATATAAAAAACCGCGCATGTTATATGTATATATATATATATATATATATATATATATATATATATATATATATAGATACCAATTTCAAACAGTCCGAGGTACGGAAAAGGAGCGGAGCATCCTTGCGAACTTTTGAGAGAAGATGGGGGCTATACTTCCTTTACAATAACAAAAAGAGAGATATATATATATAACGGTTTTCAAGACTCCTCCGTCGGGAGCCCGGGTAAGCTCGTACAACGTGCAGGAGGGAGTAGAAAAGAGAGTCAGAGAAAGACAGAGAGAGAGAGAGAGAGCGAGAAAGGGTAAGACGTAGCCGAAGCGGGGGGAGGGGCGGATACGAAGCACTTTTCAATGCATCCCCGGCGCGAATGCAACATTAACGACGTTGCGGGACCTCGAACTCGTTCGGATGGAAGGCGCATCTTTATTTCGGGTACGGCTGGGCGGCGGGTCGGGGTGCGCGCGGGGCACGACGAAGGCGGGGGGGCGGGGAAAGGGGGAGAGGAGGTGGCCGGCGAGGATGAGGACTGGCACCGAATGCGCGCCGGCACGTACTATCGATCGACGCTCATTTCTGAAGCGCCCCTCTCCCCCCCCCCTCCCCCTAGCCGCACCAGCGCGACTCCACCTGCACTTTATATCCGTTAGCGTCGACGCCTTCGCGCGCGCTCGCCCTCGCGCGATTACGTACTACTGCCGTTTCGTTCGCGCCCAAAGGCACCGCTGACCGAGAAGATTTCGTTTTCTTCTCTTTCTATCTTTTTTTGCCTCCCTTTTCTTTTTCTGCCTACTCCCCCTACCGCCCCCCTCCCCTCTTCCCGCGATGGCGAGTGAACGCGCGCGGCTCACAAATGCGTCGCCGCGAACTATTTCCGACGCGGTGGCGGCCTCGGGCCTCGGTCTGACCGCGGCAACGCGCCGTTCCTTCGGCTCGGCTTCTGTTTTTTCCCTGCCCCCCCCCACCCCACCCCACCCCACCCCGCTCACCGCGTAGCTGGCGCGCGTATGCGCGTATCGCGGATCCGTGCGGGAGACGGGTCGACGCAACCGCGGAGGTAACTTTCGATTTTACGATTATCGCGCGTTTATATCGATCGAGCGCCTCGCGTTATCGTCGAGAAATTCCAATCTTGGCCGCGTGCGCAAGCAGAGAATATAACGACGCTTCGGTGGTTGCGCGGTGTCTGTGCATCCGTGTGCGTGTTCGTGTGTACGCGCATACAGCTATTTTTTTTTTTCCTTTATCCGCCTTTTAACGTCGCGCGAGCTCCCCGAGTTCGAGCCCCGCTCGAAGAATGCGGCTCGCGGTGAGCGCGCTTTTATTCTTCTCGTTTTTATTGTTATGAAGTTGTTTCCTCATTGATTTTTCCCGCGTTCCCGGCATCGGAGCCACATATAACACCCGGAGACGGATATAACGCGTATCAATTGTAAAGCAAAAAAAGAAAAAAAAAAAGAAAAGAAAAAAAGAAAGAGAGAAAAACACAAACAACATTTTTAAGACAAACGTTATGGGGATTCATCGAAATACGGGCTCAATTGAGGAAAGTTTATTGGCGATTTGGGTCGATTGCAAAAGCTTTGGCTTTTTTCTTCAAAATTCAACGATTGTACGATTTTCATGCACGTTCCTGACAATTTTCGTCGGAATAAATTAATCTTTTAATAATACAAATAGGCAATTGCAGAAAACCGCGATATAGGCAAAATATTTTATAAGTTATATGTTATTGAATAATTGTAATTAAAAAGGGCCTTCCGTCAATTCATATTTATGATAAAAATAAACAGTCAAAATTCTGTCGTACTTGACCCAAATATTTATCTCCCGTTGATTTTTTAAAAATTTTATTCCAACCACACATTACTGCAATTTTGTGTGTTTAGCCTAATTTACAATAAGTACAACTATACGTTTATAGTCATTTTTATTATATTTAAATTTTTTATCATATTATTTTATCTCTCTCTCTCTCTCTCTCTCTCTCTATCTTTCTCGTCTATGACTATTCCTCCCTTTTTCCAATATAGTATATTGCGAAATATATATGCATAGAAACGTCAGTATAAAAATCCTTCATATGCATAAATCTTACCCTGGATACAATCCAGCATGTTTGATAATAATTCATAGTATTAGTAATACCAGAGAGAATTTATGAGTACACACACACATATTCGCTGCAATAAACGGTTTGGAAGAATTGAAAAAAAAGACACACTACATAATAAAAAAGTTAAAGTAAACTCTCAAACTTCTATGATTTTTGAAGCGGTCCTATAAGAAATTCTGCAAACGTTGAATACCATAAAATTCTAGATAGTATATCCTTCTAAATCTTCTTATCTATCTATATATAAGAGCATCGTCAATATATATATATATATATATATATATATATATATATATATATATATATATATATATATATATATTATTGGGTTCAAAAAGAGCAAGAGAGTAATGTATTTAATAATTTCAGTGGTATATATAGGGATTGAATCAAATCAAGTGCCGTCCGTGGATGTGTGCGAGTCAGCTCGCTTGTTCTCCTCGCCGAATCGATATACTCATATAAAACACGCAGCTTTTCCTCACCACTTCGCCTTTTCTCTAATATATACTAAAACATGCCAAATGGATATGACTCTGTGGACTACATAAAAAATTTTCTCCTACCGACCTCTGACCCCCTCTCTCTTCCCCCTCCCCCTCTCACCCTCTCTCACTCTCTCTCTCTCTCTCCCTCTCTCTCTCTCTCTCTCTCTCTCTCTCTCTCTCTCTCTCTCTCTCTCTCGCCCACCCACGAAAAGAAATAATATAAACGAAGCTTTTAAAGGGATCGAATACGCACATGGATATTACACACATAGAACTAAAGTTGGAGCCAAGAGTGAGCCAAGGCCAAGCGTCGGGCGGTGGACGTCCGTGCGCGAGCTTCTTTCTGTTTTACGATCGGCGGGGGCTTTTACGTCGGCTCGGTATATATCAAACATTCGCCGGCAAAATTTTATCCACGGGGGCATGAGAAAGTGTATAAATCGTTTGATAAATCCGATTGGACGAACCAGATTCCGGCGCACCCTATACACACACACACACACGCGCGCGCGCGCGCTCACACGCTCACAGACATATATATATATACCCTTGTTTTTACTTCTTCGAGCGCAGGCGACGTAAGCATAAATGCCATAGGCTCGTAATTCATAAAGTCGTCGGTTGGAGGAGCGCTACAATAAATATACAAAAATCCACAGAAACACGCATTACGCCGAGACAGATACGAGAGCTTTGTTAAAATTTCATCGAGCAATTCGTTAAAAGCGGCAGCATTATGTAGCTTTAGCATTTCGGGTTGCGCAAGCGGCGAGGATGACAATCGGGGAAATTTTGCATTTTTTTAATGACCGAACGAGCGTGTCAATCCATCGACGTTTCTGATGATTTCTTACAGATGGCGCGTGTGGTATTAAAGAACCGAGGCAAGAGATTTTTGTCTTCTCTTACTATTTTTTTTTCTTTGCTCTTTTTTTTTTTAGGCACTCGTTGTTATTCGTGAAGTGTATTTAAACACCAAAGAGTCGCTTCGCGTTGCGTTTCCAATTTTCAGTTGGCTAATTTTAAGGAATTACTGTGCAAGCAAACTTCTCTATCTATACAGAAAACGACTTAGGTCCAGTCCATATTACAACTGCGGATGTATTAATATAAAAATGCTCTTAAAAAACGCGTAAATAATTTATAATTCATGACGAATGTCCACAGGGGGATATGCCGAAGCGTATATACGCACGAGGACGCGCTCGGCTTATAAAAATATCTAGCAATAAGCAAGGGGGGAAAAAAATAAATAAAGAACAAAAGAGAAAAAAATTTTCCGCGAAAATCGAGAGCCCCGGTCCAGAGCTGAAGTCATTCGGTGCGTGAACTCCTATATACGATCGCCCGGATAAATCGTCCTTCATCGTTGGGAGGAGGCGAAAAATGGTCGTTTCGCGCGCAAAAAAAAAAAACAAACAAATTGTTAATACAACTCGAACTATACATATTCACTGCTCATTTCTCACTTTTCTATATACGTATAATATCCTGATCTGCGTATTACGATGTATGAGGGTTTTGTTATTTTTTTTTTTTTTTTTTTTGGTTTCTTATTCAAGCGAATAACGCGCGAATAATGTACGGGTGAAGGGCGCGACAAGTGCATCGCTGCAATCGCGCGTAAACGCGCGTACAATCACAATCTATAAACATACGCGATGCATTTCAAGATACTTTTACGGTTTTCAGAAGACGCTTGTCGTGATTTTTACGCTGATAAAAAATTAAGGGGGGGGGAGTTGGAGATGAGCATGCTTCGATCAATATTGTTGTACGGTCTCTATACAAGAAATTCGTGATATTCAACGAATGAGCAATAAACGTCTCTGTTACAAGTTCAAGTATTCGTTCTTCAAGAAATTTCTAACGGTGATTTCATGGAAGTTCACTTCTTTTTAACTTAAGCTCTAGTTTCTAAATAATAATGCTATGTCCATGCTACTTATCCTTGCCAGTAAATAGATAATTACATCAATACTTCAAGGCTATGAAATTAAATGAAGAAATATACATATATATATATATATATATATATATATATATATATATATATATATATATATTTGTATATGTATAAAATAAGAAAAATTGATAAAAAAGTCTTTTTCAGTTTTACAGTAATTGTATTAAATAGAAGAAATAAATCTTAACGTTGTAGTTGTAGACGTATTTTCCGTAAAGTCATGTGATCAATTATTATAGAGCGTAGGGAGACGCTCTAACATTAAGTTAAAGGATGTAATAATTAAGCATTTTTTTTTCACGTTTAGCATTATACATTTTGCATTGCTTGAAAAATCTTTCCTGGATAAAGTAGTACTCGTCGAATCTTTCGTGGTAGAAAAAATAACTAATATAAAAAATTTTATTCGATATAAAGGTGAAAAAAAGCATAGCAGCTCTTATAAGTGAAATATGTCTTAGTCGTCAATATACTAAATTGTTTTGGATAACATAGGAAAATTATTGGACGTAGTTCGCTCCATATGATAATTATCAAATCGACTTGACTAATTAACTTAAATTTATGTATAGTGTAATAGATTGATAAATATATATTTAAAACGAATTATTATTAATGCTAGAATAATGTAATAGCGTACTCAAATAAATATTGTATTACTAAATTCTTGTAGAACAATTTGTGAATCTACTAAAAATCAGAAAATTTAGGTAACAATAGAAATGGAACTTTCAATTTTGAATTTATTTTTAGATATAGAATGAAAATAATAATAGATAGACCAGAATACTACGATAGAGAACGTGTTTTATCCTATAATATAAATATTATTATTGATGAGCAGATAACTCCATTTTTCACGTCAAACTTGTTCTACTTACACTATATAAAGAAATTTTCTTCGTAAAAATCATTGATCGAAAAAATTTTCCAATTCTGTGAACAAATTTTGAAATCTACGAAAATGACGAATAACGCAATGATTCTCAGTTAGCAATAGTCGATAAGCTGGTCTAGATTATTGAATGTAAAATTTTTAAGTTATTCTATAGTTGTAAAAATGCAAAAATACTTTTATGTCACTGAAAAATGAAAAGAATTTAAAAAAAGAAATAAGAATATTTAAAAACTGTTATTATTGAGAAACTGTTTGCTTAAATTATAAATAAGACCTTGCAATTTTTTGAACATTTGTTAATCTATTATTACAAATTTATAGATCCAGATAATAAATTTACAAATTCTTACAAACATTTCGGATTTGCAAAATATTGTGAAATAAATAACTTAAATAATAATGATTCATAGACGCAGTCACTGAAAACAATATTATTTGTTATCGAGTAAATATTACCTTAAATGTCAGAATTGTCATTGGATGTAACAAGAGTTCAATTACATCAAATGAGATCAACTTAATTCCTCAGTATTCTTTAATTTAAGACAGTAAAATACTTGGTATCATCAAAAAATACATTTACTCGATAGCAGACAATGTTTTTTTCAATATAACTTATGATAATTATTAAAATGTCGTTTTTTATACTAAAAAACATATTTACGTTAGAAACGCAAGTGTAATGTTAATTAATTATTATAAAAATTTAACGGCTAAAATTGTTCAATTACCGAAAAAAGAAAGTACTAACTAAAATAAATTTGAAGTGCTAACATGATTTGATTCAAAAGACTGTGACGAAATATTCAAAATCAAAGTTCAATTAATACGAAAATTTATTGCATGGGCATAGAATTTTTTTCAGAACTCGGCCGTCGTTTGTAATGAATGCAGGACTGATTATTAAATCAATTAAGCTACTGTAATGTAATGAGAATAAATTTTAAAAAATCGAAAATATTTTTCGTTAGCATTACGAAATATAGAAGGGGATATAGAAACTTTTCCTATTATCTTGAAAGCTAGAAAATCCATGCTTTATGTCTTATCTTTCTACAAATATAGAATCATCATTACTGTGTATATTTAGACTTTTCGAATTAATACAGATTAGGAACTAAGCTCTTACCTTTTAACTTTAAATAAAAATTAATCTTTATAGTCTCCGATAGGCACTTGTTGCCAAAAAAAAAAAACTCAAGCTGCGAATCTCTATATATACAGACATTTCCGTCTTCTGCGTAGCTATTACTATCTATATTAATACATTAAACTAAACAAGTAATATATATATATATAAACATAAAGCATACATTGCAAAGGCAACACACACGTGTATTATATATAATGTCCACGGTCATTGTTTTACGAACTTTCTGTGATAATTATTAACAATCAATAAACAATCGCGATTTGCTTAGATGCAAAAGGGTATGCCGCCTAACAGGATCCGTAATGGCGGTAAGGCGTTGCACACAAGTACACACATACACACGCACGCACATACACACACACAACACATACGCATGTATATATATATATATATATATATATATATATATATATATATATATATAGTGTATAATCACTGTTAAATGCACTGCTGAGGAAATTGCGTTCCTATATATATGTATAAAACAAAAAAAAAAGTAATACTTCTATTGCCGATCTTTTCACACAACTTCGTTGCTCGTTCCGTTCTTGTCCATTATTAAATAATGATATAAAATTAGCGCGGTAATAATCCGGATCGTTACATTATCGAATGAGGCATCAGGGGAATAAAAATGTATTCCCCTCTCTCGTCTGCACCGTTCGAACAAACGCGATATATATATATATATATATATATATATATATATATATATATATATATGTAGCACACGCACACGAGCCGGTCTCGCTCGCACATCCATCAAATGAGGACAGGTGCACACTGGTGCACCGCACCGGATTGGCTCATAAACGCACGCGTAAGCGAACAATTAACAAAAAAAAAATTTAAACATAGAAAACATTAAACGACAAAGGCAAAAATCAACGATACATCTCGTGGAACTTAATTTTTGTTTTGCAGTCGCGCGCGCACGCGCGCGATATCATTCGCGGTTCGGACGTTTATACGCACGATAACAGAGCGCGCGACCCCGAGCGCGAAGCTCCCCAACTCCAGGATCGAGCCATCGGCGCCGCGATATGATATGCTACGCGGGGAGCGGACGCACGAGAGAAAAGGATATCAGAGCGGGCTTGAGAAGCGAGAACGGAAGCATAAATAAATTGTCGTAAATAAATAAATATATATAATAAGTATATATTATATGCAGCGCTCGTGAGAAATTAATGCCGTGTCTTGCTAGGAGATAATTGTTCTAGTTTGTTACGCTGATCTTATATTAAATATTGTACGCCTTGTAAAATTTGCCAGCGCGCGGCACTGGTGAAATTATTATGTAAAACATTATTACATATACCTTGAGCGCCGCTCGTTTTCACAAAATTATATTATGCGCATTGTTATTTTGTATGGTCCCATACAAGTTTTTCTAAGCGACATCGTATAATCGGGTATGGAGACGTTAATAAAATAATTTTAACCTAAGACAGGAAGCTTTGTCTCTTTATTTATCCCGTTGCACCGCTTCATTTTTTTTTTTTTTTTTTTTTTACTTTTAATAAATATTCGTCAAGCATAAAAATTTCAATTGTATGAAAAATAAATGAAAAAAAATAGAAATTGGATGAATAAACAACTCGCTTATTTATAAATTGTTGAAGTGATTCAATATTTGTACTTCGATGTTAGGAAAAGCATTAGTCAAAATTTACAGAAGGACGGAATATTATTATTAAGTTATACCGTGATCCAAAAATAATTAAAATAGATTATGATAAACTGTGATAATAACGAAAAATTTCTCTGTTTCATTTTCATGCATGAAATTTTGCCGCGTAACTTCTATCATTTTATAATACATCATCAAAGAATAGGAACTTTTTACTATCGTAAAGGTCAGAAAAGTCTATGATAATTTCATTAATATATACATATAAATAAATAAATAAATAAATAAATATATATATATATATATATATATATATATATATATATATTGAAAAAAGAATATATTAATAACGTTAAAATTTTTGTGGTACGTAAAATCTAAATATACTTAACTAAAACGAAGAAGACAAATTGAATTTAATTAATCGTAAAGATGTTCAACTTTAATAATATTTATTCCAGTATTTACGTTGTACTTGTTTAGCATTTTGTTTTCTATACAATCTTGTAATCATTGTAATTTCGACCAGTATAAACCTACCCTTACCAAACTTAGACTCTATGAAAACTCCTGACACTTCTTTTAGTATTATCCAATCCGAATACTCGAAGCAGTTTAAAAATACAAAATTTCGTTCAAATATCATACCTTCTCCTTATTGTTATTACTATTAATAATAATAATATTTTGATAATTATTAATAATATTTAATAATAATAATAATAATAATAGTAATTTTGCTATCGGTCTCGGATCGAAATCCAGATGCCGCCCTCTTCCCAGTCTAAGAATTCAATATCTTAAAATGTATAAATATCTTAAACTAAAACGATTGGCTGGGCCCGCGACTAGCTCCAGTCCTGTCTAATTATAATTTTAAAACAGATTAAGCGCCGGTTCCCGAAATATTCCAGGAGACAGCCAGCGTCTCGACAGTCGAACTGTAAAGTGATTATAATCAGCAGCTGTACGGATTATTCCTGGGGGTCGGGCGAATATCCCCCCCCCCCGCCACCGGTTAGCCGATTACAGCTGAGAGCCGGTGAATATTATAATACATAATATAATTCTTCGATTTAAATATTTCAGTTCGTCGTTGGCACAGAACCATCGGCGTTCGTCGTTAGCTCAGAAAAAAATGGGCGTTACCGTCACGTCGGCGAGTGGTTTTAGCTCGGGGGAGTCTCGGGGAATTGACGCGTGGTTCGTGAACTGGTTGAAAGTAGGTACTGTAAATAAGGGCGCGGCGCGCGGCGTGTTCCTGAAGGCTACCTCTCGCGACTCGTATAGTTATATCGATTACGCGTACCAATTATTCTATTTTAATTATTTTTATTCTATCTGACATTCTTGTCAAAAGTCACCTTAGAATGCTGTCTAATCTTTAACAGATAATTAAATAAATAAGCATTGTTTAACTAATAATTGGTTTTTTCCATTTTCTATATTTTTTATATTTTACAAATTTTTATAGATGAAATCTTAATCGGTAATTTTATATTATTTATTTAACGACAAAAACAATTGTTAAAAGAAACGATCCAAGATCATTTTTAATTTTCACTTAATTTTTATCTCCTTATATTTATTTAAGTATTTTGAATCCTGTATATTTCAATATTTTCAATATTTTCTATTTCCAATTGATTACAGCTCTAATCATTCGATGAGCAGACGTGATTTTGAATTACAATCGGTCGCGCCTCTCTCGTTTTATGGGATGAGTAATAAAATTAAATCTTTCATCGTGAAATAATTAGAAAATATATTGGCTGTCGTTTAATAAAGAGGCTAATGGAGGAGTGATCAAGCATTCCGGATAAAGCAGTGCCAATATAATGCATTGACCATTATAATCCCATTATCCTGACACTTTGGTGGACAATTATGAACAAAAACGCCTCCTTTCTCTACATTTTTGAATTTAGGTCGATTATCGAATTAAAAAAAGCAGGACGCAATGAGAGAAGCTTAACGCAGATGCGCTTTGCGTCATTTTATAATATATATGTTTCTTCGATTAATTACACGCTTTTGTACTTTATTGCTTTGATAATACCATTTCTACAAAAATAAATATTTTTCAAATTGAATGCGATGGATGGGCTTAACGACTGGGAAGATAAGTTTTTTTCTGAATCCCCGTCGAGCAAGAAAACAACGAATTGCTGCCATAATTTTTGAACGCTGTAGAAGGTAAAAAGAAAAGACAACATAAATAATTTAAAAAGCTAAAATGAGCCGCTATAAATTTAACGACTATATTTACACTCTTTGTAATCTTCGATACACAACTGTTGGTCTTTCATTTCTTGTTACAGAGATTAATTTCGTAAATTATTAACGATAATATATTTGTAATAAAATTTCTCGAATTAATATTGCACATTTAACGTTTTGAAATTTTTCATAAATAAATAATTTATTACTAATAATAGCAGATTGATTAAATACAAAAAAATAATTTACATTTCCAATTATTGAAATCATTTATTCATTTGTAATAATAATTTCATGCTTATGTTTAATAAATTAATCGCTTTGAATAATAATTTATAATAAATGTTATTTTGAATTTATAAAATTTTGTTACATCTACATAAAAATATTCGTCTTAAACATATTGTTTGAAACTCATATAAGCCCTTTCTTATCTGTCAAATAAAATCAGATTTTTTAATTTTTTTTTCTTAAAATTTGGGCTTTAGATAAGTTGATTAGTTTTGCTACTGTTTATGCTAGGATTTAAATTTAATGTCTTATTAAAATTAAACTCTATCGCACGCACATATGTACATAAACACTTTCACATCTACAAATTTGAAACTCATTAAAGATTACTTTGGAAAATAGATGTTCATCACTTGTTGTTAGCATCGTTACTGTTGATTTCGATATGTTTTGTACACTATACTAGAAAATATGAATTATTTACAGATTAAAGATATATAAAGTACACACTGTAAGTCTTACACGTATCTCTACGAAGACTAAATTATTACAAGTCACCAAAGCAGTCTGCGTCATGTGTATATAAGATTATTATATCATACCGAATTATTTGATTATAAGCAAGAATAAATCTATAAAAGTCGTTGTAACGTAAACCTATCTGCAAGTCTCTCGAAAACTTTTCCGTATTATTGACCTCAGTGACAGTTGCATCTACAACTTAATTATACGCTACAAATCTTTATTTGTGCGAAATAAATATAGTTAAAAATATTAGTTTGGAATAATCGTATTATCAATTTTAGTCTAATTAAATCATAAATAATAACGCGTGTCAATAAATACTAAACTGTGCAATTATTTTTGTTTTGTGAATCTTAAAATAAATCATTTTATATAGATGGATCAGTCTTTCATTATTAAAAATAATATACTGTACGGAGAGGAAGAAGCAGTAAGCACACATGGCCATGAATTAGGACAAACTCTCTTGAACAGCTTCACCGATAATCCAAATCATGTTGGACAGGTAAGCTTCAATTAGTAAAAAAAAAAGAAATCTCGTAAAAAGAATTATGCATTAAACAAATAGGATTCAAAAAAAGCTTTCTCTTTTACTTTAAACTCATTTATTTAACTCAAAAAATTATATATATGATATGATATTAAATAATAACGTATGTACATTAACTACACATTTCTTTGTTACAAATCAATAAATTTATTCTAATTTTTAACTTTTGTGGAAATAAAATGACAAAAATATTTTTTCTATTCAAATACATAGTCATTTCAATTCACTCACATTTTGTATTTATGCTTATTTATATGCATTTTATACATTTTATTCAATATTTTCGGTATAAATTGTATATTTTTTTCATTCTAATGAATATTTTTATTACACTAAATTTTCATTTTATTGTATAGATTTCGCAAGCCAAAGTCGCGTGTTTCATTTAAATGTAATATAACAAAAAATTAATTCTTAATGATACTTGGTTTATATATTTATCACCTCGATCTCCAATACTTATTTTACGTACTACGTACTGAGCATAATTGTAATGTCAAAGTAACGAATTAATCATGTACATTATTAGATCGAAGCGGAAACAGAAAAAGAAACCACGTTCGCTGAGATGAAGGATAATACGATCCGTTGTGCTTTATGGATGAGAAAACAGAAAATTGGAAAAAATGACGTTGTTGCTATTTGTACACTTAATCACAAAGATGCTTACATTCCCTGCATCGCGACTTTTTATGTCGGCGCAATTTATAACGCTTGGGAGCATAACATTTGTTTAGGTAAATGAATTTTTCTTTCTGTTCTTTTCTTATTCATATATTAATTTATAAATTATTTTTTCTTTTAGCACCTGCGCGACATTTTATAAAGTTGGTCAGGCCGAAAGTTATATTTGTTTATGAGAGTGACGTTAAAATTATAAAGGAAGCTGCCACTTTAGAAAATTTTGATGTACAAATCATTGTTTTTGGGAAATATCCAATGGCGCAGTCTTTGAGAGACATTCTAAGTTTGCAAACAATAGACGAAATTCACAATTTTCGGTGTTCTCCGATCGAAAGTCCAAAAGATATTGCCACTATACTATTTTCTTCTGGTACAACTGGCTTGGCCAAGGGCGTTATGCACTCTTATGAAACACTTTCAAGAATAGCTGTAAATAGCGTCTGGTGTTCCGAAAAGCAAGATGTGCAGCTCTGGTATTCACCTTTGAATTGGATAACTGGGACAATGTGCATGCTGCTAGCCATCCTGACTGGTGCGACCAGAATCCTTCATGCAATTTACGAGCCCGAAGAAATGTGCAAAGTCATTCAAAAATTCCAAGTAATAATGATCAATATTTAATACTAATCGAGCGGAGCAATCGGAGTGCTCGATTTTTTTGTTTTGACGTTAATATTTACTAATTTTTTTAATTTAATTATTAATTGAGTTTTCACAATCAAACAATTTTTTTTAAATGATAAATGTTAAAGTGTAACGTTTAACTCTTCAAGTTGCGCCATATCTATCTCCATTTGCACTTTCAAAAAATGCAACAAAATTTTACTTATACATTTCCTTATGATTTTAGTTTTCTTTTCGATCAGGTAACTCGGGCATTTTTATCTCCCACCATGCTAACGCATTTGTACAAATCAGATGTTTTAAAAAAGTTTGAACTTACGTCACTGAAAGAATTGACAACCGGAGGTGCGAAGATGTGTCGTGAAATTGCATGTTACCTCAAGGAAAATTTACCTTATACACAATTTTATCAAGTATATGGTAATTACAATATTGCTTTGGATGACCAACTTAATTATGAAACATGAAAAAAAAAAATTAGTACATTTTTTCTTATATATCACTAATGAAGGTATGACTGAACTGGGCAGAGCAGCTTTGGCACAAAATCAACGGTGTAAAAAAATTGATTCAGTAGGATTCATTATGTCAAGCACACAGCTAAAAATAATTGATGTAGATAATGGCAAAATATTGGGACCCAATCAGCCTGGAGAGCTCTGTTTTAAATCCTCGACAATGATGCTTGGCTATTATAAAAATCCCGCAGCTACGAAAGCAGCTATAGACGAAGAAGGTATATAGTTTTTTTAAGCAAATTCTTATTTCCAATTTGAACTCTACCAATTTCAAATCGTACCCAAATATATTTGGAATATATATATATATTGTTCCGTGGAAGGAAATTTTAGCTCTTAGTATTTTGAATTATTTATATAAACATTGATATCACATTAACGGCTAAAGCGAAAAAGACAGCGAGAGCTATTGTAACGATCAAGACGTTTAAGATAATGAGTCAGTCTGTCGTGGTCCATCGTTGAAAAAAAAAACGAATTCCTTACACGATCGTGACAATTGTAATTAATACATTCTAAGATTCTAATTCTTCATTATAATATGATATTTCAATTACTTTGTGTGGTATGAATTGTGGTACAAAGTTAATTATAACGAGTTAGCTAATAATCTAATTCACCAGGCTCGGAATGAAGTGTTGTGTGCTATTCGTGATCGACCCACACCTTATAACCAAATAGGAAAATCATATCATGTTAATGCGATTTTTATGTAACATATATGGTGTTAATAAGAATGTATAAACAATAATTTTATGCATTTTGATAAATGAAATTTGTGTTGAAATAAATTTAAGCTAATTTTCGATCATTTAGGTTGGCTACACACAGGTGACAAAGGATATTATGATGAAAATGGGGAGATATTTATTGTTGACCGATTGAAAGAAATCATGAAATTTCGAGGACACCATGTTTCATTATTTGAAATAGAAGAACTTCTTATGAGTCATGAGGGCGTTATGGAAGCTGCAGTTGTTCCAGTGCCACACGAGCTTGACATTGAACGAGCTATGGCATTCGTCAAAAAATCTTCCAATTCGAAGGTATGAGATACTATTCACATGTATTATAAAATCAAAAAAATAATTTACATATTTCATATTATTATAAAATATATATTGAATAAATTTTTTAGGTGACTGGAGAGGAGCTTGTTGAATTAAGTTCTGAATTAGGAAATATAAAAAAGCTTTGGGGTGGTGTACAATTTTTAAAAAAAATTCCTTACACTGCTTCTGGAAAATTTGATAGAAAGACTTTAAAAGAAATGGCAAAAATATACGCCAAGGAAAATTAATAAGGAAATTGATTGTTAAATAGGAATAATAGTAAATTGTAAATGTGTATATAGAGTAATTAATTTATTATTTGTCTGTAATGAAGCTCATTGATTATTTTTTACTTTTATCAACTCATAACGATTTTTGATTTTTGACTCATAAATATATCATTTATCAAATTTTATATATTTTTTGGTTTTAGAAGTATGAAGTCATATGGATTTAAAGATTTTTTTTTTCTTAGTACATTAGCCAATCTATACGTAACTATGAGTATCATATAAAAGATTTGTTTACGTTGTAAATTATTTAATTTAAGAAATTTAATATTAAATGACATCTTAATAAAATATGTTTATATTGTATAAATATTATTGGTAATGATTATTATTTATCCTAAATTTTGATATCATTAAATTGTCGTACCCATGTGGTCTTCAATCTACTTAAGTACTGTATTATAATTACATTCATAAGAGAATTGACATATTATAAATATTTGTTGAAAGTTTTTTAAAATTTAGTTGTCTCTCTATTTTATCATAATTAAAAAGAATTATTTGAAAATAAGTTATATTTAATGCACAATGTTTGTAGGTTTTCAATATAGTTTCCATTCCAAATGAACGTCATGATGTAATATTAAGTGTATTTATCAATTCCTCCTATAGTTTTGGAAAAATTCATTTACAGTATAGAATATTTTAATAGATTATATTATACTATTATTATGATATCTGATTATTTTTAATGATAATGCAAATTTATTTGCAAATTTAAAAAAAGTTACTCTCTAGATAAAAAATAATATACCTAACAAAATTAAAGTTTTTAAAAGTTTTTAAAAGAAATTAAAGAAATTATTAATATTATAAATTATTAAAACCTTAAAAGTTTTTAAAAGTTTAACTAAGCTAACCTGACCGTTTAATAATATTATTCTTATATAAGTACACTCAACATTTTTGTTTGCTTTTTATCTAAGCTATACATCATTTCATCGATCGAAAACAAAACTTATTTTGAAGATACTGTGAAGTACTTTGAAAAATATTTTATACATTTTTCTCAGAAAACTTATCAGGTTTTTTTGTCAAAAAAAAATATTAAAATTAAAAATGGTACTTACGTCGACTGTTCTGAATTAAATTAATAAATATTTTTATCGGTCTTACAGTCTTTATAATATCATATATTAGTTAAAATAATGACAGTCAGACTGTTCTTGTTTATGATCACCCCCGTAGAATCTGAAATAAAACCTATTACTACAATAAATTGTATCAGAAAATTAAAAATAAAAATAAAATAAAATTAATAAAAAAATAAAAATACAATAATAAGTAAAATAAAAATAAAAAAAATAATAAAAGTACTTATTCTATGTTAGTAAAGGACAACCTGCCTGCCCCCACTACCTTAAATTTAGGATCACCTTCTTGTCCGACGTTTCGAACCGCTACGATTCATCCTGAGGAACTAAACTAAAATGAAAAACCCAGCATGCTACTTTATATACCCCATCCCCACTCTAAATTTATTAGTATAACATTTATAGGACCCACCCTTTTTTTCTTCAACTCAAATGCAAAATACAAATTCCTATATTAGGAATGATAATGTCAATTACGGAATAAATTAAATTTACATTATTGGGATTTTTCAAAATATGAATATTTTCAAGAGTTTCTCTTGTATATTTATTCTTAATACCATGTTCCAAAATATTTACATTTTCAAAGTCGAAAGAATGTAACAAGTTTAAACTATGTTCTTTTAGCCCGGATGTACCATTCATGCTTCGTAAGCTATATTGATGCTCATATATTCTTGGTTTTAGGTACCTTCCCGTTTGTCCAATATAATATTTGTCACAATCTTTACAATTTATTTTACATACTACTTCTGTTTTCAAACCTTTTATCATCCTTATCTTTACAATTATTAAATAGCTTTCTAATATTATTATTGTTTCTGAAATAAACTTAAATCTTATGTTTTTTAAATGCATTTCTAATTCTTTCGGATAATCCTCTTACATATGGTAATACCACGATTTTATTATTATTATCCCTATTTTCCATATTACGTTCTCTAGTGCTATTATAAATTTGATCCATTCTCTCTGCAATCATCTTATCCACAAAATCTATTGGATAATCATCGTTAATGAATATCTCTTTAACTAATTTTAAATTATCTTTTCTAAAATCTCAGTGTGATAACTTGATTGCTCTGTCGATGACTCCTTTTACAGTACCTATCTTGTTTCCGTGTAGATGGTTTGAGTTAAAATTTAACAACCTACCTGACCATGTAGGTTTTCTGTATCAATTTAATTTTACTCTGTTGTTACTAACTCTAATAACATGGACGTCCAAAACGCTTAATTTATTATCTGATTCTAATTCCTTTGTATATTTAATTCCATCATTGATGGAATTAAAAACATCCACCATTTCGTCTACACACTTTTTTGACACAATTGTCAAGATGTCATCGACATATCTCTTATGAATAATTGGTTCAAAATTCAACTAATTTAATGCAATATTTTCTCATTTTTCCATTACTAAATTGGTGATAAAGGTGATCCTATTGAACAGCCCTATTTTTGTTCAAAAAAATTATTTTGAAAAGAAAAATTGTCTTATTGAAAACCAAATTCACTGCCTTTATAAATTCATCTTTTGTTAATTTTGTGTATATGTTAATTTCTGACCATTTTTCTTCTATAATTTCTTTAAATAAATCTAATGGTATATTTGTAAATAAAGATAGTACATCCAATGAAATCATTTTTTAATTATTCGGAATATTAATAACTTTGACTGCTTCATAAAAAAAAATCCTTTGCACCTAACCAATAATTTATAAATCATATTATCTTGTTGAACAATTAACCAATGTCATTTCGAAACGGTCATCTGCGGAACTAAACTTAAAGAATAAAACCCAGAATGCTTTAGATACCATTTGCATTTAAAATGAATTAGTTATAGTATTATAACTTTATAGGAACTCTTTTTTTCTTCAATAATTGCAAAATCCAATTCATATTGATTAGGAAATTTGACGAAACTCTTTTATTTTTTTTCAATTGTTCACAAAATTTCAAACCAATCGGTCTAGAGAAAAAAATCAAAAGTGTCTTCTCGATTACTGTACTACATATATTATGCAAGAAATATAAATTATGTGACGGATTACCGGCAGATTTGTGCGAGTCGCTACCGTTCATGCATAATTCCGCGTGCTATATTGTCGCCTTTTCTTGCGCAAAATAGAAGGGTTAGAGCAATTATGGTCGCGGCAATCGCGATCTGTCTTCATGAGCTATGTGTTGTAAATACAAACGCGATTATTTAATTTATTGTATTATTAACTAATAAGAGTTTATTGTAATGCTGCAACGAGCTTGTATAATTCTTTGGAATTTATCGAACTCTCTTTGCGAACCATATTCCGTAGTACAGCATAGGTCGTATACTGTTAGGGAGTTGCGTAACCGAGCGTTGGTGGCGTCGAATTACTATATTAATATTAAAGTCGCTTCACACTCGCGTAAAAAAGGAATATGATAAAAAGTAATGCTCATTGTTTGAAGCTCTAAAAAAATGAATTTGCACACATATTTTGGACTGCGACGAGGGATATGGTCGAAAGAAGGTGTAATGAAACTGAGAAATAAACAGTCCCTAGCTCGAGAACTAGAGTAAGTTTTTATTAGTTGGGAGAAATCGGTATATTTGGAATGCAGCCAAGGTTTCTGGTATGTTGAACCGAGAGCGTAGTGGTCGGTAGTGTCTACAGTACGGTAACTTTAGCAGACTATAGCAAGGACTGTGTTTCCGGGCGTGATGAATCCTCGAGCATTTTCAGATGGGAAGAGAGATAGTGGTCGTAGGTGATACCACTCGTGCTTCCTGGGAAGGAGTGAGTATCGATGCGATTTTCACAGCCTCTTTTATACAAAAAGTCGTACATTGATGTTTATGGAAAAACGGTATTCGAAGTGGTGGGGCCTTAATTAACATGTTTCGCCGTGTTGTTTTGTATATAAATTTAGTCTATATCCT
The DNA here is from genome assembly GCA_018907035.1 of Sycobia sp. Sy_11. Classification (NCBI taxonomy): domain Eukaryota; kingdom Metazoa; phylum Arthropoda; class Insecta; order Hymenoptera; family Epichrysomallidae; genus Sycobia; species Sycobia sp. Sy_11. The sequence goes on from JACCIC010000206.1 coordinate 327,255, forward strand.
CTATGAAGCACAGGTCTCAAGAGTAAAGCGCATATGATTTTTATTATCAATCTAAATGGTTCCTAATTTAAGAACTTGGGCAATATACGCAGCGGCAAGAGAGGGCACTCCTCTATATAAAAACTATTACATTTGTTATAAAGTTCTTGTTGAGCCCTATTCCATTAGGTGTATATATAAATCATCATGATTATTTTGTTTGTCATAAGATTTTAGGAGCATTCGTTTTCGAATCATAACTCTAAGTTAAAAATTACAATAGTTATAGAAAATAGTTAGATATATTAATATAGTTATGTACTTAATAAGTTTAGACAATAATTTCATATGTCTAAATGATGTTAGTTAATAATTAGACTTATGTAGGATTTTTCCTTTAATAATTATATTAATCCATTTATAATAATCTTTCAGGTAAGATTTATTTAATATATAGGATATGGTTTTATCTTTAAGAATTATATTAATTTTTTATAATAGCTTATCCGGTAAAATTTATTTAATATATAATTTATCATTTTACCTTTAATAATTAATAACTTAGTTAGTTAGGTTTATTTAATATATAATATACGATTTTAATAATCAAATTATAATAACTTATCCATTTATATTTATTCCCTATGTCTTTAAATTAAATAAACTTTAGCTTATCTTGAAAATGGTTGATTTCAGTATAAGAAGGTTGATAGTTATTTTATATTTTCCTTAATCGATATTATTCTTAATGTATTAACTTTAAAATAATATAAAATAAGAATCAAATATATATATATATATATATATATATATATATATATATATATATATATTCATTTTTACTTAAATTTTACGATCACTGCGTTGCCTAATCTATCAGCCTTCCCAATTTTTTTTTTTATGAGATGCGGTTTCAACGCAGTCCATCACAATTGCTACTACGTTTATTTGGGTATAAAGAATATAAGATTTTATTATTCTGGTATCTATCACTTATAGGATATTAAAATAAAAAATGTAAGTATTGATATCCTCCAAGAGTGGATTATCACGATGGTGAAAAAACTATTCAACTAAATGGAATTTAACCGCAGACACTCCATAATCTGTAGTCCTTGTATATATCCTGCAATAATTAACTCATAAGGATAAAATATTTTTTAAACACAAATGGTTTCTTTTCGTACATGTTTATTTTATGTTGAAACGTTTATGAACAGAACAAAATGTAGTGAATGGATTAGAAGTATGGTTAATTTGTGATACATATTTGTTTGATTACATGAATGGTCTTTTGTATAATATTAATTCGAAAATAAAATTAATTGAAGTATGGCATAGTATAAGAAATATCAAAAATTATATTCTATGATCAAAATAATACAAAATTTTACAAAAATTCCGAGCTTATAAAAATCTCTTATTTAATATCGAAAAAAAAAATAATATCCCTTTTAATTGGAAGGCTTGGGATATCCTAATCTTGTTGCTTCCTCGAACATGGCTATGAAAGAATCGAGAATTTCTTCGCCGACCGGAATAATCTGATTAGCCGGGAGCAAAAAGCCGTATCGCCCGGTATCCCGCAGTTCGTAAGTGAAAGCTACTGGTATTTTCAAGGTGGCCTTAGCCCAATCCATCGACGAGCCACTGGCGACATCTGAAATTGTCGCGAGTTTTTATAAATAAGTTTTAATTTAAATCAAGGCCATTATATAATGTTCTATCGACTATATTAATTGCTGAAATAAGAAATAAAAATTTCTTACAGATTGTTTCGGCAATGTTTCCAGTTGTGAATTCGGTTCCGTATCGTTTAGCGAGAGCGGCTATGCTCTTGAGACCCATGGAGTACTGAAAGAAATTATGAAGATTATCGAATGGCAACTATCATACGATAAAAATATTTAAACGAGAACGTAAATATATCTTACGGATTCTTGATAATTATCTAAATGTTCAGTGGTGTGGCCATAGGGAAACAGAAGCAGCTGCGAATAGCTGTGGAAGGAAATGTAGGCGAAAAGCTTGTCGCCGATGGATTTGATGTAGTCCGACATGGTTTTTGTTTCAATTTCTGAGAAAGGGCTACTTCCAGCATAAGTTTCTGAGCAGGGGTTAGAGCTGGCACCGCCGCCTATTGAAAAATTTCTTGCTTTAATTTCGGGCAATGCAGAAGAAATCGATGTAAAGTTGTTCAATTTTCTAATCATTGAAATGCTTAACAAGAATGCACTTTGATATTTTGGCAAAATGCAGAAAAAACAGAGAAGAAAAGGAAATCTTACTCATCCACTTGAAGCCCCAGTTACGATTAGCGTCAGCTCCTTTGCAGAAAAGACTACTCTTGGATAAAGTTTTACGCCAAAGTCGATCCTGGAAAAAAATTTCCATAATGTTGCATTTAAACGCTAATCGCAGAATGACGACTATATATATATAGTGTGTGTGTGTGTGTGTGTGTGTGTGTGTGTGTGTGTGTGTGTGCGTGCGTGTTTGTGTATATTATAGCACTTCGATAGAGACTTACGTTAGTGTGCGTGTAGACGTAGCCATCGGGATTGAACGAGGGAAACATGTACCAGTCGTAAGACTCGGCGAGTTTGCGCACGTCGGGCTCGGTGCTGGTCAGAAATTGATCGAGCAGGTACGTAACGGTCGCCGGGGAGATCCATTCGCGGGCGTGAATGCCGCCCTCGACGAAAACGCCGGGCTTCCGCTTCCCGAAGCTGAGCCTCACGCCTTTGATCTGGCGGCCCTGGAAGGTCTTGCCGGCCTTGACGATCTCGACCTTGTCGGGATGCTCGACGGCGAGCGAGTCCAGCCAGGAGTAAATCTCCTCGATCGTGTGGTAGCTCTTCCAGTCGAAGCCGGCCTCCCGCGTGCTCGGGTTCTCGTCGTCGATCAGGGCTTGGACGTCCTTCACGTAGAGCTCGTATCTCATGTCCGTGTCGTTCATCAGCTCGGAAAATTCGCTCATTAACGAGGGCGCTACCATCAGATCGGCCGGTTGAAACACGCGGCTTGGATTTTTCCAATACGAATACTAAAAATCATCAAAATAATACAGTAGACGGTTTAAACGCAAAGCATACAACTGAAACCAGAGTAAATGTACTTTTCAATATCTATGACATCCAAAATTTTAGGAACATTATTTTAAAAACTATATTTATTACAGATCATCGATCGCATTAAGAGTCAAACAAGACATGATTCAAAAGATTCTATCACCAACATTAAATATATTAAATATATATATAGAGAGAGAGAGAGATACCATCAAAAGTTATTAGAATTATACGATAAAGACGTATAGTGCAAATAATTATTTGATTACATCTCAATCATATCTCCTCAATGTCATCAATAATAAATATGAGAATTGTAATGTTTTAATGATAAACTTTAATCGATTATTTCAATAAGAATTTAAAGTTATATCGAGCGTTAAACTTGATGTATATAAATTAAGTGAAAATAATTTAATAATGTAATTTCTATTATACACATCACTATAATGTAATTGTATTTAATTGTAATGCTCTAAAGAACTTCTGTGAAATGGAGTTGAATAGAGATGTAAAACCGATTTTCTAAAAAATTTATTTTTTATGTTATACAATAAAAAATTTTAACTGTCCTTATGAATTATTATATTGTGGAATTAAGGACAGCCGCAACGCCGTTTTTTATCTCTTGCATATTCTAGTTGCTGTATTTCCGGTCGTTAAACTAAATGTTAATCTGGAAGTAATCAACCATTTTAAAAGATAAAGCTACAGTTATATATAACGCATGTCATTCAGGTAGATTATTAAAAAAAAAAAAAAAAAAAAAAAAAGATTTTTTACAAACTGGTATTTGCTTAATTCTTCAAATTTTAATAATCCGATTAAATTACCTATTTATAATTATTTACATTTTTATCAGTTTACGTGCATAAATTAAAAATTTTATATATTTATTTCGGCGCATGCGATATTACTGCCTTATTTTGTTTAATTTTTGATATCATTAAGTATGATTTCAGTTGGAATCCAAAAAAGTATTTTTATCCACGATGATTTTGAAAAGATAATTTTTTGTAAATTAAAAAATAAAATTCACAAAGATAAAGAAATAACTAAAACAATGCATTACTAATAGCATTCATTAACAATAGTAATAAAATATTAATAAAGTAACTCAAATGATCTGGAAACTTTTTAAATTGACAACAAATAGTTTCAAGATCGATTTTGGATTTATTTAATTTGTATATATATATATATATATATATATATATATATATATATATATATATATATATATATACTTAAAATCATATTTAATATTAAATTAGTATTTTAATTAAAGTATCTTTATAATTTTTTTTTATTCACTTAGTAAATTTTATCGAAATCTAATGATTTTAAGGAATGTGATCGTAAATTTTAATTATATAGGAGATATACGTATCCGAAAACACATTATTCTATTTTATCAAGCTATATAAATTTTATAATACTTACGCCCTCATTAAGGTGTTCAATTTGCCTGAGGAGCTCCAGATGCTCAATTGATGAAGGAATAATTCGAAAAACTTTGAAGTTTTCAAAGGTAGCCTTTTCCGTTAAGGTGGCGGCCACAAGGGCTAAGAAAATAACGGTGCGCAACATAATATCTCTCTGAAATATATAATTATACTTTGTCAATGGACAAAATTTTAACTTGAAATACTTAATAATAGATTGAAAAAATAAATTCTGACTGATTTTTCAATAAATTACAACAAAAATAGAATACAGATTACAGAATCATATTCTAATATTATAGAGTTTGCTTAATATTGAAATAATCCTTATCGCAACAGTTTCTTTGCAGTTCTGATTTTTGTATGTATGCGCAACAATGGCATCATTTGGAAATATTTGTGAATGTTAAAAAAAACATCTTATATTATACTAGAATAAAATATTTTGAACTGTCTAATTTTTTTAAAATCACTATAGAATATATATATATATATATATATATATATATATATATATATATATATATATATATAATACGTACCACTTGTCGCGCACGGGAGATGAAAGTCTGAACAATGTCACTGTATTCGACTTGTATTTATTTCAGTCATCCCCACTTAAAGTTTCCACAATCGCAGGTTTACCACTTAAAGTGGCTTATGCTGTACATTTGAAGAATTCACTTTTTACTTATCATAAGATTTGAGTTTCATCGACATAAAAATATCACGATCGTTCTAGTAGCAGATATTGTATATATACAATTGAATAAACGATCGATAAGATTTGTATTTGATTGCATGAATCAATATATTCATAATTAGTATTATTATTATTATTATGACATTATAAATAAACGAAAATAATTGAAAATTATTACCTTTTAAGAATAATAGCTTCATTTTCTAATAATATATTAGTTTATAAACTACAATTGAGATACCGACGCTCAATCATATAGAACAATCTATATATGTACACGTAAAAGTTAATTTCATGAAAGGTAGCTCTGACTTTATTATTACAACTATATTAACAACTCGCGTTGTTTGTTTTCTTGTAGATCAAAGTAATAATGTAAATTAGCTACATATAAATCAGAATAATCTATATTGCATTTTTAGTGAAATAATTCCACTTAGAAAGAAGTAAATAATTCAAAACTTTTGTTTCTATTTTATAATCGAATAATCATAACTATATATATCTATTTCTGCGTAAATTGACTTATCATAACTGAATCTAATCTATAAAATAAATTGTTTTTTAAATTTTCCATAAATCCGCTTACTGAAATTAACCCTGCTATATGATAGTTTTAGCATTGATTTTATTCTTTATTCTTTACATATACTTAATCTTTTGGTTGAAATAATTTTCAATTGAGTAAACGTTTTGACATCGATCGTGTACTTTATTATTCATTAAATTTAAAAGCAAGCATTTTTTGATACGTAAATAAATTACCGAATTTACCAATCCGTATAATTTTCTTATATTAATTTACAATATTAACATTACGTCTTTTTACCTTTACATTTTGTTAAACTTAAGAAAAACTACTATTTGCTTTTTTGGAAACGCTGATGTGCATTATTGATATCGTGTGATTACGATCATTATGCGTTTTATATTGGATTCTGTTTATCAATAAAAATAATTTTCAAATAATCTTTCATTGTATACAAAATCCTTTTATCATGAAAGCAAATTTCGGAATAAACGTTCTACATATATATATATATATATATATATATATATATATATATATATATATATATATATAATGTTTATAGTTGATTGAGACCTACATTCGTATATATAGGCCTGATAGTTTAACAGATTGACTTATTTTAATAAGTAGAATTTCCTGTTCTGATTTTATATATTTATATCATCCGTAGTTGTATAATAGCATAATTCTGAAAATAGTATATATAATGATATACATTTGTAGAATATATACAAATAATGGATATAATGTTCTAGAATCCTAAAATGTTTTCAATTATAATCAATTGCTATTAGTGTAATTCCGTCACTCATATATTATATTAAACACCAGATTGTTATTAAAATTATATGTATGTGCTAATTCTATTAATATAAGATTTCAAAAAATCCATTTTATAAAGCTTCACTAATGTCAATAAATTTATATCATTTATTATAAAATAATCGTTTTTTTTCAAATTTCTTATTATTCGCTCAAATATAATTTACACTTGAAACATCTACTGCAACAGATAAATCTTAGCAAATAATTTGTCTTTCATATTATTATTATAGAATAAGAATTATCTGATGAGAGTTGGAAAATTCTTTAAATAATTTTTATGTATATAAAATAATATTTATTCGCATGTATACATAGAGATGGACTTTTAATTTACAATTTCATAAATATTGCTTCAACTTTTAAAAATTTGTTATTTGTAACAAATTTTTTATTACATATGTACAATTGTACATATATAATACCTAATAAATAATAAATATAGACGGGGCAAAATGTTGTCCGTAGGTCTTCTCAAGTTTTATATAGCTCTTCTAATACCAAAACCTGATGAACTATTTAAATTGTGCAGATACACACCAAGAATCATTAACACTTATTCCAAGGAAAAACATGAAAAGGGACACTATATATAGTATGAATATAATAGAAATAGTACTTATATTCTTATACTAGTGGGCGGAGATTTATCCATATGTAAGCCTTGTTCATTACTATAAGGTTAGAAGAGATTGGCATTTCTGTGAAGTGCCAGGCACTTGGATAGTTTTTCAAAGTAACAATGTTATAGAAATCTATATTCAATAGAATATACTTTGTGAATCTAGATCTACGTTTTCCGGAATTGATAGAAATGAATCTAAAAGTTATTGTTCTTACATTTTGTACTTAATTTTCGTCTTAACAACATATAGAGGCATGATTTGATCTTTTAATATATATGTATATATGATAATTTTTCATCTGAAACATTTTAGATGGTAATTCTTTTTGTTCAATAAATGTTTTTAAAAATTGCTGTAATTAATATTAACAATAAAATAAATAACATTTCTCTTAGTAATTAGGTATAAATCTAATTTTTTTTTTTAATTCAGAAGAGTTTATAGAGTGCATGGCTTCAATGACATATGTATAGGAGCTTAAACTTGAGGATTATAGTGTAAGCGTATTATCTGTTCAATCTCTTCATAATATCTAGAAGATTGCAGCTATATAAAGTAGATTAGTCTACCGTATAACTATATTTCAATTATAAAGTAATTGACGTATATATACATATATGCTTGTCCATCTGTAGATAATTATATATAACCGTAATGTATAATTAGGCTACAAAATATAGAGATATATAATATTTATTGGTAATATATTTTAAAGATTTCAAAGCGCGCGGTACTGGCTACATCATATTATTTGCTGCATTGCCAGGAAAATGGCGGAGCCAATGAGAAACTGGAAAAAACGGCATTAAAAGCTCCTCCTATACTAAATACCATACACACCTATTTCTGTTCTTTCTTTTCCTTATTCGTACATTGAGATCATTGGGTACATTTTGTTCGAATAATCGAACCTTAAAACCAGTTTCGAACCGCCCATCCAAAACCAAGCAGGTTCGACTTCGAAGCAAATGAAACATAAATGTTTGGTATATGAGCATGATGAAAAGTAATTGTTGCAAGAATCAAAATAATTATTTTGATATCCTTGAACACATGTAGCTTATATTGAAATGTGTCTAGTTATAGATTATTAGTCACAAGCTCAAGCAGAAAGCACTCGTCTTTTCGTGTATTATGCATTATTTGTGCAACACCCACAACACAATCCTCATATACTATTGCCTTACAGCTTACAGCTATTGACCATAAACAGACTTTGAGCAGCTCTGAGAGCTCAGCTCAGCGCTTGCTCAGCATCACAGCGTAAGACGTCAGTGCCAGTTCTTCATTCTTCTTCATTTGGATTCGTTCATACGGTTTCATTGAGTTAAAAAACTGTTGTTTTCGTTATGTCTAAATGGAGAATTAGGAGTGGTCAATTGTGAAAATATTATTTCTCTCGACTTTGTAAAGACGAGAAATTGTGAAGGACGGTTAATAAGATGGGCAAAAAATAAAGAAATTAACAGACTGAAGCATAAAAAAGCTATACATTTAGTGTTATATTAGATTTGCAAAGAAAATCAACATATAAACGATTTTCATATCTAGGCTAAAGATAGCTGATAATTTTAATTTACTTTTATAATATAACTAATACCAAAAAGCTCTAGTCAGCAAATTCTAAAAGGATTTAAATACATATAGAAAAAAATAATTAAATTTATTATATGATTTTATAGTCTAATGGTCTATATCTGTCAGTGTTTCCATAAGAGTTTATTTTTAGAATCTCACGTTTATATCTATTTCTTAATAAGTTCATGATTTTATGCTAACAATAGTAAATTTAAAAATTAAAAATGGAAGATATCTTTCAGTGGTGTCGTGAAGGCAATGCTATGCAAGTTCGTGTTTGGCTTGATGATACTGAACATGATATGAATCAAGGGTGAGACATGTGTATTTTTTGTTAATTTAATATTTATATAATATTTATTCTTATAATAATATGATTACTTATATATTATTAATTATTTAGAGATGATCATGGATTTAGTCCTCTACATTGGTGCAGCAAAGAAGGTCATACAAAACTAGCTGAATTACTTGTTAGCAGAGGAGCTCGTATAAATGCCACTAATAGAGGGGATGATACACCATTGCATTTAGCTGCTGCCCATGGTCATAAGGATATTGTTCAATTGGTATATTAACTAAAAATTAATAAAAACAATCTTCAGCATGCGATTAATACATACACAATTCTATTTAGCTTTTAAGAAATAGAGCTGATGTAAATGTTACCAATGAGCATGGCAATACAGCTCTTCATTACGCGTGTTTTTGGGGGGATCAAGCAGTTGCTGAAGAATTAGTTGCAGCTGGTGCCTTAGTGTCAATTGCAAATAAAGATAGCGATACACCACTAGATAAGGCTAGGGGTCCTCTAGCAAAACGTTTACATGGTAATTATTTACATTTGTAATGGCTTATTGAACTTTTAATTAAAATTGAATATTATATATTGTAATTTTATTTTTAGATCTTGCTGTTGAATTTGGTCAAGATTTGAAAAAAATTCAATTCAAAGATCAAAGCTGGCTTGGTCTGAAAACTAGAAGTCGTATGTTTAAATTAATATAATAAGTAATTTAATGTTAATAACTGAAATGTTTATGTTTATACTTACATTTAATAGGAGATGCAACATTATCTAGACATAAAGGTATTAATATGGCAGATTTATCCTTACATACACAATTAGCTGTATCTCCAAGTGGTGAAACATGGAGAGGTCGTTGGCAAAATAATGATATAGTGGCAAAAATTTTAAGTGTCCGTGAATGCTCAGCACGAATTTCTAGGGATTTTAATGAAGAATTCCCTAAACTTAGAATATTTTCACATCCAAATGTGCTTCCAGTTTTGGGATGTGTTAATCAACCTCCTAGACTAGCGACAGTTTCTCAGTATATGGCAAGAGGTAGTCTTCATCGTCTACTGCATGGAGGTACTGGAGTTGTAGTGGATACAGCACGTGCCTTACGTTTAGCACTTGATGTAGCAAGAGCTATGGCCTTTTTACATGGATTAGAGAGACAAAATCGGTGCCGATTTCATTTAAATAGTAAACATGTTATGGTTGGTATTAAAATATTCATAAGAAGTTATATTCATACCTACTATAAATATCTTTAATACTTATTATTTTAAACAGATTGATGAAGACTTAACTGCTCGTGTGAATATGGCAGATTCAAAATTTTCTTTTCAAGAAGTTGGTCGTATTTATGAGCCAGCTTGGATGTCACCAGAAGCACTCAGTAAAAAGCCATCAGATATAAATTTGGAAGCTAGTGACATGTGGAGTTTTGCTGTATTACTGTGGGAACTAGCTACTCGAGAAGTTCCATTTGCTGATTTATCTCCAATGGAATGTGGAATGAAAGTAATATTTTTTATAAACATAAATTATTTTATTTCATGTAGACTGTAATAATTTATATGATATATATATTATAGATTGCTTTAGAAGATTTACGTGTCAGCATTCCCCCAGGAATATCTCCACATCTTGCCAAACTTATTAGAATTTGTATGAATGAAGATCCAGGAAAAAGACCTTCATTTGATATGGTTGTACCAATTTTAGATAAAATGAAGCGCTAAAAATATTGCTTTTCTAATGGAAAATGGATAACAGATTTTCATGTCCACTTGCAAAATATGGTATAGATGGAAGGAAATTTAAATAAAATTTCTATTTTTAATGCAATAACTAATATAGTGCTTATAATTTTTCACAATAGTTAAAACTATTTAAAAGTGCCTAAATAATATTTTTATTATATATAGTATATAGATTTTTAGTGTGAAAATATCTCAAATTTTATATATATATATATATATATATATATATATATATATATATATATATATACATATAAATCTTTAATTGTAATTAACTGCTAATTTTAATATAATGATATAAAATTATATATACTTATTGAAATTAAAATTTTTTACTTATATAATGTTTATTATTGTATACATGACCATTTAACAGTAAATGTTTATAATTGTTATAATTTGTTTTAATTATTTAAAAAAAAAGTAATGAAAATTCAATAAATAATTCTAGAGTGAGAATTAAATATCTAATGATAAATTATATGTTAACAACATTTATAATTTTAAATAACATAATTTTAATCAGAGCAATTTATGTATATATAGTTCTTTACATTCATAGTACTGTCACTTGTTATATGATAATTAGTGATCTATAACATTGTTCGCTAGAAATCCAAATACAATCATTCATTGAAATCTATTTCTATTTGTAGGCATTTGAGAACATAATAAAAACTTTTGTTTCATTACAAATCTTGAAAATCGATTGGCACTTTTGGTGCAAATATTTTAATAGTAGTTAAAAACGAATAATCAAAATCCAATATATAAATATATATATATATATATATATATATATATATATATATATATATTGAACCTATTACAATAATGTATTACATATTATAATTGAAAAAAAATTAGATTTCTATGAATATTTTACAATTCATATTGAATTGTTTTTAATTAAACTTCTTAGATTCCAAATATTTACAAAATAATTTTCCGTAATATTTTTTATAATATTTCTATCAAAATTAAATATAAATATTTTCATGTCCTCCAGGAACAATTGGATCAAATCTGAATATACAGATGTATGTCCAATTTGATCGCAATCTGTCAAGTAAGATCATTGTCGTATTAATTTATAAAAAAATTTATTTGACGAAACTTTCATATTTATATATACATTGTACACATTACAAACGACGATGCAGTTCGGTCAATAACGTGTCCAGTCACTACCGGCGTCGATAATTGCCCGGCATCTCTGAGGCATGCTTTCTACTAATTTGACGTCGTATTCTAGTGGCAACGATCTCCAGAGCCGACGAATTTGGTAAGACAACTGCTTCAAAATGTGTATGCATCTTCCACGAAGCTTCTGTTTAATATATGCCCACAAATTTTCAATAAGGTTTGCATCGGGCAACCAAAGAGGTGGAAAGTGCCAAATCTCTGCTTTGAGAAGCAGCCCCAAAGATGCACCTTTATTCTGTATTTTACAGTCCTCTGAACAAGCTTATTGGTAGAAGTTGACCAGGCTTGCGTGAGGACACGACGTTCCCAAATAGAAAATTCATTAGTAAAAATGAAATTTTCCAAGTCTCTATCAATATTTTCATGCGCCCAAGCGGGTCGCCTTGCCACATGTTTTTCAGTCAACAGAGGCTTCTTCATTGTGTTCGGCCATTTCAGGCCATGAGTACAATGATGGGTTCGGATAGTTTCCTAGGACATATCTCAACCTTTTTCCATTAATTTTGCTTGTCCTTGCCGCAGTGTTAAAGCCGGATTCCGCGGAAACAGATGCACCATTTTTTCATCATCTTGTTTGCCCACTTTTCCTATCGAGCCGCGTTCTGGTAAATTATCGACATTTTGAGACACTTTGTATATCGCTGTATCCACTTATGTGAAAATGCCTTCGACCTTCTCGTATATTTAGCAGCCGCTGATTGCAACATTTTGGGACCTTTTGCGTGGATACAAAGGAACACAGCCTCGTAGCGCGACGCGTACTTATATTATCTATGGCGTTTAACGCGATTCTCTTTCAAAATATTAATAACAACTAAATCTTTGTTGACAATGCATCAAGGAGAAAGCTTCCCTCCATCGGCTCGCGAAGGAATTAGAGCAAAATCTTTCATTACTTGTTAGTAATGTCGACAACGCTCTTACTTGACTGACTGTATATTATCAAGTTAATTTTTATTACTTTAATTTTTATTCTTTTTATACAAATAAAAATAATTCATGTTTTTTTGTTTGTAATTATACGAAATTTTCGAGATTTATAGTTTATAAGAAATGTACCTATTATAGATTGATTTTTCTTACAGAAAATGAAGATCTTAATCATGTCTTATTTTTATATTTTACATACAAGTATCATTGTATTTCTGATTCTAGAATATTTGTTAATTTTAATTGTGAACTAATACAAATAATTTTTTTCTATGAGTTCAAAATATTTGGTTAAATATAAATGAACATTGCAAATTATTTAAATTATAATAAGCTAATAACGTTATTACTCTTAAATATATATTGAAAATTATTTTTTGCACTGGCTTGCAATAATATAAAAATAATTATATATAAACTAATTATAAAAATTACTTATATTTTTTTTTACATATTTAAAGAAAAGTTTATTTTAATTTTTTTATAAAAAAAAAATAAATTATATGTATAAAAGAAGATTTTAAATTTTTAAGTTTTAAATCTAGTAAGTACAAAAAACTAAACATTTTCTAATATCTGCCTGTAATAAGTCGAATAAATAATGTTAAGCTAATAAATATTATTAAACTAGTTACTTTTTAAAAAAATAAAATTGTTTTATAGCAAAAGATATTTTTTGTATAAACATTCGTCATTTGAAGCAATATATAAGTTGTTTTTAAATACATTTTTATAGCCACAAGAACATTTGATAATAATTGAAGAAAATTGATTTGAAAATAAACCAGGTATAAGTATTTATTGGGATTATGAAAATATATTTTTTTAAGAAAAACTCGCATTCAAATTTTCATTGTGTATGTGTGCGTGTGTGTGTGAAAGAGATAAAATTTTCCTGTAGTTGCATCTTTTTACGCAACCTTTAGTCGTTCTGATTTTTTCTTGATACTTTTGATTTCATGGACAGCACGAGTCTTTGTACAAAAATTATACTTAACGGATGAGGAACTCATCCGTTTGTGTCTCATTTTAAAGGTTTCAATTTCAAATAATATTTTTACGATAAGTGTGGGGTCAAATCACGAAGGTGTGTGAATATATATATATATATATATATATATATATATATATATATATATATATATATATAACTTACTTTTATAATTGTCAAAGTAGAGTCAACAAAAAAATTGAACTAGATAGAGATAATATTTACATAGCACAAAATCAACGTTATATAGCATCAGCATCTATCTATATAATAATTATAATGAATCTTTGTATTGTATAAGAAAATAAATAATATATTATATATTTTAAATATATAAAATTTTATGCAGTTATTAATTTTTAAACCATATCAAATTTGAAAAACAACATTTATTCCTATATACCATAGAAGAATTACAAAACTATTAAGGTTACAAAAAAATGAATAATTGACTTCGTCTATCTATAATTGTATTTATGGACTATATTTTTAAAAGTATAATAGTAACAGAGGCGCTTTTTAAACTTTACTGAATTGTAATTGTATAAAATAACTTTTTTATACTGCACAATCCATTATATGCATTTATACTATTGATTAATGAACAATATATATATTATTTTGAAAATGTTAAATTTTAATTTTTTCCAAGTTGTAAATAATAAATATTTATTTCTTGTGAACAACTTTATAGTTACACAATGTTATTCGGAAAATATTGTTTTACCATCCAGTAAATGCATATTATAAGGTGCGTATACTCTAATATACTTAATATGATTATTCAGGTGTTCAATAAAATACAGAACTTGCACGTGCTTGCACAGTATACACAGTACTTGTATATTAATAATGCAGGCCTGACTACCTGGCGATACCTGAATATATATATATATATATATATATATATATATATATATATATACAGGCACACACACACACACACACACACACATATATATATATATATATATATATATATATATAATGATAGATATATAGAGCACCCTAAAAGCTGCTCAAAGCCACGGCGTACGTGACCTAAAGCAGTATTACAGGCAAATTCGTGTATATGCGCGTGTGGTACTTATGCTTGTGTGTGCGAAAGAGAGAGAGAGAGAGAGCGAGAGAGAGAGAAAGAAAGAGAGACAGTGAGAGACTAAGAGGAAAAGAAAGAGAGGGAAGTTGAGAGAATAGGAAAGAGAGAGATCGAAAAAGAGTAGTAGTGGGGATATAAGAGTAAGAGCGAGACAAAAGGCGATACTCCTGGCCTCCTGCTCCGAAGCGAAGTCCGTGATGCTCTGTCGGCTGCGAAGTGTGTGGGGAGAGAATCGAACTCGGAAAGTCGGAAGTATCTTATAAGATTGCCGAAGCTGCTGGCTGCAGGTTTATAGAAGACAATAACAGTGCGTCGTGCTTTTTGAAGCCACTTACAAGTAAACAAGGGAAACAGGGATTCTAGTTGAATGATAGTGCAGTTTGTTTAGTGAGAATTGTGGTGTTGGCCAAAGTTAACGTGTAATATTAAAAGAGAGACCATATCTCGGCAGAATCCGAAGAGTGCATGCAATAGAGACAACATTAGTCAGGACGCGGCGCCGCTGATTGTGGTTGCGTACACTAGCTAATGAACGAAACTCCGGAACCGCGTGGCATATTCGCCACTGAAGAATCAAGGGCATCTTGGCCGCTCTCAATTACTGTCAATTTTTTAAGTCGTCTGCGAAACGCCGAAAAACTGCATTAGAATAAGAGAGAAAAATCATCTTGTTCTGGCGTTCCGTCGCATCGAATAACGTGCTTACCGTCTCGATATCGCAGGTGCAATTAGGGAGGTTTCAAAACATCTCATTCGAAATTTAAGTGAGTATATATATATATATATATATATATATATATATATATATATAAATATATATATCAATATTATATTATGCCATTTAAATACTTCTCTCTTTGTTTTTTACGAATTATACTAATCGAAGTGGGAACTGTATAGTTTGGTTGGTTGATGGCTCGTGCGCGAGGCACCCATATATTCGTAATTCGTATTCTGTCTCGCTCCCACGCGTGGTCTGTCAAGACGGTCATCCATTTTGTTTACACGCTGCTAATCTACGTTTACCAAAATTTCTCATCAAAAAACCTTTTTTATTAGCTGCTTTTTACATTGTACTGTTTTATTGATGAGTTTCTTTGTCTTTAAACTAATGTATAATTTTGTTTCTTTGGTAAATGTGTATAAACTTGATGCATTGCCATGATTTCGAATAAACATTGTATTTATATTAAAAGTTAGTTTACTTAAAAAGATCAACAATTTTTTATTTTGTATAAATAATAAGTAAATTCGAAAGACTTTTTATAAATTTTTTAAAGAAATCATTGCGAATTCTACCGCTTTTCTAAATTTAAACTTTATTACATCATGCGGCGCCGTTAAATGGGCACTGTGTCTGTAAACAAATGTTGTATTTGTATGTTTTCAATTGTTTGTTGAATGTCAGTCTACATAAATTTTTTTCTATTGCAGGAAAGATATTTTGCAATTTAATATTGAATTCTTTGAATTCAAAGGGATGAATTTAAAGTAATAATAAATATTTGTATATATACATTTTTATATATAAATATATATCTATATATATGCATAGATATACATGTAGATGAAATGAACAATGACAGGAAAATGCATACAATAGTAAAATGTTAATAAATAAAATAATTCAAGAATGCAATAATTCTTTTGTTTATCAAAAAATAAAATAATGGTTAGCAACACGTCAAGTAGTATTCCTCGAATACAGGTCTTTCGACCAACGTATGAGGAATTCAAAAATTTTACAAAATATGTTGCTTATATGGAAAGTCAAAATGCTCACAAAGCTGGTGTTGCAAAAGTTATTCCTCCACCAGAATGGATTGCACGAAAAAATGGATATAACATTGATGACATTAATCTTACTATACCAGCACCTATCTGTCAGGTAGTTACTGGAAAACAGGGTCTTTATCAACAAATTAATATCCAAAAGAAATCTATGACTGTAAAAGAATATGAAAAACTTGCAACCTCGGAAAGGTATAAAACACCAAAACATTTTGACTATGAAGATTTAGAGAGAAAATATTGGAAAAATATTACCTACGTTGCTCCAATATATGGTGCAGATGTTTCGGGTTCTTTAACAGATCCAGATGTTCAGGAATGGAATATTAATCATTTAGGAACTATACTGGATTATGTTAACAAAGATTATGGAATTTCTATTGAAGGAGTTAATACAGCTTATTTGTATTTTGGAATGTGGAAAACAACATTTGCATGGCATACAGAAGATATGGATTTATATTCAATTAATTACTTACACTTTGGTGCTCCAAAAACATGGTATGCTATACCTCCAGAACATGGTCGAAGGCTTGAACGCTTAGCAAATGGCTTTTTTCCATCAAGTTATCAGAGTTGTCAAGCGTTTCTGCGGCATAAAATGTCACTTATATCTCCACAAGTTCTACGACAATATTCGATTCCTCATGATAAGGTATACAAAATAAAATTTATAATGACTATTCATTATTATACAATATGAATATAACTACATAAAAATATTTGTTTATTTAGATAACTCAAGAATCTGGTGAAATAATGATTACTTTTCCATATGGTTACCATGCAGGTTTTAACCATGGTTTTAATTGTGCTGAATCTACAAATTTTGCTACACCAAGATGGGTTGAGTATGGAAAAAGAGCTACACAATGCACTTGTAGTTCAGATATGGTTAAAATATCAATGAAAACATTTGTTCAACGTTTTCAACCAGAAAGGTAATGAATTTATTAATAATGCGAATAAAGATAAATTTATCGATATTTTTAATTAATTGTACACACAATTTGTATTTTGAATTTTTAATATAATTTAGTAAATATAAAATTTTTTTGGATTCTAATCATTTTTTTTTTAATTTCTTCTTCATAAATTTTAAACAATTAAGAAAAATTATCTTTGAAAGACCCATAAAAAATTGAAAATTATTATCACTTACATAATTATTTATAAATAAAAATTTTCTAGATATAATTTATGGTTACGAGGAGAAGATGTAGGACCACATCCAGAGGATCCAAGACAAACAGCAGCTCCACCACCTACTACAATGGATCTTCTGTGTTTGCAGGATGCTCAGAATGGATCTGATAGTCACAGTGATATACCAAAAAATAAAAGACATACTATTCATCGCAAGAAAACTATTCTTGAAACTAATGCAGCTATGGGCAGAAATTCTATTCCACCAGATATTCCACCCGATGTAAAAAAGGTTTTACAGGACTTGGAAATGGAAGAGGCTGAAGAGCGTGTAGATGACCAACCAGATGAACAACAATTAGAAGTATTAGAAGACATTTGGCTTAAAGCGGGAGAAATGGGTAAGAAATTGATTGTCTTATTTATTTTAAATATTTATATTATTTTATTCTATAACTTTTTATTTTACTTTAGATATAGCAGAAGCAAATGTTTATGATGATGGATATAATCGCAAAAAAAATCGTAAAAGAAAACGAAAATCACAAAATAACCTAGAGAAGAGAAAATTAAAAATGAAAGCTGTTGCATATAAACCTAATTCTATTACAACAGAAGCACTAAAAGATGAATTAGATGGACATAAAGAACATGGATTCATCGAAAATATTCCATGTGTAACAGTTATACCAAATTTGAAGATTCACAACTCAGTGAAATCGAATTCAAATACTTCTAATACAGTACGAAAAAAAATTAAAACAAAGTCACCAGTGATTAAAAAAACTGTTGATTCAGTAAATGGAGAAAAACAAGAATTTTTATTAGCTAAGGAAGATAATTTTATCGAAATGGTTCCTTGCATGAATTTATCAGATTTTAAAATACCGAACAGTCCTAAAACGGATCCACTTGGTTGCTTAGAAGATGAGTATATAACTGCTGATACTCCTGCATCAGAGTTTCACTCTTCTCATTTAAATAGCTTAATTAATTTAGAACTTCCTATAAAGTCCTCAAAAAAGAAGAAAAAGAAAAATGGCGAATCTCATAGAAGTAAAAGTAGGTCTTCAAAGAAAAGTAAACAAAAAGACTTATCAGTATTAGATGTATCAGACGTAAATGTTCAACGCCAACTTGTAACAGATCACCATACCATTCAGAAGACAATACATGTAAAAGATTCATCGTTTGCCAATAATGAATCAAATTTCGTAGCTTCAAATGGCGTTCCTGAAGGAAATGAACTAAAATTTACGATAAAACACAAGACTGTTATAAATACTAATAGTAAGACTAAAGAAGTACTTTCTAATAAGATTACACAAAAAATATCAAATAATACCAAAAACAAGAAAAATTGTCAAAATGAAACAAGCTCTAAGTCTAATAGCCGTCCAAAAGCGAACAAATGTAAAGAATCTATAAGTGTTAAAAAGAATCTTTTAAAACCACCAGTACTTCATATACCAACGGATCATGAGGAAGAAAGGACTGAATCTACTTTGAAGATTCAACCTATTTCTGAATCCAGTGAACTTGATGCAACTTCTAATAATACTTGGCATATTAGTTCAAACGATATTTCTCAAATTAAACAAAATAATACTTTATTTAATGGAGAAACAAATTCCAATCAAGATTCTTTTGGTCAACAAAGTAGTTTAACTCATCCCTTTCAATGCAGACAATCTTTAAACAATCAGCGTATTAAGTTTGGTTTAAATAAAATTTTAACCCCTAATCCAAGTAATGATTCTATAAAGAAAGAAAATCAAACAGTAAAAAACTTTTGGCAAGTGGGTAACCAAAAATTATATTTTGCCAATAGTAAAGAAGACAATGAAGAATTACAATTTTCAAACAGAAATAATATTAATAGCGTATCTTTATCAAATAATAAAGATATTAATTTTGAAAATAGTAATTCAAATAATCTTGATCATAAGTTTCAAAATAACTCAAATTCAAATTTAACTTCAAACGGGTTACCGCCATTGATAAAAATGACTCCACATATGCGTATGAATACATTAAATAAATTATTAGTACATGAAAACAATATATCAAATATAAATACAAATCCAGAAGAAAATCAAGAACATATATCAGTTAAAAGTAATACTGTACCCAAAGTATTATATATAAATTCTGAAGATTTGAAAACACCTTCAAATATTTCTTGTTCAGAGGCACTATCAGAAGAAATATATGAGCAGAATTCGAAAATTACTACTGGAACACAAGTGGATATTTTACCTCCATACTTAGCATCGAATGATGAATTATCAATTACAGTAATACCTAAAGGTAGTAAGTCTACTTGTAACAATATATCATCGCCTAGAAAACAAGCAACTCCTCGTAAACTTAAATTAAATGATGCCGAACCTATTTCTTATCACGATACAGAAATAACAATTGAAAGAAGGAAACCTTTAAATTCACATGAAAATAAACATATGAATGTTAAGAAAAAGTATAAATGTATACCTGAAAGTATCGACAGTTTATTAAATGGTATTTTTATCCCAAAACTGGAGTCTGAAGAATCAGTAGTTTCTGAATCTCATGTAAAAATAGTAGAAGAAAATGTTGCCATGGAGTGTAAAGAAAATCCAAATAGTCTGACGGAATCTTATATTCCTGTAACAATTTCTGATCACATGAAACCAATTCTTTATCCCAGCATACCAGATCTTAAAATGTTACAAACATTTAATCATTATTGGAGTGCACATATACCACATTGTGCTATATGTACAGCATTTGCACTACACAATCATAAAGGAAGTAAAAAAATGTCTTCAGAATGGCAAAGAAGTAAAGCAACAGTATTACCTGAAAATTCGCCTATATGGGTAAGAATTGTACAATTTTGAATAAATTTACTAAAACATAGAGTTAATCTAATCTATAGATTTCTAATATTACTTCAGGTTGGTTCAGATATTTTTGCTGCAAGGTCATTAGAACAACGATTAGAACCAGAAAATGATAAACTTCTACAGTGCAGGCATTGTCAAGTGACAGTACATGTTTCTTGTTATGGAGTTACAGTTTTATCCTCTGATTTAGAAAATTGGGCTTGTGATATATGTCAATTTGGCAAACCATCTGTCGTAAGTTTAATCTGCTTTTTAATTACTGACAATAAATAAAAAATAAATAATTCTAAGTTGTATTTATTCTCTTTTTTTTTCATTTGTATTTAAAATTTTCTATTTCAGATGTGTTGCTTATGTCCAGTGAGAGGTGGAGCTTTAAAAAGGACAAGTGATAGTCAGTGGGTACATGTACTATGTGCTCTTCTTTTGGGTGCAAGATTTAAAGATCCTGTAAATAAGGAGCCTATAAATGTATTAGCTGTGAATCAACCATCAGTTGCATTCGAATGCTGTTATTGTAAACAAAACCATGGTGCAGTTTTAAACTGTACAGATAGACAGTGTGATGCAAGATTTCATCCTACGTGTGGTCTATTAACTGGTGCTATGTTTGCAATACCTTCGTTAAAAACGAATGCATTAGAGGTACATAAAGCAAAATTTATTAATCATATTGTAGGAAAGAGATGGATTATTTTTGTTAAAAAATTAATATTGATGTTTACTTAACTTTGATTTGCAGTGTTATGCTCTATAATTTTTTGTATAAAATTCCAAATGGACTTTTTAAAATTATTCTGTGAAACAGGACTTTTGATTTAATATATTTTGTATTGTTTAAGGTATTATGCAGTAAACACGACATTAGAGAAAAAATTCCTATCAGGCAAGGTGAAGTTGTTTATGCAAAACATAAGAATACTCGATATTACCATGCAGACGTAATATCCATAACTGATAAAATTTGCTTCTTAGTAGTTTTTAAAGATGAAAGTTTCTCAAATGATTTACCTCCAGAAGATGTAGTTGTAAGTTTTTCTTTATTTTTATTATCATATAATATTACAAAGTTCAAATTGAATATAATTTTATAAATATAATTTTTAGGACTATAAGCCTGGAAAAATTCCAGCTATTGGAGCAGAAATTATGGTTAATTGGAAGCAAGACGGCGTTTTCCCAGCAACGTTTGGTGGAATTGATCATGCTATTACATATACGGTATATATCATACAGCTACCATATTTTTTATATGTTTCCAATAAATTTTCTTACAGTATAGATTTTCATGAATTTGTTACAGGTTTCATTTGAAGATGGATCAACACATCAATTAAAACGTAATGATATATATAGTCTTGAAGAAGAACTACCAAAAAGAGTACGATCGCGTTTGGTGAGTTATGTTTAAATCTTGACTTTGACATGTAAATCCAGAGTCTAAGAAAATAGACCATTTGCGTGTTTGCGTGTACAGTAAATGTACGGTAGAATTTTACATAAGGAAATATAAAAGTATAAACATTTTAATGGAGGAAGAATAAATATGACATTCTAATTTGTAAACTCTATGAATCATTCCTTACATTGGTGAAATGATTTTTATATAATGTACTACTTATATTTAAATATATTAATTTATTTAGCAGTTATAAAATAGCTACATAAAAAACTTCAAGAATATAGATACTACATGAGTAGTACTTTTAATTATCTGATTTGTTATGTTTTTATACTTTATTTTTTTCCTTATTATGATTTAATTATATTAATTTATTTCTTTTATTTATTTTCAATTAGATTTTGTTTCTTAATTATTAAATTATAATTATTATAAGTAAAGTTTTTTATCGTTAATTTTTTTTTTATTTTTGTGTTTTTTTTTGGATGTATGCTGTATAATTAAAGTCTGCCGCAACGGAAATGCGACATCGAGGACACCTGTATGGAATGGAAAATGGAAATGAAGTTCAAAGGAAGGTGAAACCACCGAAAAGATTATGAAATTCTATTAAATTCAATAGATTTTTATTTTACAAAGAAAAATTACATTTAACATTGCCAATGGTTATTGTTAAATTATACCAAAAGTCGAAGGTTGTTTCTACTCTCTAAGCAATCTTCTATGAACCGTAAGTCAGTTTTGAAGACACTTAATAATTTATAGGTAGTTTAAACTTTTATCATAATCAGTCGATGAAAAGCTTTGTGTCAATAGCTTTCTAAAATCTTAGTTAAGTATATACGATTGTACAAAAAGTAAAGAATACCGAGTCATATTTTATGTTTAAGATTTTTGTTTTGTATGTACGTTTGTATTTTGAGAGAAATTTGTATATTTATGAACAGGAAATATGTGAGGGAAGATCATATATGTAAAAAAAGATTTTAGGTTGATTTATTAATTTATAATATTATGACAAGAAAGATAAACATGTATCTATGTAATTTATGTTTTTTACGCTTAATGTAGGTTTAGTAAATGTTTTAATTTATCATTCATTTATTTAAAGATTTTATAAATGAGTGACTAAGTATTATACCTGATGTTTATAATATATATGTTTAACATTAATTTATATATTATATTTTCATATAATTCGTACGTATATGAATTTATCGCGAGCAAAATGTGGCACTTGTAAGTGCATATGGATCTTCCCTTGAGCAAAAAAATTGCTGTGCAATAATGCACAGTATTGTAGATAGTCTTAAAATATTGTGTGTACACATACGTATATTTGTACTAAAGAGCTGAGCTTGCCTGTGCAGTATACTTATAAAAGAAATACATAATGCACCAGATACTTCCTTAAGGCTATGAAGAACAAGCGAGTGAAAGCGTCATTTATTATACATATAGCAATGTGTGATCATTAAATCTCTATCTTATATTCAAAGATAATAGCGCGTCTTCTTTTTTTCATTCAATCTTATTTTACCTTGAATTTACTTTCAATGTTATACATTGGGGAAAAAAACGAATGAGAACGATTAAGTAACATGATTAGTATAAAGTGTTATCATACTTCTCACCGTAATTAATAATATTATCTATTTTAGAATTCTATCAGAATAATAGATCTATCAGAATTGAATATTTTAATCTAATATTTACAAACATTCCACATCTGTCAAAGTTAAATTATTATTTGTGAATGAAATTAAAAAGTTTAATTATCTGTATTGTAATGTTATGACTTATAATGAGTATTACAGCTGATAGATAATAAAATACATACATTAAAAGTACAATGGAAATTCGGAATAATTACTTAATTATATTCAAGCAAAGGAAGTGGATGGCGGGTACGAAAATTATTACGATTATTACATATTTAGGATAAATCTGTTTTTATTGTAGCTTCAACTTTTATATACTTCTCAAACTTAAATACAATTTTTGTCATTAAAATACAAATTCAGGAACCACATTGAATGATAAATTAGCGAGTATGAGAAACACAATCTCCTTTTACCCCCCCCCCCCATTCCACCATATACAATGTTTTATCCACCCCTCTCGCAATTTCACTCTCACTCTTCTGGGCACTCTGCTCTTTCCACAAATTTAAACTTGAAATTACAAGTTCGCACAACTATTATCCCCCTTATCTCTCTCTCTCCCTCTCTCTCTCTCTCTCTCTCTCTCTCTCTCTCTCTCTCTCTTTCATCGCGACGTCAGATCTTTTTCAATTACATGTATATAATTAATTTAAATAGCGAACAACGTAAGCGGCCGAGCCTCGAGTGTTTCGCGCGCATAATATCTTTGAGAATAAGTTTAACTAAATATTTAGCTTACACGCATATACGTGCGTAAATGCGTTAGGGGCTCACTTATACGAACCGTCAGGCGTACCTGTTCAGCCCTCGACGATGCATATACGATGCACATGCATTAATATAATAATAATAATTAATAATAATAATTAATAATAATAATAATATAATAATAATATATTACATTAAGCGGAATGTACATTAAGTATTTACCTCGCGGGCAAATTAAATTAAGTCACCGGATGCAGTTCGCTTGCCGAACCCGTGCAGATCGGTCAATTTACGCTTAATGACTAGATGCTTCGTCGGATAGCTCATTCCGTTTATACTTGGCACGATCCTTTCATTCTGTAACCGTGTTCCCCCGTCGCTTCTTTTCTCTCGCTTTTTTTCTTTCCTTCTAAAATCATTCACAAAATCTCTTCCGTCAGTTGTCCCTTCCGGCTCTTACTGGCATCATCGGCAAATCGGCATATTCGGATCGGGCCGCTCGCATCATCAATGTGTAAATGCTGGCACGCGCTGCGCGAGCGACCCGCCACCGCATCACTGCCTCTCTCTTTCTTTCTCTCTCTCTCTCTCTCTCTCTCTCTCTCTCTCTCTCTCTCTCTCTCTCTCTCTCTCTCTCGCCCTCTCTCGCTCTCTTTCTTTCTCCCCGACTCTTTCGCCTCTCCTCTCCTCTTCTCTCCTCATCCTCCTTCGTCTTAAAGAGCATTGGCCTTCCTCTTCTCCGACTCGGGCTGCAATCGTACAAACATTCTTCGTGTGTCTCAAACAATAATTTTTTGCCTGCTATGTATGTTTTTTTTAAAAATTTTTTTGTATTTTTTTTGTATTTTTTTTTTGGCTTATTCATATTCAAATTCAATGGAAGGTGAGATGATGAAAGTCGTGAGTGAATCGCCGCGCGCTTCGCTTTCATTAATGGGCCCCTCCGAAGCCGACGGGAGGACGCATCGGTATAGCCGTGCGTATATCGTTTATGTATATATGCGTGCGGCGCGCGAGCGGGCGAGCGAGCGAGCGAATGATGCAATGAGGCGTGCGCGTTGACGAAGTTTGTATTAGGTGTTCATAATGGGCTGTTGTGAATAGAAGAGGAGCGGCGGAAGTGAAGCGAAGGAGGCGCGCGAATGGGAGAGGGCGCAGGTGCGGGCGCGCGGGTACGATGAGGCGAGATGAACGAGGCGACTGGCGAGGGTGGCGGGGGAGTCGGAGGGGGGGGGAGGGAGGAGGAGGTGCATCGGAGCCGACGAGGGGCCGGCGGTGGAGGCCGTCGTTGCGTTAGCGCCGGGGGGAGAGGGCGGCGGTGGAGGACGAGGTGGGGACGGAGCCGGGCCTCAAGGTCAGAACCTCATGGTCTTTCTGAAGAAGCGTTTGAAAAGAGAGAAAATGTTTAAGGTTGCCTTAAATACATGATGGTTGCGTACTTTGGCCGGGTAGAGGAAGGTGACCGCCTCGGTCTCGCCCTGCTGGGACTTGGCCAGGCACTTGTAACCGTCCATGTCCTCCCAGACGATGTTGGAGATGACGAGGTCGCCGTTCGGCTGTACGGCGAAGCGGGGATCCGCGATGCGGTTGCCCTCGCTGTTGTACCAGTGGACGTGGGGCCGCGGGCTGCCGCTCGCCTCGCACGGCAGCACCACCGTCGAGCCCATCTCCGAGAAGTAGAGGGGCCGGTGCCGCGTGATCACCGGGGCGCGCTGCTGCTCGCCGAGGCACTCGGCGCCGGACGACAGGCCGGACGTGCCGTTCACGCCTGTAATGGAAAAATCGGGCGGTCGGGGAGAGGGGGTGGGGAGGGGGAGAAAAAAGTCATCGGTCAGTATATAATGTGTGTGTGTATATATATATTATATCAGTGCGAGGGAGCGATGGGTGCGGCATCCTCCTGACAGAACGGTACCGACCGGATTTCTTTTCCCTCGTTCGCGCGATCTCCGGCGCTCGCGCGCGTTAATTCGAAGCCGACGAAGCGGCGCAGAGCCGAGGTGCAGAGCGCGCTCGCTTTGGCTGTTGTTAAATCGGCGCGAGTGTCATCAGCCCGATCGTCGGCGCGGCATACGGACCGAGGCGTTCGGGATTCGCGGACGCGGCTACGCCGTCCCGGTGCGGGCGATCGAATTAATTTTAGAACGGATGCTTGCACCGCTTCAATTGTTAACGCCTTGACACTCTTTCGGAGCAATACACGAGATTCCTTTGATTTTATTGAAAAGCCGGCGAATCTTTCGGAGGTTATCCGATACACGTATTTATATAGAGTGTCCGTAGGTCACATACATATATCTATTGGTAGATATGTAAGTCCCAGTGTCAGCGATATAATTTATATTAACAACTCGGATTTCTTCTTTTCTGGAACCAATCGTCGAACGCCTACTTCCGTAAAGTCGTGCCGAGCATATAGTTAACAGCCGTTGTAAAATTAAAAAATCCAAACCTTACAATCAATTATATCAAGGCTTAAAAAATCGCGATACTTGCAAATACAATGCCTCTTAAAAGTTATTTCAATGTCAATTTCAAAATAAAGAATAGATTCTAAGTAAAATGATTCAAGAATAAAAGAAATAATGTTAAAAAACTATAAAATTCGTACGAAAATAGCAGATGTAAAATGATTTCCAAGTTGTAAATCTTATTAATTATTCCTTGCGATTGTTTCGTTCGAAAAGAGTTTTTTTCTAAGGTTTTCGTTTGATTATTAAGTTTGATGAATTCGAAAAAGTTCCCGATCTTGTTACAATTTTGAAAAAGTGCCTTTTTGCAATAATATTAAATATTCCATACTTTCGCAGAAAATGAAAAAAGTAAGATTATAAACTATCGTTGGCCGAAGTAGTAAAAGCTTCGATATGTTTATTATCGTTAAATGCCGGATTTTGTCGAGAAGGCGAGGCCGAAGTCAACGACTTATGTTCAGGAACTCGATTTTTCAATGGCTAAAATTAAGCTTATTGTGTATGCGTGTGTGTGCGTGTACTATACATTATAGATTTTGGTAGAAAAAAAAATGGAGTTTTTCGCAGAATATATAAATAAATGATAAGTTATTGTAAAAAATCAGAGTGAAAATGGTAAAAAGTAACGTGCTATTTGAATTAATTAGAGGACATTGACAAAGTGTGACGTAGTTGCCTTCTATTTGTCTATTTGCATCGACTAACGATTTCGTTCGAACCACTGCAACTTTCATCGAGCAAGTTCAAAAGCACGTGCGCGGCGCATTTCGGCGAAGCCGCACGCGCCCGTAACCGTCCGATCGGCAGCGATTTTCGTACAGAGCGCGCTACGGCCCACGTGGAACGATCGCGATTTTTCGGCTTCGCAGTCAAATGAGCCTGTTATTTTTCGCGTTTCAACGAATGCCGGACAACGGAGCTCGATCCGTTACATGCACGAACGTGGCGTTGCATTCCGCCGGCGAGACGCATCGTCTGCTCTCGAACCGGTAGCGGTTTCGGCGCGGTTTTTTTTTTTTTTTTTTTTTTGGTCTCCCTCTTTCTCTCATACACTCTCCGTCTCTCTTTCGGCGTGCGCGAGCTATAAAGGGACGAAGAGAAGCAGGGGGGGGGGAGGGGCGAGAGGAAAACTCGTGGTTAACCGACTTTCAGGAGGATGCACGCGAGGGCAAATTTTTTCTTTTCTTTCGTAGATCTGCATAGGTCTGTGTATCGTTCAGAATTAAAAAGAAAATAAGGTGTGTGTGTGTGTATATATATCTGTATCTGTATAAATAGGCTTACCATCGACTTTAAGTACAGTGGGCTGGGATATGACCATCTTGTCGCCGGACACGCCGACGCAGTGGATAAGGCCCTCGTCCTGCGGCGTCAGGCAATCGATCACCAGCTTGGACTCCTCGCGCGCGATCGCGTTGTACGGCACGTCGGTGACGCTCTCGTGCTCGAGCTGCTTCACCTGCGAGCGAGGAGCAGAGGCGGCAAAGCCGCGTGAGCATTGGGCCGGGCACAAGCTCCGTATATATACAGATTAATGCAACGAACACGTACGCGTGCACGGCACTTACCTGCTTGCCGGGATTCTCCCCCATGACCCAGTAGATCCGTGGCGGCGGGCTCCCGTCAACTTCGCACCTCAGCTCGAGCCTGCGCCTGTAAGTCACGGAAACACGGCAAAAGTCAGTTTTTTGACTCTTTTTATTTATTTATTGATTTTTTTTTTTTTTTTTTTTTGTTTCTGACTTTTAAACGTCGCGGTCGACACCGCCTTGGTATTCACCCTCCCGCCATCACTCTATAAGCTCTCTATAAATGAAAATCGAATCGAAGACGCGATCGTCCGATCAGGCGCATCGGGCCGTCTCGATCCGAATCCGATCGACTCACCCCCTGGGCAAACTGACGTAGCTCTTGGGGCTCTCCTTGATGGCGACGTAACGGTCCTGCTGGCCCCGGTGGCCGCCGAACTCCGGCGTCCTCTGCTCCTGCTGATAAACGACGTCCGGGTCCTTGTCCACCTCCTGCTCCACGTCCTGCAGGCTCCGGCTGTAGCTGAACGGCGCCGCGCCGGGCAGCAGGCACAAGAGGAGCGCCGTCGTCGCCGCGAGCATCAGCGCCGACGTGGTGCCGGCGCCGCCACCGCCACCGCCGCCGCCGCCGCCGCCGCCGCCGAGTGGATGTCGCCGTGGGTGCATCTGCAAAGGGACGAGATTTAGCAAAGAGTGAGGGCGCGGGCTGCGCTCTCCCGCGTGGTCCGTCCGTCCGGCCACCGCCACCAGCGCGCCGCGGCCGCTGCCTGCTGCCGCTGCTTGCTGCCGCCGCCGCCGCTGCCGCCGCCGCCGCCGCCGCGCGCGCAGACCCGCGGAGGAGCTGCAGCGGCGGTGGTAGGAGCGTAGGTGGCCCGGCCGGCGCGCACTGACGTTATTAATGCAGGGGGAGGAGGCGCGCGTGCGAGAGGCGACGGCGGCCAGTCGCGAGCGCGGTCCCTCCGACGGGCTGGGCGCACTCACCGTCTCCGAGTCACAATCGCGATCCAGAGAATCCGATCCGGTGTGTACGACGGTCTGTACGGCTCTTTGCCACCGCGTGCGATATAGATTTTTGATACTCTATTATCTACGTGTGTGTATGTATGTATGTATGTATCTATGTATGTTTGTACGTATATATATATATTTATATGTCTCTCTGTGCGTTCGAGCGTCGCTGCTGGTGCCGCGCGCGTCGCCGGGAGCTCGTCAACTGCGCGTGTATCGTAGCCGCGGGTCTCTCCTCGCTGGCTCCTAATGTACGAGTCGCACTTTTATTTTTCGGTCCTGTGAAGGAAGCGGCGAGGTCGACTGGTGAGCCAAGTCTTGCCGGCGGCTCATTTATACGTTCAAATGCAACAATCGTCTTCTCCCGTTTCCTTCCGATTGGCCTTCGAAATCGAGAGTGGGGGGATTCGTTTCCCCAGCAACTAATTCGATTGCCCGAGCGGCGCGGCCGAGTCGAGCCGTGGCGCTCTCGCGTGCGCGCGCTCGCTCGCTCGCTCGCTCGCTCGCCCGCTCGCCCGCTCGCCCGCGTATATAACGCCGCGCGCGCGCATATAGCCCTCTCGCCGGCGCGAGAAGAGCGAGCTCCCGGCTCTCTCGGTCCCTCTCTCGCGCGCCCGTGCGAGCGCGTGCTGCAAAGAGGGACCGGGGCCGCGCCGCGCGACGCGGAGACGGACAGGCAGACGGACGGATAGATGGATAGAGATTTAATTGCCTAGAAAGAACGACATTCGTGCGTTTCTTTGCAATATCTTAAAATCCATACGAATACACAGAGCGATAACAGTTCGATTTTTCGCTTGTTTGGTTAAGGAATTTACACTTACTAAAAAGTGTGAGGGAGGGGGCAGCCGGCACTAGAGAGAGAGAGAGAGAGATCTCGCGCAGACTCGTGGTGCTCGCATACTACGGCCCCTCCCTCCCTCCCTCCCTCCCTCCCTCCCTCGCTGTCTCCCCCCCTCTCCCGCTCTCTCGCTCTATCTCGCGCGCGGCGGCGTGCGCGGACTGCGGAGAGTGCGGAGGGCATCGGGCGCGCGCGTGTGCGAACGAACCCCTTCTTGGTCGCGCGAGGCGCACGTGCGCGCGCGGCGCGATCCAAATTCGGCCTGACTTCTCGGAAAAGCACACGGCGATTTCGACAAGTTGCAAGGCAATCGATCACGCCGCGCACGAGCCTCTTCTTCCCTCCTCCTCCTCCTCCTCGGGACCCCCTCCCTCCCGCGCCCGCTGCTCGACGTATCTATATCCCGCGTATCTCTCTCGCGCTCTTTCTCTCTTTCTCGGTCGCTTCTTTCAAGGCGAGCCTTTCTTTTTCTTCCCCGTCTGCACCCCGCTCTCCTTCCTCCGCTGCTCGGTCGTCGTCGTCGTCTTGGTCGCCTTCTTCCTCCTCCTCCTCCTCCTCCTCCTCCTCCTCCTTCCACCGTATTCCTCGGCTTCCGTGCGTTGCCGTCGTCGTGGTCGTCGGCTACGTCATCGTCGCGCGTTCGTCTGCCGGAGGAGGAAGAAGTAGCGCCGGGGCGGCCGGTCGTTGTCTCCGGCGCGTGCATGCATATAGCTTTTATTGCTCCCCGTCTCCCGCAGACGGAGAAAAAGAGAGTCGCGCGCCTCTTCTTTCTCGCGTTAAATTTAACGCGCCGGAAGCTCCCAGGATGACAAGTCGCGCGATACTTCTCCCTCTGCCTCCCCCCCCCTGCCCCCTGTCCCCGATACCCGCGGCAGCAATGATTGCACGCTCCCGGGCAAGGGCTGCGGATATAGATGTAGAAGAAGAGGCAGAGTGCTGCTCGAAAAATTCCCGATGTAACCACACGTGGTCGACGCTTGTACGTGTGCACATATATATAGTTATATACCTATATAGGCGCGGATCGAGGGGCGTTTTAAGGCTGGCGAAGGTGGTTTTGTGGCGAGAGAAGAACGGTGTACGGGTGTACGCCTTTTTTTTCTCATTCTCGGAACGGGCGGAGAGGCGAGCGTTGTGTCGTCGTCGTCGTCGTCGTCGTCGTCGTCTTCGTCGCCCGTAACGATCCCATACGCGAGCCGATCTCCTTGGGTCGTTGCGTCACCGTGACAATGCCGTGCTCGCGCGGGGACCGGATCGCAAGAAACTGCCGCTGTCGTCGTCGTCGCTGTCGTCGTCGTCCTAGACCCGGCACGCGTTCGAGCGATTGAGCGGCAATCATTGGTCCCTTTCCTCCGTACCTATCGGCAAACGATCCGTCACGTACGCCACCGATCGGGCCGGATACGCGCGAACACCCGCGCCTATTGCCCGTACGCGCGTATACATCATGAATATTTAGCGCCGACCGACTCCTCCGCGTCTCACGCTTTCGCGCGGCTCGGCGAATGTCATCCTCCCGTTCCCTCGATTTATTCGCGTCCTCCCGAAAGGATAAATAAAATGAAAAAAAAAAAAAAACAAAATAAAAAAAAATTCGTCGATTTCCAGGATATAGAGATAGACAAAGTCTGTGATTTGTTTTTTTTTTTTTTTTTTTTTTTATGAGATTCATAGACAGCGGCCAATTCGATCTAACGATCGTCCTAAGTTATAGGAGCGCGAACGATCGCTAATGCATTTTAATAACGTCACGGCCGAGGAAATCCCGAACGGTTTCGTCAGAATTATATATTGCGTTTTATTTTTCGGTGGACAATCCCGCGAGCCGTGGAAATTTTTTTTTTTTTTTTTTTTTTTGATTTGTGCCCCGCGGCTTTCTCCGCTCCCCCGGCTCGCGGGGCGGAGAGCGGCGCCGCTACCCGTCTCCGTCGATTGATCGGCCGCATATGCTTGAAATTATGGTTAATTATTAAAATACCCTCTCGGATTCGCCGACCGAATTTCAACGGTGGGTCCTTCTAGCATTTAAGCGATAATCGTTCGGCGTCCCTATATATACGTTTGCGCGTGAGTGTGTGTATGTGTCTGCGTGTGTGTGCGTGCGCGCGCTTACAAGTGCCGCGAGAGAATCTACACAGAGCCAGATTCATCTCATTTTCATTTTATTGAATGGAATGAATACTTTTTATTGTGTTACTGCTGCTGAATTATATATTAATTCTCCAATCTGCGATCCTTTTTATATTCTCTGTCCGCTGAGACCTATATAAACTCGGAGAAACTATATTAAATTATGACCAAAAAATCTGACGTCTCTATATTAGTGTCCATAAGAAAGGAATGCAAAGCAAATTTACATGTGATCTACTTTTCAAATAACCTCGACGTGAATCACCATTGATAATTTGTAAACTTTTTAAACCTGCGCATTTAACCCATTTCATTTGCCATTCATTGGACGCATACTTATTAACTATACTGGCTTTATTGGTAAAAACTAGTTTAAGCAAAGCAAATGACTCAACCAGCCGTTTAGATAAAAAAAAAATCAAATAAATTATCAGACTGACCACTAGTTAATGATATTTGTACAAAAGAATTCTACACATTTAATAGTGTTCGAAACGCTGGACAATGTGAAACCTATATACGTGACAACATATTAATGAAATACTTAATTATTAACGTTGTAACTATGACATACACATTTATTCCATTGGGTATTATTTGTTTCATTTCATTAAATGTATCGTAGACGCAGAAAATCGTGAAATAAAATTACTATAATATCTTCTAAGAAGAAGGAAACAGTCAGAAATGCGATATAAATATTATTAAGAATTTATTACATTTTATTATAAATGTAATAACAATCGATATAGTGGACATTTCATAGTACAGTTTAGTCATTTTTCTCACATGGGTGACTGAAAAATTATAAATATGGCAAAAAAAATTTCTGCCGCGTAACTTATCCATAAAAATCTATAGTTTCTTGGGTATACGTAAAAATTATGAAAAATTTTTAAAAATCAATATAGCGTTGTATTTTCTGAAGAACAGTTCATGAATCAAGAAATAACTATAAGAATCGCACGTTCATATTAACCAAGGTTTAACTATTTGAAGATTTAATTACCGACTTATTATGGGTCTAGCATTATCTATAAAATTGTCAGTATCAATAAAATCTTCACTTAATCATATTGATATGATAAAACATGAATAATTGAAAAATATAAACTACTTTATACACGTACGAATATTGTTTTAAAAGAATGTTCCAAAAGGTCCAAATTCATGTCCCATTATATGAGCAAAACTTAATTTTAAGAAAGTAAATTAATCGAATAAAAAGTTCGCATTACTTAACAATAATTCCTAATATATATTCATTTAAATAAAAATTTGTTATAAAACAAGAATATCACTAGATCAGAGGTTACAGTTAGTTATAGGACACATAGTGCCTATATACAAATGCAATTACAATATCCCAATAGATAACTTGCGCTCTGTCGCAAATAATAGTCATATTTGAATATAATCGCTTTTTCGTGAGTTATTTTTTATTTTAATTGTCAAATTTGAAATGTGACATTCAATATAATCGTATAATATTTTTTTTTAATCCATGACAATAGATATTTTCTTATTATATTTTTTATCGTTGTCGTCGTTTTTGGACACTGAGAAGAAGATGCCGTGAATTTTCAGTAGTGACCAATATGGTCCGCATATCGCGCGCTAACTCTTTGCAATGTTTTAGAACCTAAAATAACGCTCTAATAGTCCGTTTGCATTCCGATATTGTTCATATATTATTAGTTATAAGATTAACCTCAAATATTTAACCTATTTCATGTCAGAGGAATTTAATTTCTAAGAATTTCTTACACTACTGGCATCTACTGGCATTACATTTGGAGGAAAAAAAAACACTTTTCAAGCAGGAAAGATTATTTGTCTCGCAAGTATGATCTGTTCTCACAAGTATATTCTCGTTTACATAGTCATTTTTTTTAGTATTCAGTCGATATTACATGCGTTACTGGATGATTCCTAATTTCTATTTGTACAAAGGACGGGCATAAAAAATTGCACGTTTTCAGAGATACGTAGATTCAATTCTTATTTTTCTTTAAATAGTATTCGTTCTTCGATTTCGTTACTAAAATTGACGTTTTTCATTAAAATACTTTGGAATATTTTGATCATACCAAATAGTTTAAGTATAAGTACAAAGGACCATATCTTAGGAGTGCGTCAGAGCGTTGAGTCCAAACAGTTTCAAGATTTATTTTGCTTGTAATAAGAGTTATCTTGCTGAGTCTGGACCCAAATCTCTTGGCCAATTATCGTCGCCTCTCTTTTGTGAAGGAATTTTTCCTTTAAAATTTACAATTTTATTTCCGCGAAAAATTACAGTTATCAGTCGTAAATTGGGATATTCTACGCTTTAGACATTAGCGTTTAATAATCTAAAAAATTAACGCGGCGACGCCATAAAATGTATATAGAGACGTTGAAAATCTATCAAACTATTATATTTAATCAATATATTTAAAAGAAAAAACAATATTATATCAGATTTTTACTATGCATCGCATAAATTTCACAAATTATTCAATCATTTTTTTACATGGTTTACCATTTTCTAATGCTAATAAAACTGATAGATAATGGTAACACAGATAAGAAAAACTTCTATGACGAATATTAACGCAAGAGACGGGACATTCTTAAAGTAGACGAAACGTGTACTGGATCATTTATTTGCGTATTCAATCGTGACAGTCAAAATAAGCGATTAACATTTCAGTTCAGCACGATAGGAACTGATCACAATCTGCGTAGTCTGCGAAATTCAAGTAATATACTATATATATATATATATATATATATATATATATATATATATATATATATATATAAAATCTCTAGCGTTATCTCGTCAAGACAAAAATTTTAATAACGGATTTCTTATATTAAAGCTTCAGCCTATAGGAATAAATTAAAACCAAAATTATCAGCTGCAAATGACTTTGCAAATCAATCTATTGATTGCTTCGAAAAAAATAACTAAAATCCAGCTTAAGTCTATACGTCACAGGGATTGAGACAAAATATTTATTTTCTATAAGGTGGCCGTTAATCCGTAAAAGACCAACCAATGATGAAAAGCGTAGATAGAAGTTTATTTGAACAAAAACGAAATCTTGGACTTTGCTAGTCATGGTATTTGAACGTCCCGGTGACACAGTCAAGAGACTGAACAAAGATAAAAATTGTCTAGGGCAAATACTTTCTATATATATATAAATAAAAGGAAAATTTAATAAAAAAATTGCCAATTCGTCTGATCTACAAAAAGGATGCGGGCTCGACAAGCGAAATATGATCGTTTACGAACGTTAAAGAAAAAGGTACTTCAGACAATCGAGCTCGCAATCGACAGCCGTATCAGCCGAGCGATATATATATATATATATATATATATAGTTATATAGTTATATAGATATCACGAAATTCGCGATGAGATCGGAGAATATTAAGACGAAAAATAGAGTTCGTCGAACGAGAGTTCCGGCGCACATATTACGGAGAGTAAGAGAGAGAGAGAGAGAGGGAGAGAGAGAGAGAGAGAGAGAGAGAGAGAGAGAGAGAGAGAGAGAGAGAAGAGAGCGAGCGAGGCAGGGAGAGAAATTTGATGACGGCACACGCGCCGCGCGGTATAAACTCGTCATGAATCTCGCGCGATGCGGCACACATATAGAGGCATCGGAGAGCGCGGTAATTATATCCGCGCGCATCGGGCGCGGGTGCCTATCAAGGCCCGCGCGGACCGCCTCGTCGCCGGCGTATCGCCTATGAAGCTCGGCTCCCTGCGCTCTCT
This sequence comes from Sycobia sp. Sy_11, assembly GCA_018907035.1. Taxonomy (NCBI): domain Eukaryota; kingdom Metazoa; phylum Arthropoda; class Insecta; order Hymenoptera; family Epichrysomallidae; genus Sycobia; species Sycobia sp. Sy_11. Next base: position 363,639 of record JACCIC010000206.1, read on the forward strand.
TCCTGCCTCGCCGTTCCCTCTCCCCGCCCCCCTCCGCCTTTTTACCGGGACTATATCCGCGGACCGTCCCTGACGCGCGCGCCCGATGCGCCTCCGAATCCCCGGGCGGCGCGTTACTTTTTCTCTTATACCCCCCCGGCCCGCTCGCTCGCTCGCTCGCTCGCTCGTATGCTCTCCCGCGCGCCTCGTCCCGGCAGTTTTTATTACACCTGGGCGGCGAGTAATGCAGGCGCGTTCGCCGCGCGAGCGGGCTCGTACATCGCGAACTCGACGGCGGCTCTCGCAAACCGGTGCCGAGGAGTAAAAATGTGCGACGGAAGAGAAAAAAGGTTGAAGAGGCCGGGGGGGGGGGATAGGTTGAACGATTAAATGCATATAAAGCGAGAGATTTAAAAAAAAAAAAAAAAACTTTTTGCGCGATTTGCTTAATTTGTGATTTGTTTGGGGGCAAAAAAATGAGAGAGACGAGAACCAAACAAAAAAAAAAAAAAAAAAACGTCACCACGATCGCACGACAGAAGTTGAATCGGATAAAATCAAGGCCACGGGGGGAAAACTAGAAGAAGGCGATATATAAAAATAGCGTAAAAAAAGAGAGATTCCATTCAAATTCGTCTCAAACGATTTAAATTCGAGGGTCAGTTTCAATCTGCAAGTAACCAGTTTCTGCTCTAGACGGTAATTCCATTCTAGACGGTATATATACAATTCGTGCCGGCGCGGGCGGTGAAAATCAAAGAGTCACGCGCGCTCGGTTACGCGCACAAATTAAACATATGTATAAATAATTTCATGTATCACCGTTAAGTAAACATAGATCGTCTATATAATGACTGATATTGTCATTATACCACGATTAAGCGCTCCAATTAATTTTATTAATTTAATTAACACTTTATTAAGCCTATTTCTTTCGTGTTTGCACACGTGTGAACTATGAACTTTTAATTGACATTCTATGACAATATAATATACGTAAATATTGGCATTGTTCTAAGGAGGACAAAATCTATTGATTTGATCAGCTGATTTGTAAATAGTTGCCTTAATTTTCATTGAAATCGAACAGCTGTGATTCGCCTAAGGAATATTATTTACCTGAGTCAATATGGATTAATTTATACATTTTTGAAGAAAATGAATAACGTCAAATTAATATAAAAGCCTATATAGAATATGAAATTTTTAATGCTGTAAAGTCTTATTAGAATCGTTAATCACCATTTCAACGTTTCATCCAAGTGGCTGTGCACCTGAGCAATCAGCTTACGCCATTGAAGCCATTACTATATATACATAAACGTGTGCAGTGATCTTTTCGAGCTTGCTCAGACTACGGTATTTCTACTATAGGCGATGATGCAATGATACTTGATTAACAGTAACGCCATTCAAACCTTTATGTATACATGATTGGTGGAATGGATTATTAAAATTGATAAAAATTTGAAAGAAAGGAAGAGCGGTTCTGCAATACTTTCAACGGTTCTTTTATACCTGCGACGTAATAATAGACAGTAACCTCGCGTCGAAAGAAACGAACGCTCTGTAGGAAATTGCATCAGCCATTATGCAAACCTCGAGATTTAAGGAAAGTATGGTTGCGCTCCGAAATAATTTTCATTTTAATGTTAGACAATCACTTTGTTGGATAGGAAGATCGTGTCGGCAAGACGTAAGAAGAAGGATTAACTTTAGTTCGTATTCCTGCATTTTTCATAATTCATTCAAAAACTTCAGGTCGCTCGTGTCTGCTCTTCCAGCTGCCCCTGGACTAGGGGTGTTGTCTCTGTCACTCTCTCTCTCTCTCTCTCTCTCTCTCTCTCTCTTTCTAGCATCGCACGCGGCGGAAGGAAGTCCCTAATAACGCGACGTCGATCCGAGCGCGCGCGCCAAAAGGACCGCGGTGGCTGACGCAATCGAGTCCCAGGACGAGGTTGAGGAATGCGGTGGGCGCGCGGATATATATATATATATATAAAACATAAACAGGGGCCCCTTCCGAAAAAGGGCCCCTTTTCCCGTTAAGTAGGTCGTTCCCCGTAATGGCGAGGGAGAGCTAATCTGAATAGCCGGCGTAGCTTAAGGGGGCCGCCTTCTATTGGCCCGCCCGTGCGTCGAGCCCCCCCCCCCCCCCAAGGTATGCATGTGTATGTAAGTCCGACGTGGCGCCGCCGGCTCGGATCGGGCACCTGACGATCAGGAGAGGTGGGGCCCCCTCGTCGTAGGGTACGCCTTCGGGGAAACCGGCGCGGGCGCGCGCGTGTGTATGCGCGCACACGCGCGCCTTACGCGACACACTACAATACGTCCGTATATAAATATGCGCTCGATCATATCTCCCCCCCCCTCCCCCTCCACCGCGTGCCACCGACAGCTCGTCATCCGTCGTCGTCGCCATGGTCCCCGGAGGAATCGAGGAGGAATCTCGGGACCCACGCTCTCTCTCTCTCTCTCTTGCGGAGCGCGTTACAGCGCGCCGCGTATTAGCACCAGCGGCCCCTCGTATTTAATATACGCGGGGCCGGGCGCAGCGGCGCTAGCGAGTTTACACTCTGATATCCGCCGGCGTGTATTATAAGTGGCGCGTCTGGGACCCAGAGGTCGCTCTCCTCTCGGCCGATGCTTCCGGGAAGCGTGGGCGGCGCGGCTCGGAGCGAAAGCCAAAGATGCCGCCCTCCCTGCCTCCCCCCCCCTTTCCACCGCCGAGCGTACGCCGACGGAGCAGAATTTTTTACGGGTCCTGCCCGCGTGGCCCGTGAGGGGCGGGGGGGGGGCCCGCCGAGGTGGCTACGCGGAAGAGCGCCACCGCGAACGGCCCCGAAGGTGCGATGTCGGTATGAGTATGAGTCACCGCGACGCATCGCCGCTACGTCGAACGGTCGCGCTCGTAATATTTTTTCAATATCACGAAGCCTGTGTGAATGTGCGTGTGCGCGCGCGCGTGTAATGGGATTTCCACGTTTTTCCGCGGTCCGTTGCCTGCGCACCTTGCTCCACGCCGAGCTTCTCCAGCGCTCCCTCGTCCTCGCAGTCCGCCGCTAAGGATCTCTTTCGCTCTCTCTCCTACGTATACGCATAATATCCGCGCAGCCCCGGCCGCTTCTCTCGCTCCTCTCGCGCTCCGCGCACCGACGGGCCATCCCTCGCGTGCCGCCGCTCACGTATGCGCGCTCCACTTCCGAGAGCTCTCTTGCCTCGGGCGTTTTTCGACACTCTACAATATTCCCCGAAGCGACTTTTGTGTCGCGAGTAATCCGGCACAAGGCGGACCGGGTGTCTCTCGCGCCTCTTGCGTCACGCGGGGCCGGATCTTCGTTAATCTGGAAAGGCCCCCGTCTCGTTTGGTCTTTAATTCGATGCTATACGAATCAACCTGCACAGGTATGAGCTGTTATACGCGAAGGAGGTAACGCCGCATCGAGGATGACGTCGGATGTCGAGGATGAACCGAACGAGACGGCGCCGTGTGCAATAACGATCATTATTAGTGCGCTTTGCTATTCGTTTTGCAAGAATGGTTGATGGGCCCATTGATGTCGATTCATGCCCTAATCATCATAGATAGTTTCTGAAAACGTCATTCGTAGATTTTTTTTTTTTATTAATCATTATTGGATAAAATAGTTTTAAAAGCGTGAATTTCGTTAAGTAAATAAAAAAAAAACTTGGTTACATGCGATTATTTATAATTCATTCGACGATTCGGAGGCTAACACTGTATCCAATGAAAGTACTGAAATACAATTCAATTACCAATTTTTCATGAAAAAACAATCAAGCGCAAATTATAAGCAGGATCTTATGCCTGAGTCGTTATAGTCTCCAGTAAAAATTGTAGTCGGGAACTTTTTCATTAAGGATTTGAGTTTGAATCGTCATAATTCAAAATCTGTGATCAATATAGTAGTTATCTTCATAGCCGACATCCAAATCAGTTAATTAGGTGCCTCGATGTTTATTTGGCTTCAGTAGTTAAATCGCCGTCGATGTACGAAATATTTAGATCGGCGTTTTCATGCTCGTTTCACGCCAGCCACGGAGTTACCTCAATTGGCGCGACATCTAATCACCTACGAGAGCTCCACGTGGAACGAATATTAAAATAAATCCAGGGACTAGGTGCGTGACTTACTAAATGTGCAGCGAGTATCTTCCGTGAAGCATAAAGGTAGTTTGAAACTGACAAGTCATATTTCGAGCCTTACTTCGATAACACTTTCGAATTATTTAAGAACGCGTGTTCCAGAAACATAGTGTATATTAAAATTTGAAGAAGATCTTCTACTGACTAAATTTATCCTAACTCTTATTTTTTTTAATCCCTATAATTTGTCTATTGCAAATTCATTACCTTTGCAAATACAACAAAATAATATAATAAACAATGGACTTAACTATTGTAAACGTTACTTTCCTTGCTTAATTATGATTTAGAACGAAATAGTTAAAATAAAAAAAATTGCCGTCTCACAGAGCATCGTTCTAATTCACGAGCGTATGTCATAGTATAATTGATGAAATGAAAATGTGAATATCCGACTCGTGACCAGCGTCACGTCGTCAGCTGCGACAGGATCGTGCAACTAGTCACGATCATAAACTGCACTTCAAGGTATACATACACGAATTCTTTGCTCCATATGCCGTACAAGAGGTCAATTTATACATGCGTGTTCTATTTTCGTATAATTCGACTGATATTTCACGTACGATCGATGCATCGCTGACTAATGTTAAAAATTTCCATTGCCATTGTTTTATAATTGGTAAAGAAATATGTATAAATCAATTAAAAGCAAATTAAATATATATCAAACGCTTTATTAAGTAAAATCGAAATCCTACATTGTAACGATGAAATTCATCCATCGGCTCTGTAAGTTGTTTTTGATTATTCATAGATTAACTGATATACTTGAGATGTTTTAGTGAATGACTTGCCTGAAAATATGTAAAAATTTTCTTTATCTTTCATTGTCATACATAAAATTGAAGTTTCTTCATAAATCCAAAGTTCCTTGGTATAAGTGAAAAGAAACGTCAGGGGGAGTCTGTAAATGATGAATAATGAATGAATAAGAAGATTCTAATGATTTGTGAGCTGACTTGGCCAAATTGAATTTTTCAAAAATTTAAATTCATTCAAATTATATGCTTTTTTTCAACATTCGTTTTACTTTGCAGTCTCTTTAAATTTTGTTATAAATCTTTGCTTTTTTCGGCTCTTAGGCACGCCGCGTAATATATATGTGAAGGGGGAATCGGACGCGTATTCAATGTAAATGATGTTGATATATATGCAGGAATGGCGAACGGTATTAAACCCGAGTTACATTTGCTCTAGAATGGTATTAGAGTAAGGATGAAAAAAAGGTTCAATTTCCAACGATTTTCCGTTATTATTGTTATTATCGTTATTATTAATACTATTTCTCAACAATGGGCGGCTGATTAGCTTTGAAGACAGAAGCTCGATTGATTGCCCTAATCAAATCACTCGACAATCTGTCCCATTCTCGCTTGAATAGTAAAATTAGATAAATGTCGAGAGTCAATATGGGATCATCGTAAAATAATAGACGTCCCGCAGCAATAGCCAGAGCGGCAGATTCGCGCGCGAGGGGGGCGGGGGGGTGGGGAGTTACAGGCGCGCCGCGTTAAAATGGAGGAATCTCTCGCGGTATCGTTCCGGGGGCATTCCGGAGACCGAAGAAATCTCGGATTCATTATTCGGCATTGAAGAAGGCTTCTTTTTTTTTTTTTTTTTTTAAAAAAAAGGGGAGCAATAAAGTAAAGAGCGATAGAAATAAATAAAAAGGAAAAGCTACGGTGAACGATGCGTGAAATTTCAAACGTGATCGCGGTCACTCGAGTATTGGCGAAAGAGGGAGGGGGTGGGGGGAGAGATTGTGATTAAGGCGCGATGCATAAGTGATCGAGCGGCTTTCGTGGAATTCGTTTCTCTGCCGATTGTCTCGATCGTCATTGGGATCGTCCTCCTTCCCTCCCTCTATCTCTCTTATATATACTCTTTCTCCCTTACGCTGCCTCTTCTTTCGCGGGTATAAATAAATAACGCTTTTATCTCGCTCTCCTGCTCCTTCGCTCCTTTTTTTCCCTCCGCCTCGTTCACTCGCTCGGCGAAGCCTCTCTTTCTCTTTTGTATCGTTTGCGCGCACCGCTTCTTCCCATCGATCCCGCGCTGCGCGCTCTTATATAGTCCGGCTTTCCTCATGTGTGTGTGTGTGCGCGCGTGTGTGCGTATGTGTATGTGTGTTCGTGACCGATCAGAGAGTGTCGATCGAGCTCCGTGGATGTAACAGTTTTTTAGCGCATTTCGTCCTTCTAAGCTGGAATAGTTCGAATGGTTTTGTTAAAAAAAAGAGATTATTAAATAATTGTTAACACTATAAAAATGAGGAAACGATAATAAAGAAAATTTCATTTTTCCCGTTCGGTTAATATTGTGTCGCGTGACTTAAGCCCTTGAAGCCTCAAGCCATAAATTTGAGGATAAAATTGTGCATGATCTTAAAAAGTGCAATATGAACTATTATTTCTAAAAATAATCCCTTTGCTGTTCTTTTGCTAGCTTTACAGAATATCATTTTGAATTTTTTCTTCAATTATTTTCATTTGTTATTATCGAAAATTTATTCATATTTTCTAGACCGTAATTGGCTTATAGTTGAGAAAATTTTGAATTTTTTTTCAATTGCACATGTAACTTCTGTGCGATATACTGGAAATTAAAAAGACATAGGGAAATTGTAGTAAATACAATTATATATATGTTCAAATTTTTCAGAGTCCAATTTAAATCATCGCATTTCTAATAGAATTGGAAGCACCAAGATTTCCAATAAAATTCTTTAGAAAAAAAGATTTTCAGACTGGTGATTATTATAGAACCTCGTGGAACAGAACTTTAGATCATAGAGTTAACTTTTTTATAACGTATAACTTACTTCATAGTAGTATTTTCAATCTATAGTTAATGTTAGCGTTATGAAAGTATATATGTATTTATTGATAAGTATGAAAGAAAATTTATATAGATAACATTCAGCAGCTGTATGTGAATTTTTAAATAATATAATTAATACTAAAAAGCCTAATACGGTGTTATAATAAATTTCATGGGATTTCAAACTTATTTCATGTTATCTTCAAAGGCGCTTACTCCATATAGAATTAGTCGCTGAAAATTAAGATCCTATATTTTTATCAATACTAGTGTACTTTGACTAACAACATTTTTAAAGGAAAACGTAGTAATTAGTTTTTTTAACAGAATTATCTTAAAGATTTGTGATGAAAAAAAAAATGAGTTATAAAACCAAAAACCTCAACCAAAGAATACAGACATACGTTATCTACGCAGATCTCTTTCCTCTATTTCTTTCTCTCTCTTTCCATGTCACGGTTGATAATTAACTCTCCCCTCCCATTCCCTCTCTCTATCTCCTTTCTTCCAGTTCGCAAATTATCGTTAGCTCACTTATGAGAATCAATGACCGCATTGAACCGGTCCAGGTCTGTCCGAGAAAAGCCGCCTTTTTCTTTTTCTTCTCCTTCTTTTTTGAACCCCTTGATCGTTAGAGGATGTCGAAATTAGTCGCGCGGTGCGTCGCTCGACCACATGCCGCGATATCGTCGTCGCGTCTCGTGCGATCCTCTGATGATGATGTCGATGACGCAAAGTGGATCTATATCACCTATATAGACATGCACATATACATACACTAATACATATATGTCCGTTCGTGCCTCTGCCGATGTGTAATTGAAACGTCCCCGTTGGAGAATCTCTTCACTTCGAGCGAATCTGATGTCTGCACCCTTGCCTCGTTGTCACGGTTCTGTGTCTCACACACACACACACACACTCTCTGCCTCTCTCTCTCTCTCTCTCTCTCTCTCTCTCTCTCTCGCGATCATAGAATCGAAAAGAGCAGTAGATAAGCGCGACGATCGGGAAGAATTTCTTGCATTCTTATATATATATATATATATATATATATATATATATATATATATATATATATATATATTTGACCTAATCCAAACCAATGTGAAAAGATGTATACATATACATATATGATAGTGCTGGAATGCACGCGAGAACGAGCGTCATCAGGGAGGGAGGGAGACAGAGTGAGAGAGAGAGGGGGGGGGGAGATCGCGCGATGAGAAGGTGAGTAAATAAAAGAAAGATGGGAGAATGGAGGGAAAGAAAAGAGAGGATATAAAGAGGCGAGTCTCGTGACGTGGGCGCAACGGTGGGAGATTGAGCGATAAGGACTGGTCTCGGTGGTCGCGCGCGTGCACGCATCGTGTGCGCGCAACGCGCTCATCCCGACGAGGCTCTCGGTCGCAGGTTATATATGCGCCCCAGGGGGCGCTCCCCTCATTTTCCGGACGATGTGCGGACTCTAAATAGGCGGCAAAACTATTATCGCGCCTGCAGCAGCAGCAGCGGCGGCGGCAGCGGCGGCGGCGGCGGCGGGCGTAGGCGGAGACGGTAATATGTGTATACATATAAGTTTCATTGTGCCTCGCGTCCCCCTCGCATATGCGGGGCCCCCCTCCCCTTCTCGATGACACTTGTTCGGCAGTTGCATCACTCCCTCGAGCGCTGTTGAACCCCCACCCTCCCCTACCCCCCTCATCCCCATCACCGCAGCCCCTGACCCCAGAGCGCGCGCGCGGGCTCCACGACGCCGATGCGATTTAGCCGTTTGCCCGGCAAGGTATGTCACGCGACCCGCGATATCGCGCCTGCGACGACGCCTCTTTTTCTCCTCTCCTTCCTCGCTCCGCTGTCGCCGGTCGATCTCGTTCTCTTCTTCTCCTTCTTCCTCTTTTCTTCGTCATCGCTTTCCTCCTCTTCCTCCTCCTCCTTCGCTCTCCCGCTTCTTCTTCCCATTCCCCTCGCACAATTTCTCTCCTCGATCTCGCCGAGAGAGCTGAGAGCTATATTATGCGTCAGGGACGCATGAACATCGGCCTATTCTAGCTTACGGCACGCTTGCTCCGCTTCTTCTTCTTCTCCTCCTTCTTCGCCTTCTTCGTCGTCTTCTTCTTCTTCTTCCTTCCCCCCAATTCACACATATATAATGTACATATATATCGTCTATCTTTCGCTCGAATTCCGCCGCTCTCTTCTCTCTCACTCTCTCTCTCTCTCTCTCTCTCTCTCTCTCTCTCTCTCTCTCCTTTACTCTCTGCGCGAATTGCACGCGCTAACTCTGCTGAATGTTCGCATGCTACATCGTCAGACGCGACTTGATTTTTGCTTTAAGGTGCCCCGACAGAGAGCTCGCTTGTTAAATTCGGCTCCATTCAGAAAACGCTTTTTTATAAAAAGAAACTTACAATTGTTAGACGTGTCAATTGAAGATCCAAGTTTTTGATAATTTCGATTGTGAGCTAGGCAGTTCTTCTAGATAGATAAAAATCTCGACAAGGACTGTGGGATATTGACCCCTCAAGTATCAAGTAAAGAATTATCGTTCAAATTATATATTGTTATATCATTATTTAATCATCATATTTCTTAATTGATTTTTTAAATTCTTGCATCATATTATAGATCTATTATTCTGTGTACATATTCGGTATAGGAAATAAAACTACGAAATATATTATAGATATAATAAAATTCGATAACAAATACTAATTTATTATATATAAATGAAAGTATCAGTGAAATCAAGAGATGCATATTAATCAATGAATAAAAATGTATACATACTTCAGATTCCTTCATATATTTAAATTCTCACACTTTTAGCTTTTATATGATTAGAACTGAAAATGTACTTCTGTCGATTGTTTTGAATTAAAATAATAAATATTTTTATCGGTCTTACAGTCTTTATAGTATAATATATTAACTAAAATAATGACAGTCAGACTGTCCTTGTTTATTTTCATCTCTGTAGAATCTGAAATAAAAGTATTACTAAAAAGATATGGCATTAAAAATTAAAAATAATAAAAATAATCAATTTTATTTATTTTAATAATATATTTTATATATTTTAATATAATAATAATTAATTTAATAATGAATTTGATTTAATTAATTTAATCATTTAATTATATATGATTAGATGTACATCAATTAAAATAACTGTTATTGTATAAAATTTAAGTTGAATCGCAATACAAAATGTGTGTACAACACAAATCGGAAAAAAAACTTGATTTGAAAGCTAAATGAGATTTTCTTAAATCGTTGTCTGCAAATATTTATAACAAATCGAAAAGGGCAATGGTTCGTGAATAAAAGAAAAATGAAAAACTCGCGACCTCAACACTGTTCGAATCTGGTAAATGGCAGATATATTTTAGCCTTACACCATTGATTTCAAAATATATTGCGAACAGTCCTCGAAACGGCCAATGGGCCTGGCAGTTCCAGATCCCGCCGCCCGCTTCGATTTTTAAAGGCGCATAAAAATTTCGTAAAATCTCCTATTTTTTGCTTTTGTTTTGGACGCAATCCGTTATATTTCCAGTAACATCTGTATCTGTGCCATTGTCACAATTTATCAGTATATGCCTTGTTTTTCGTTTATCCGCCATCGATATGTAAACTAAATTTTTCGTGCTTTATCTAAATGCGTAATCCATCAATGCGATATTTCCTCATAAATATTATTGTGAGACATAGGAATGAGACTTATATATACATACATACATACATATATATATATATATATATATATATGTCAATTATTGCGTATATACAGATGTATATATTTAAAAACGCGCGAATTGCGCGCGCCAGTGGGCGTGTAATTTAGCATTAGATTCTTTTGCTGCGCAGAAAGCTTCAGATTTTGAATGGGATGACTTGCTGAAATTCGCGCATCTTTTATATACGGTCCATTACACGTCAGATTTGATTGCCGATTGATCGGGTGGCGATTATTTTCGGTCGGGGTCCCAAGAGCAATAAAACAGTCAAAAGAAATTGCGAGTATTGCTACCTACGCGTGCCTCATATCAACGCGCGCGCGCGTGTGTGCGAGTGTGAGCGTGTGAGTGGATATATATATATATATATATATATATATATATATATATATATATGCTTGTCCCGCATCAGCTTCATTCAGTGCGCGCACTAATTGCCTCGCAGAAAACAAAAAAAGCTATTGCGCGCGCATATATGTACGCACGGTCTATCTACGCAAACATGTGCGTCTTGATCTATTTGGCGGGAGGTTTTGCGTCCGCTGCCTTTCTCGCCTTTCTCATTTCGGTCTCTTATTCTCTCTCTCTCTCTCTCTCTCTCTCTCTCTCTCTCTCTCTCTCTCTCTCTCACGCCCGTATATATATATATATATATATATATATATATATATATATATCACCGTATAATATATGTGTTACTTATCTAGCTCCATCTCTGCGTTTGTTTGTCAATCGAGAATCAATTTCGTTCAATATCATTTAATTGGAGCCGTATTAAAAGCAACGGGGTGCCTCTCCGTTATTAGCTACAATGTATATAAAGACAAGCAATGAGAAGAGAATAAGAGAGAGAGAGAGAGAGAGAGAGAGAGAGAGAGAGAGAGAGAGAGAGAGAGAGAGAGAGAGAGAGAGAGTGGGTGAGAGGTGGAAGAGAGAAAACGCATGCCATCCACTCGATTTGCAAGGGTAGTCGAGCACATCGAGGCGCGACAGCGCGCAACACGAGACCACACAGCGTTGCGTATATAATAAGAGGAGGATGGGCAGGCGGAGCAGGAGAGGGAGGGGGGGCGGGAGGAAAAAAGAGCGTATAAGCGAGACTCGACGACGGTCGAGCCCCCGGAGACCGTACGAGAGCGCGTGGAGGAGTGTCACGTCATCGCGCGAGCGTGCGTTTAATCTCTGACGGAGATCCGAAGAGCGGGTGCGGCGGCGAGAGAGCAATCATCGAGCGTATGGATATATATATATATATAATACAATCACATATATGTACGGCGCATATAACGTCAAAGACAGTCGATGGATGAGAGGGTGGGCGGAGGGGAGGGGGAAACGGGGAAAGAGATGATTCGTTATCTCAGCAGGAGCTTAATCCTCGATTGCTCGGCACGAATTGTGAGATAGTAGCCCTTATCATCGATTATTAACCTATTTTCCCATGACCCGTATTACAATTTCTGGAGATATATATCCCTTGGCGCATATATACTGCGTATGCCGCTGTATATGCGACTTGCGACTTATATAATAATTACACGCGCGCGCGCGCGCGCGCAAACAAATACATACACACACACACACACGTGCTGCTCTATTGACTTTTGTTTCGTCAGCGCGAACTCTGTTGATTTCTACACACCCGAATATTGCCTCGAATGAAACTGCGTGCGCGCGCGCGCGCGCTCCATACGCACGACGTCGTCGAGATGTATAACAATATACATTATATATATATATATATGGCGGTGGGTGCGCGTCCTAATCAAAGACCCCCAGCATTGGCCACAAATAATGACATTATATTAAGCTCTGAATTAAGTAACTTATCGAATGGAAATTGCACGCCAAATCGATCACTTGACAATTCTTGTACAGTGGATTTAATTGACAAATAAGTATTGGATTTTCTTTGGATTGCGATCCATTTAATAAAGCATTGAACGCTTTAATAATAATTTTATATTTTCCAGCTTTGCGTGATTAATAATGGAAAAATTATCATAATTTTTTTTTAATATAAATAACATTTTTTTATAATTTTTTGGTATACTTTGAAGAATGAAGAATATCGACCAAATATGAATGATCTTCCACAACGAAGTAGAAAGTTCAGCAAACTAAACTTCCAAGAGAATATGTACTTATACTTTTCGTCGATTAAAATTATTTTCTTAAATTTTCGAATATAAAATTTAATACAAAATGCATAATGTATCATTCGAAATTTCTGAATCACACACAATTCTGGAACGTGAATTTGAAATCTCAAAATTTAAGGTAAGTATCTATCTTTGATTTCTCCTACATTGTTTCAAGAACTTTCATAAATTTAAATGAATCGCCAAAGTTTGCATTTAAAAATTCAATAAAATATCATAATGCAAAACATTCTACGTTTACCTTGGTCGATGCCATTTTATTCATTTGAAAGCTCGCCGCTCGACAAATGTACGACAAAAAGTAAGTATTTAAATTAAATTAAATTATAGAATAATTAGGATAAATAATAGAATAATTTCACTGATAAATTCGGACCGAGCATCGACGAAAATGATTTTTCATCGCTGTTATACAGCGGAAAATCTCCATATTGCCATTACGGTCCGCAGCCTGCATACAGAGTACCCTTTACACGAGAATGGGGGGGGGGGTAGTACGTGTTTCGCCCAAATCCACCGGCGCGGCGTGTTCTACTCGATAAAGCACTTGTAGACATTTTCTTAGATCCTCACAGATTTAGCCCTGTAACGTCAGTAAAAAATTCTTTTCACTCATGCTCGGTCCGATTTGACCATTTTAATAATATATATATATATATATATATATATATATATATATATATATATATATATGCTTTTATTTTTAAAGAACGCAACGTTAAGATATCCTATTTTTTATTTAAATAATATGTCGAAGAAATGCTAAAAATTTCATTACTTTTAAGACAAGTAAACTACAAAGTAAAACTTATAAATCAAAATTTTCAAATTGTTTATACAAAAATCTCCACAAGTTCGAATTTTAATTTGCAACTTTTATGCTGAATTCTATTGCGGTCAATATTCAACACGTCTAAAATGATATTTAGTTCTTTACCTTGTGAATTAAATTGTATATCTATGATAGTTTAGTTTTTTTCTTTCTTTAATAATTAAATTTAGACGAAAGAAATCCAGTAAATTCATACGCAACTTTTAATATGGAATAAATAATTTATCAAATACAAATTTATCAATATGTGAAATACTTATTAAATTTTTTTTTCCTAAACGAATTTCTACATACATTATATTAAGAATTATCTTAATCTCATTGTAACATTTAATAATTTTATAAATTTAATAATTTAATAATTTTTAATTTTATAATTATCGTTTATAAATAAAACTGCTCAATTAACGATATCGGAATACCTTTAGAGAATTAAATAATAAATTAGTTTCAAACCATGAAAGTAGTCTTGGCATAAAATTAATACTTAATTCAAGGCCCAAGAAAATATTTTAAACGGTAATTTAGAAATTAGACAAAATGATAATTTTTTTGTATAGATATGTGGCGAAAGAAGTTCAAACCGAGATAAATCTTCGAGGCTTCTTAAGGTAAATGTTACTTTTATCTCTCCTCTTCTTTTATCATTCCTCTTCCCTTTTCGAATTAAAGGTATAGCATAAGATTCGAGAAAATCGAAATCGACCTTCAAGTATAACTTAAAAAAAGCGATATAAAAAACTACTTTAAAGGCATCGTTCAATCTCTTATTTGATCCCCTTCGTCCTTCGTAACCCTCGTATTCTTCGCAAGAAAAACATTTCATCAAAAATACATTCTGCAAAATCGTCTTACAAAACTGAAAATTTTATAATTTATTATCAACTAATTTAAAATATTCGACAAAGTTTCTAACCATCTATCATTTTGCCATCTAGGGAAAAATTCTTGAAATCCTTATATATAATCTGAATTTCTTATACTTTTGAAGTTTTTCCTTAAAAAAAAAAAGAAAAAAACGTAAAACTAGATTTGCTTTTGAAAATAATGCTTGAATCTTATTAAAGATTTACAATACAACATCTTTTCAATAAATTATTATTAATAACCTGCACAGTTATGTTGCAACTTTTTTTTTATTAGATTCATCTATACGAATGATTCTCATTTCAAAACTATTAGAACGCGAATGCTGTTATAATTAATGCTTTAATAATAATAAAATAATGATAATAATAAGAATTTTGTAGGAAATGTATTTTCTAACTTACGGAAAATTTGAGAAGTAAAAATTTAAAGAAATTTGTTCAATTTCGAAGAGGTATAATCTCAAATTACTCCCACTTTATCGTAAGTAAAACCCCTTTTTTTTCCTATTTAATTGCGAACAAACAAAACTCCTTTCACCCATCTGAAATACGCTAAAAAAATGTAAGATTATACAGGTTAAATGATATATTTATATATATATATATATATAGAAAATTGAACAATAGATCATAGTAAAATTAAATTAAGAAACGATGGAAAATAAGGCACCGCTTGTCTCTACTTGCAGACACATATTTAGGAAGATCAGAGGGAAATGAGAAGTGGAGAACAACGAGCCTTTTCGAATATCCTCGGAGCCAAAGATTTTCTTTTCAATTCCCGGCCTCCTTCGGCGTTTCATCAGCGCAGCTTCGGCTCGGACGATAAAATTTTATTCGGGTGTGTCGTTTAATTTTAGCGTTCGCTATATACGCGCGGAGCAAAACGCCCTCTCGCTCTCACTCTCCCACTCTTTCGCGCTCTTTCCCTCTCTCTCTCTCTCTCTCTCACTCACTCTCTCTCTCTCTCTCTCACTCACTCTCTCCCTCTCTCTCTCTGTCTCTTCCCGACGTGTGTCCGAACGTCTATTCGCGCTTTTGAAGCTTCCCTCGTTCGACGCGCGAGCGTCTGGCCGCGCGTTCGCGCTCCCTGCCTCGTCGCCGTCGCCGTCGTCGTCGTCGCGATTTCACAAGCGCGTCTTAGATTCGCCGAGGGTCTTCCCGGCGCGCCGCGCCGTTTCGTCCTCCCGTCGTCATCCTTCCTGCTGTCGGGCGCGCTGGGCCGCGAGACCAGAACCTGGCACCGAGGCGCGACGCGATCTCTTACATCGTATACACGCACAGGTTGAGCGCTCGGAAAGCAGGCCAGGTTCCCTCCTTGAATGGTCAAAAAATAATTGAAATATTGTTTTTTTTTTTTTTGTTTTTAACATACATTACCGCGTTCTTATATATTGTAAATCTTGGTCCCGAACTGGTTTCAAATTTTTTTCACTTCATTCAAAGAATTAAGTTTCTTCGACGCCGTCGAATTATTCCAGAATGACCATTAACCGTTCAATTCTATAACGCTCATTTTTATAGTAGAAATTATTAGACCACAGGTACAAGAGCGAACAAGAGAGTGGTTATAAAATATTGTTCAAACTTCCTTGCTCCTGGGGTCCAATAATTTCTACTATATTTTATCGACTTTCTATTTATTTACTTTTTTTTTTTTTTATTTAAACGCAATCCAATACAAGATAAAATTTATAACGATGAATTTTGAGATGCGCTTTTTTATTCGTAACTTCTTAAATGTATATATAAACGCATATTTGATCGTTTCTTTGAAATAACTCAAACGATTAAAGCACAATTAACATTTTAATATATATTATTCACTAATTGGCTTTATAACTAAAAGTTTGATAAGAACCCGGGGAAAGTCATTTTTACAGTCGATCGCTATATTATGAAGGGGGGAGGGGAGAGCAACGCGGTTAGTCAGCGCTTATATATTGTTATATATTATGACTTTCCGATGGTTTTCGTCGGTCCCGCATGCGAGTTATTTTCACGGCACCGAAATTCACGATTTATTATCGATATATATATTTTTAATATTAGTTTCAACTTGCTTTGCCCGAGATACTACTTTTATTTCATATCGCATTCCTCATGCACTCTTGTGTCACATCTGATGTTTTACCAATGCCTGTCTAATTATGAAACGGAGAACGGAACAGTTATTGTTGCTTGTATTGAGAAATCACACGCATGAAGTTCTTTTACAAATCATGGCACTGCTAGAAAATTGTGTTGAATTTAATTTATGAAAAAATAATTTTTAATCCCGACTATTTATTTCATTTAAAATTGATTATATGGTGTAATATACGTTGATGATAACTACTGGAAAACTTAAGCCGTGCATTTTTAAAACTTTACATTCATCAACGGCTTAAATTAATCGTAAATTTACGATTAATTAATTGAAAATCAATGAACTATAACGCAATCATTTATTATACCAATAACAATTTTTATAATTATAAAATGCAACTTTGTTATAAAAAGAATAAAAATTAGGAAAATAAGAATAATATATAGATAACTTGTTTCTAATTTGTATATACATGAAGACTAAAGTCTACGAATATATTTTGATTTTTCTAATGCAAGGGAACTTTATGGAGAAATATCGGCTCCAAGTGCAAATACGTTAGGCTGTTTACTGATCACTAAATCCCCAAATTTGATTTTCAGGAACAGGTCATTACTGGAAGTCTAATCGCGTCACTTTAAAATTTTTTTTAAAAAATCTGAAATTTTCTAGAATAAACCGCTTCGAAATAAACTTACAATTACATCACGAAAAGGTGAGTTAAACATGCTATATTAAATAACATAATACATTTTTTTTAAGCTATTCTAATCTATCCAAATTGAAATATAAGTTTGAAAAAAATTGATTTAAATATTACAGTAATAATTAATAAAATCATGTGGATCGTTTTATAAAATTTATATCAAAGTACTTTTATTTATTTTTATTATAATAATAGTTGTAATAATATTTCTTTAAATATATTTCACAAGATGTATAATGAATCTTTTTGATAATGTGCGTGTTTTAAGTACGTGTATCGAATGATAACTTCAGAGAAAGAAACCTTTACTATAACGCAAAAATAAATGATTATGACACATGTTATAAATTTAAAATCAACATATGGGAAAGACCATTTTCATTATAGATTATTTTACATATGTGTAAATGTTTTATGTCATCTTTTTATATATCCGCATATATAAGTAGATGATAATTATAATAAATATGAATAAATTCGGTTCTATTTTTATTGACGATTATAAAAAAATTTTTCAATACATTCCGTGTCCTAGAAAATCTTAGAATATTTTATTGTCTTTTCTTATTATTTAAATCTTTATGGCTATTATGGATATGCTATACAGATATATTTTATAGTATTCGTTAATTTCAATAATTAATCTTAATATTTGTAATTTGTGATATAAAAAATAATTAATCGAGATGGTAATATAAATGAATAATAATTCAATCTAATAATTACTTGCACGCGAATTTCTTTTCACAAATTTCTGTATCCAAATAATTATATATAGTAAAGCCTGTAAAAAATAAATATGGTAAGGAACTGAATTATTAAAAATCTGAAATAGTAAATATTTATTCTTCAAATTTATAATTCGTTCATTATTTCTCAATCATCTGTAAAATATCTATTTGTTTGCATTGAAAATAATTCTTTTATGAAAGAAATATATATATATATATATATATATATATATATATATATATATATATATGACAGCAAATATTTACAGAAACCTGAGTCTAAATAATTGTAAAATGATCAGGATTATACGAAAACAATTCTACTAAAATTACGCAACTGTTTTATTCATGATTTCGCTTACGTACATCAAATTATTTTTGCACGTATCACCCTATTTTCCTGTAAATGCCAAATGGACCAGCTCGAGAATACAAGATTGCATAACGGGAATAAATGCTAAGCAGTTGCCGACGTTACAGTTAACGTCGTACGATCGTACAAAATGGACTTTGCGAATGTTTTAATTTGACAATATAAAATCGATATTATTTTTACATGTCTAAAAAGACAGGTACAGTATAAATATTTACGCGTACATAAACAGAATATTGCATATGATTATTGAATTAAAAATATATTATATGCGAAAGCGAATATTTTTCTACGTAGTACAACTTTATAATTGTATAAAATACGCTATATATATATATATATATATATATATATATATATATATATATATATATAAATCTCGATTTCTTTTATCATTCCTTTTGTAATAATTCTCTGTCCTATTTATTTATATGCTATCTATTTTTTATCTATTATTTAATTGAATAAGTATACACATGAAATTATATACCTGTACACATGTAGGAGCGAATTATGGTTTCAATAATCTCGGTAGGTGATTATAGTTTGTTTCGATGCCTTTCAGTTTAAGCTTATTACTTTTTAAAGGAAACCCATTCTGTATTATATTCCCTGTTATTTCACCGGCATATGAAGAAAATGATAAGATTGCAGATATACCTTGCGCGGAACTATCTCTAATTGTATTATAAGTTCAAGGAAACTTACAATCTTCATTCAATTATCACATTGTAAGGTCGCAATCTTCTCTTATTTACCTCGATAATACTAGGATACCTCGGATACGATCTCTCGAAACATATAGCAATTTCGATAATATAGGTGAATTATTTCCCTTGTATAAAATCCAAGGTAGTTTTTCGATTATTTTCGGTTTTTTTAAATTTTTTTCTTTTCCGAATTATTGCCTTTTTCTCAATAAAACTAGCACATCGTTCGCTGGAATTTGCTAATAAAATCGTGCAATTTAAACAGCGCTGAAAATAAATTACAAATATTTAAAAGGCGCGGTATAATATTCATAGGATCGCGTCGTTGACCAAATTCGGGAGAAAGTTGTTAAGCCGCGATTGTTAAAAATTTCATTTGTATACGATCCACCGATGACGCTTAGGGCGAAGGAAAATTATTATTAAAATTAACGAAGAAAGTGCTATATATAAAGAGAAGCGTATAGTTGAAAATTCTCATCGAGTACACTGACTAAGACTGGGCGAGAATCGCTCTAATCGAAAACTACTAATTTACATCGATTTATATGTAATACACAGTTATATAAAAAATCTGTTTATAAGGATCTACGTAACCATTACGCGCGCATAGCAATTTTCGTCTAGACGTCGCCTCTTTGCCTTACCTATATTTAATTTTTATTCCAAAAATGATGCTAATAATAAATCCGTATGAGCTTCCGAGACATTTGGCGCTTTTAAAGTACCGGTCTATTTCCGCATGTTACCAGTTCCAGTTAGAGCTGTTAAAGTTCAATAGACACCTACTGACCGCTCCGCGCTCGTCCACGCTAGTCTACATAATTGCCCGTTTATAAAGTGCATGGAAGCGGTCACGTATTGTTGTAAATCCTCCTTTTGTGCCCTGATTTACCTCCTCGGCTTTGGCCGAGCACTTTGGCTTTACGAGCTTTCATGAAATTATGAATGAATTATCGCGGCCCGCAGTAAAACGCCTCGAATTCGCCAACTTGGATTTAGTGATAACGCCGCTATACTTTATAGTTCTTTCTTGCGTATGTAACGTATGTAATATATGAACGCGTCTATATAATAAATCTGAATATAATTATGATTACAATATTATTATCAACCGCTGTATATATAGAAACTGTATATATACGTAAGATTATTGACCGATAATTAATTTTCTACCGTGGAATAAGGAGGACACTGAAATTGTGTTTGCCCTGCGAAAGATAAAAGAATTGAGTGTACCATACATCGGCCAATGGAGAAGACAAATAAAATTATATATATATATATATATATATATACACGTATATATATACAGGGTTTTAATAATAAAAAATGTTTTGTGTTATTAGCAAGCACGCGCTGTAAAGAAAATTTGTTATTTTTTTTAGAATTTATAAGATATCAAATTTCAAATGCACTTGCGAAAAGAAAGGTAGCGCCATCTAACTCACATCTTCTTAAATTACACTTGATACGCGCGCGATAAAGTAGTTCGGGAGTCGGGTATCGATCGGTATGTCAGTTTTCAAAGTTAGAGCCGAGCGAGCCGAGGCCCGAGCGCCCTAGGGCCAAGGAGAGGTACATTACAACCTCCAAAATGTCTTTATTTGGATTTGATAAGTTTGTTAATTTTATGAAAATTATTAAGCATAATGGAGGATTTATTAACAGTGTCAAAGTTCTATTCAGGTTTGTTAACTATTGACATTTTTAGAGGACATATTTTAATTACTTTGTTTTATTCGTGATCACTAATTCGATAATTACGTGATGTAAGGTTAGCTTCGATTAGATTGTTATGAAAGAGATAGATTTTTTAATTGTTATCCACTTTTCAATTTAGAACGGATGATCTGAAATTTGGTGACTTAGTGGGCGAGGACAAATTTGGAAATAAATATTATGAAAACAACATGTATTTCTATGGTAAGTTGAATATATATTTCGTGTACAACTTTAAAAATAAGAATAATTTCTGTATGCCAAGTAAAATAAAGAATATGAAAAATTTATTACTTTATTTAAAATGTAGGTCGTAACAGATGGGTTATCTATAATCCTAAAGTATTTTTAAATTACGATGCATCTCAGGTACCAGCTGAATGGTTTGGCTGGTTGCATTATAAAACTGATTTAATACCTTCTAAAGATCCCGCTAGACCAAAATACAAGTGGATGGCTGAGCATACTCCAAACTTGTCAGGAACAAACAAAGCTTATGTACCGTATAGTACTACAAAACCAAAAATCCAGCCATGGAAACCACCAAATGATTGTTGATTGAGGAATAAAAAATGATAGGTAGACAATATAGTTAATTATATGATTGTTTGTGGAATAAAGTACAGATATAGCTATTAATTAGAATTATTTTAAACATATTACCATTAACATTAATTTATAAAATATCAAAGGTTTCTAAAATTTTATCTTCAGTAATTTATTGAATATTAAAAATAAAAAAGTATATTTAATGTTTTTAGCACCATTAATGTACTCATAATTTTTTATTTCCGTAATGCGTATATGTATTAAAAGTACTCTCAATATAAAAAACTATAAAAGGTTTATTTGTTTTAAGCAGAGTAAAAATATATAAATATTAAATATTTGTTGAATATTTCTTTAAAAATATTAAAGAAAATTATATTTAATGATGAAAAACTAATCATATAAAATTTAATTATTAGTGATAAATATTTCTTTTTCAATAAATTTAAAATTGCAAATATTCATTAACGATTGAAAAACAATATATTATTGATTACAATTTTTTTTTTAATTATACAATTGTTTTTTTTCAAGTATGCATGTTTTTAAGTATACTTGTTTTATATACACAGAAACATAGAAATCTAATTTATGCTCTGAAGATAATATGATATCAACCGCTTAAATTATTTTTAAAGGTAAAATAGTTTTATTAATAACTAAATTTCTGAATAGCAATATTTCTAACTTTCAGTAGTATCTTAAATTTATATATTTCTTAAAATTGTAATGATTTTGTAATAAAAATGTGTAAATATGTATAAATAAAGTTTTACAAATTAATTCTGAAGAGCAGTATTTCAAAGTTTTTATCTATTGGGAATGATAGTAAAACATTTAATTACATTTTCTCAACGTGAATTACTCATTGTCTCAGCAATATTTGATATATTTAATGTAGAAAACATACATATGATGATATTTTTTGTGTTTTGAACTCAAGCAATTGCTTAAAAAAAACTTTCACCATTGTTTTCATAATTCTATGATAACCTTTTCTTTATCAACATATTATTAATTCTAGTGTTTTCAAACATTATTAATTTTCGGCAGTATCGTTTTTCCGCTATAAAATTCTTATGGCACGTTTGAATTTATGAATACAAGCGGTCATAAAAAATGATTTTATTTCTTTTTATCCATAAATAACTTGCTCAACACATTTGTAGATCATGTAATGCTCACATTAAAACTAGGACTACGAACTTTACACTGCCGGAATTTATTCGAAAATCCGCAATTCGAATCGATTAGAATCTGCAGATCGGACCGTAAGAATGATCAAAACATAGCTACTCATTGGTATATGAAATCTGAAACGATCATAAATGATCCATGTCTATTAAAGTTATACTTAGATCATTTGTGACGCATTCATATCAACATCCCCTCCTTTCAGTTTCGAATTCGTGCAAACGCCTGTCAGTTTGAATCCGATAAGTAGTTTTAATTGAAACCGTAAAAAATTAAAGTATTATATAACGTAGTTATTAAAATAAAATTTTTTCGAAAGAGTTAAATATTATACAAAATACACGAAAAACATCCTAATTATTTATTAAGAATGCACATTCTGAATTCGGAGATCATATAAAATAATTTTTCTACACGATTATTTATAACAATTTATAAAACTTTTCATACATAATATATGTATTTTTTAAATCATAATTTATATAATAAGTTAATGTAAGTAATTATTGTTTAATATTACATTTAATTTTGTAAAAACGTTTGAAAATATAAAAAAGTTAATTATTCAATAAATATTAAAAAATATGTATTTTTGTTATTTAAAAATTACCGACATATTTTAATTTAAATACAGACAATAATATATGCTGAATCATTTAAAGATAATAAAGTTTCTATTCTAAAATAACAATTTTCTCTGTCAAATATTGAATACTTTATGCCTGACAGATATTTACTATTTTGTATTCATAATTATAAAGAGGGTTTATTTATTGACATTTAATATACAAAAGTTATATGTATATTTTTAATATTGTCTTAAATACTTTATATAATATTCTTTCTATTTAACATTTTTATCAGTAAGTAATAATAACAAATAATATCCGTTATGAGTAATTATTTATAGTTTTATGAAAGATATAAATTTATTGTTTGTAATCGATTAAAAATGCTCAATTTTCTAATGTACTTTCTTTTTCATCTAAATATGAATTTTATATTCAAGACTGTATCAGTTAACAGAGCGTAATTCTTAAACATTTAAAAATCTATAAATGTGACTTAATTCTAAATATCTGATTTTATTAGCAATAATATTAGTAAAAAAAATAGTATATTCTTCAAAAATGACACAAGAAAATTATGAATTTCTATATTGATTTATATATAATACGATGTCGTAAATTTGTAAGGATACGAACTCGTGTATTTTGTCTTTATATTAATTATTGTTTTTGACAATTTGTAAAAAGTTGTGTGAAATATGAAATGTCAATTATTAATTAATATCATGCAATTCTTGTTTTGATAAGAACGATAAGGTTAATCAGGGAAACGGTCGAAACGTTGACATTATATGGTATTAATAAATGAATATACAATTTCACAACCGTCTTGTTCTATTCTTCAAGAATATATTATTTTTCTACAAATATTTTTACTATTATTACTGCAGGAGATGAAAATAATCATTACGATCATTTTGTATTTTTACGTTTATTACATGACTATTTTTATTGTTTTTCAAATATATTTATTTACGTAAATCGTAAAGAAAGTTTGAAAAGGTTGACTCTTCTTTCTCTTATCTTCCATATAGCATGTTATAGGAAATAAATTTTTTTGTGAATTAATATAGTATTATTATTTGAATAATTTACTTTTCTAGATGGAATATATTATATTTCAATTGTATTAAAATTCAGAATTTCTATGTACTTCTAAAGTTGTCTGTGCATAATTTAATTTAAATTAGATAATAAATTTCATTGTATAATTTTATTGTCAGTAAAAATTCAATTTATATTTTAATTTTAAAACGAATTTGGATTTATTATTCGTATGATAATTAAGATAAATGAACCAATGATTGGTTAACCGACTCACAGTTCTATAATGTACAACTTTTAAACAATTTAATTTTCGAAGTTGCTGCTTATTATATGGGTTCATTATCTGTTAAGTAATACTATTAATAAATCAATTCGTATAAATAAAGTCATATTATTATTGAAAACGTGATTATAAAACAAACGAGTTCTCATGCTGTACGTATATTAATACCTTAAAAGAGTTAACACACCAAAAGTCGATAATTCCTGTCCCAGTACATGAAGAAAAACCAGCCCTTTAGAGAGAAAATGTAATTTACGAATAAAATGGATTATTTAACAATCATTGTTTCTTTATATTATCCTCTCAAAATTGCATTTCATTTAAAATAATATTTTTATAATATAAACCTTTCACTAGGCGGTTGACTATAAATAGTTATTGTACCTATATATAGAGTATGTGTTTACATCAGAATCGGCATCTGGCTCTCTGTTTAATGCTAAGTGTATAATAGCCAAATTAGAAGATAATTACGATGTTTCGTATTGAGCGAAAAGCAAGAAACGATATCATTCTTGAAATCGAGGTTTCGTTAAAAAATTTCATATAAAATAATAAAGCACATAATTAGTCGTTGAAACGTTGATTTTATACGAATGTGTTGTAAATAGCTATTGAAATAAAATTTGCTTTCGCATTGAATTGGCCCATAAACATATGCATAACACATTATTACTTTATTTTTTCCTTTAGCTGGAATTAGTGTCACGAGGGGGCTCCATCGAGAATGAATCTATATAGTGCCGTGTCATGGTCGTATCCAATGGTGCCCGAATTGATCGTTGCGGTTTTGTAAAAGTATCAGATTTTTTACTTATTAAAAAGCATCTATATGCATGATTTGATAATGATTTCTGTAAAATAATGTAAATCTAATTCAGTGAATAAAAAAAATTGTAAAAATCGAAACTGTATAATCCTATGATAAATATACCTCAACATTATCATCCACGGGGTGTATGTTCAATAGTATGTTTTGTACAATTCGTGATAAATACTAATTATTAATTTTCCATTATTTCTATGTTGCACTGTTAACATTACGCAAATATCTTAATCATATCTTCAGTCGTATTGAAAATGGTCCGAACTAAAATAATATTTTCGATTGTTTGTGCTCCTAGTAAGATTATCTAATAGTCAATGTAATGAAAACTTAAAAATAAATTCGATCGAAGTAAGCGGTGAAAGAGAGAAAATAAAAATCGAATATTACTAGCTACCAATACCTATACGAGACAATTATAATTATTAAACGAATTTGGCATATTTACGTTTTTAGTATTTTCTGCAATAACTTAAATGTACACCGACAGGACGAAATTGATTTTCTTTTAATAACCTTTACCTTTTTTTTTTTTTTTAAAGAAGATAAATTATATAATATATTTGTCGTTGGCCAGTCCAGTATATTTTATTTCTATTATTGTCAAATGTATTTGGCACAAAGAAATAGCGTGTTTTTGAGAATCCTCGTCGAATTTTCAGACGAGCGTCCCACGTGTTAAACTGGATATTTTACGAAGTGTCAGCGGGTGTAAAATTATTTGAACATCTATATATATATAATCCACGTCTCGTGCCAGATCGAGTGGCGTGAAAGTCATTATTATTGTCCGCCCGAACGCGAAGAAGAGGAGCTTGGCAAAAGGAGCCGGGAGCTAATTGAACGCATACGTTATCCTCGGGCGGGCGGCAGTGGCGCGTTTGCATTATAAGGATCCAGAAAGGAGGAAAGTCGCGCCGCGCGTCGCCTCGCCTTAACGTCTCGAAAGTGTGCATGTATATATATATATATATACCTACAATGTGTAGGGTCAACGAAGGCACGGCTAACGCAAAGTTATTGGGGTACTTAGCGCGGAAAACCGCCGTTAAGTGCACTGCGGAAACGTATCCGTGCGCTCCGCGGTAGTCGAGTCAAAGTAAATTCTCCCTAAATGTTCTCCTCTCTTTTCTAGACTCTCGGGGCGCCGCGCCGTTTGCGCTCGCTTATTAGATTACGGCGCGCGCTCTCTATACATGTGTATATACACGCACTAGTGGGATATTCATACGTGTAAGGTGCTTGGTGCTTATATATATATATATATATATATATATATATATATATATATATATATATATCTGCGTGGTTTTAGTTCATGGCATGTTTGTCGGGCCATCTTTTAAGAAAATCTTATTGGGTTGAAAGTTGGTTAAAAACGCCGACCTTTGAGTATGAGCTTTTCTTTCGTAAATTAGTATAAAAATTTTTTTGTAAAATTATACTCGAAAAATAGGTTTAGAAACTAAAATAATTTCCTTTCTAATTAAAACTTCTATATACTTCTAGTAATAAAATGCTTTTTTAAAGCTAGAAATATTGCGAGTGTACATCAAATATATTTGAATAATATTTTTTGGTATCAATAAAATTAGGAAATGATAAAAAAATTCAGTTCAGAAATAAGAATAATAATAGAAACGTTTTAGTAATTTTGTTTAGATGCAAGTTATGTTGAAAAATTGTCGTTTCTTTTATAATATTAATTCCAATACTAAAGTATATAATGATCCATGAACATATATATATATATATATATATATATATATATATATATATATATATATAAATATTTTTATCGGTCTCACAGTCTTTATAGTATAATATATTAAACTGAAATAATGACAGTCGGACTGTTTTTGTTTATTATCATCCCAGAAGAATCTGAAATAAAATTATTACTAAAAATAAATTAGATTAAAAAGTAAAAATAATACAATAAAATAAAAATAATAAAAATAATAAACTATATACTATATTAGTGAAGGACAATCGGACTTCCTTCACCACCTTATTTTCTCCTTTGTTGTTCGACGTTTCAAACCGCTTCGGTTCATACTCAGGAACTAAACTAAGAGTTATAGTTTATTATTTTTAATTTTTAATCTAATTTATTTTTAGTAACGAGTTTTATTTTAGATTCTTCGGGGGTGACTATAAACAAGGACAGAGTTACCGTCATTATTTTAGTTAACGTATTATAAGTATTGTAAGACCGATCAAAATATTTATTAATTTAATTCAAAACAGTTGACATAAGCACAATTTTTAATCTATATATATATATATATATATATATATATATATATATATATATGCTTATAATCTTAGCTTTGACTTATAATTAAATATAAAATTTTAAAAGTAAATCCTTAAATTTATATATAAGTATATGTTTGCATCCACTTTGCAGTACGTCGTCTATACAATTTCGATGTCAGGAACAGAGTTTTTCAATCATACTTTTATTACTGTTAACTTCAATAGTAAAGAAAAGATTTTAATTAATTTTAGTACAAATGGCTAATTAACTTAAATAATAATAAACAAAATTACAACATGTCAAACCAAAAAATTTCTCTTCCTGCTCACGTATGAATCGTTTAGCAAAAGTTAGATCTAAAATATCTTTGTAAGCGCACAGTTTGCCTGATTCGAAGCTCTCTAATGGCAATCAGTTTTTATTCGAAATCATATAATCCGAAGATCGTATAATCTGAGCATCGTTAAATTTGCAAATGAGACGTCTCGGATAAATCCAATGAATCGAATCCTCTAAAATGTCGAACTGACTTTTCAACATTGGCAGAAATTTAGCTTTACAGATATATGTAAAAAATATACAAAAAAAAAAAAAAAAAAAAACCGCGCCCTAACAAACGGAAACGTTGTCAGTGTCCGAAGCTAAAATCTAGCATCAAATTTCAAAAAAAAGTTGTAATATCTTTTTGCTGTAACATTAAATTAATCAACCCGCCGTGGACGCACAACGCCAACGCTGGAAAAATGTTGCGGAATCACCGTCCCGCGGCAAAATTTGCATCGAATTAATAAATATCCTTCTTCGAAACTGTCGAGCTTTGGCACAAAATGGACTTTTTGCCTATCGCAATCCGGACCCCGACTAGCAGTCAAGAGGAGGCGGCGGCAGGGGCCGTGAAATTTTTCGAGTATCGCGCGGAAGCGTCGCCAAGTAAAGAAGAAAAATGAAGCCCGGGGGGGGGGTGGGGGAGAAAAAGGAAATGAATGAGATAAGCATATAAATCAAGTGTAAACCTAAAGTGTAAGTCGAGCGACGTCTCTTGAGAGAGGGGCGGTAGGAGGAGGAAGGGGCGGGGGGGGGGCGACGACCGGGCGAAACTTTTGTCGCGCGCTCGCTCGCTCGCTCGCTCGCTCTCGCGCCCCGCGCGTCGGGTCGGGCGCCCGGCGGAGGGGCGCGGCGCTGCTCCCGAGAACAAGATCGAGGCGTGCTCGGGCCATAAATCAGGCTTATACCTAGTTCAACTTGCCGCGCTGTAACGGCGAGGCGCGGGCTCCACATCTCGCTTGATTCCGTCGCGCTTGTAAAGTCGCCGCGATCGTCGGCCCGGCGCGCGAGCGGCCGCCGCGCATTCATTTAGACCGTGAAGAGCGATGTGTACGGCGGCGGTCTATCGCCGCGGATAAGGGCGCGAGCGCGGCAGGGGGCCACGCCACGTGTCCCCGGGGGGCGGGGCGGGGGGGGGCGAGAGGTGGCGCGTGTCCACGGGCTCTCTCATCCGGCCGGGAGATTACTTGCGCCCGCCGCTATCTTCGACGAGAGCGATTTAACGAGGCTCGCCCGCGACCCCGCCGTCGTTTTTCAGCGGGGCGGCTCGGCGCGTCGGATTTACCCCGAGCGCCTAGCCCTCGGCCCCCGGCGCGCCTCCGGCAATTAAGCCGCCGCGCGCTCGCAACCCCTTCGCGCGGCCGAGGAATCGGCAGTTGGGGGTGGGAGCGGCGGCGAGAGAAAAAAGACAGTCGTGAATACATCGGAGGAGTCGGCGCGCTTTTTACGAGCCTCCTATAGCGCGAGTCGGACGCGCGAACTGTGGCTGTGCGCGTGCACGCACTGTGCGCTGCATACATTTGCGCGCGGGCGAAGAAAGACGCGGGAGGTTTCGGCGGGGGGGGGAGGGGGTGAGAAAGTGAGCGAGAGAGAGAGAGAGAGAGAGAGACTGAGAGAGACTGAGAAAGAGAGGGCGAAAGAAGGAGAGAGGAAGGGAGAGCTCTGTAGCGATTTCAGATGAGTAGCGTGATTAATATTACGAGAGTTTGCGTAACTCGTAAAGTTAGCATTCTCTTGCCCTGCGAGTCCGACACCCGGATCTCGTCCGTTACTTCGCCGGCACTTACACCCGCTTCACGAACGGAGCGGAAAGGGGGGGGGGGGGTTGGGGCGCGAGTAGGAGAGCGAGAGAGAGAGAGAGAGAGAGAGAGAGAATAAGAGAGGTTCGCCTCGCTCCCTCGACTTTGAGCTCCTTCTGCTGAGGATATTCGCGCGGCAATATCGACACTGCGTGAAATTTATCGGGCCGAGCCGAGGCGTTAATACCTGCTTTCGCTCGGGGCTTTAAATCAATGAAAAATATCCTAATTGGAATATGAAAAAAGTTGGCAATCGCGCTGGTAGCGCACCCTCTTGCGATTGGGTGGGGTGGGGCGGGGAGGGGGGCTGTGGGGGGGGGGGTATAGTCCCGCCGGGCGCAAGGCGGCGAGCGAGCGGGCGGGCGGGCGGGCGGCGTCGGGCGTAAAAAGACAGAAATTAAATTATCCGGGGCGGCCGGAGGAGAAAGTTCGCGAGGGCGCGCGAGACGCAAAAGTTTCCAATGGCTGTAACGCATATTATAGATTTGGCTCGAACGCGAGGCGGCGCAGCCGGTGGACGAGTATTAGGGCGGCCGATACAGTCCGTACTGTTTTTTATTATCGCGCAGATTGTCCCGCGATCGCGCGCCTTTTTACTGGTATAAGAATATAAGCACACTTACATATATATATATATATATATATATATATATATATATATATATATATATGTACTTCCAGTAAAAGCAGCGGAAACTGGAAAGCTCGGCGAGATTTAGCGCGGCTCTCCGCGGAAAAATCGACTTGGCCGAGGATCCGGGGGACGGGGAGAATAACGAGCCAGGTATCTTTGCAATGGCGCGGAAGGACAGCAAGAACGAGAAGGAGAGAAAGAGTGAGCATAGAGACTCGACTGAGATATATATTATATATATATATATATATAGATATATCGCAAGACGAGTACGCGCTTCGCGGGGAAGTTGGAGGGGGGAGGGGGGGGATTATCGCGGAAAGACAAGTGCAGAGGGCGTGGGAGCGGGTGGGAGGAAAGGGCGCCGCGGCAAATCTGGATATGGATGCGACAGTCGGGGATTTCTCTCCTCCCCTCCCCCCACCGCGCGCGCGCGCGGCAAACTTAATCATAACAGCCTGTTAGCTAAATGTACAGCGGGAGCCAGCTATACACAGCGAACGAGCGCGTCTAAAGATGGGGTCAGGACGCGGCCATTCCTCCACCTATTGCTCAAATTGTTTCTCCCTTCCCTGGCTCTGCGGCGCGTTCGATCATCTCTCCCGCCCGACTACGTATATATGCATATATATATATAGATAGATGTATACGGGCAGGCGCCTCTCGTTGCGCGCCCCGCTCCGAGGGAGACCCCCTGCCGCGCTATAACGCTCGCAAAAGACCCTTTATTAAATTAATCTACTGTTTAGTAAATTGATGCCGTGTCGAGCTCTCTCGAGCGTCGCCCCGTTAACAAACACACCGAGCCCGGCGTGCATTACAAAATTAACGAGATCGCCATACTTACGCTCGCGCCCGCCGCTCGGGATCTACTTTTACCCTCCGCCCTCCCCCCTTACCCCCCCCCCCCCCGCCACCTCCTCGTTCGGCTTCTCCTGCTATTATTCTTTCTCGTGTTCTTATTCTTTTTTTTTTCTCTTTACTTTTTCGTTCGCAACCTCCTCGCGCCTGGCGGGGCACGGAGCGATTCCCTTCCTTTCGGTTCGCAAACTTGTTATACCGTAACCATGAACCATTTGTTTTTTCACTTTCTTCATTTGCGAGATCGGCCGAGCCGCCGACTCCACCAAACACATTGACAATTCGTTTCCCTATTAAAAGTTTTACGGTAATGATTTCTTGCACTTTTGGCTGCCTCGCGTTCGCGCGCGTAATAATCGTACAATTACGATAGTAGAAGACTATAGTCTTCCTGTATAATTTGGGCCGAGTTCCAAGTCTCGTTAATCATACAACTTTTTATGCTATTTGTCCAGCATAATCTTATAAGCAATAACAATTAAGATTACAAGAAATAATTATTCAAGAGCCACTTCCATAACGGTTGCGAATTAAATATTTATCGATACAGCACTAATATAATATCATTGTTAATTAAACTCCACTCACTCTTTGCTTTTTACCAACTCTAATGCTTAATAATAACATATTAAATTTTTCTAAAGTTTTCCGTACAATTTCCTTTTGTTTTGCACATGATTTTTTTAATCCTAAACATAGAATCCATATGCAATAATTTATATTAAGCGTTATTTATTTAACAAATCAATGCAATCTACTTGTCAATTATTACTATACTAATGTCAATTACTATACTACTATATTAATGTCAATTACGACAGCTCATTATTTATTTGCATGGAGAATTTCTTATATAATTAATAGCAGGACATGACAAAAATATTTTAGCCATTGCATAAAGACTAATGTTATCTCATTATGTCATTTTATCAGTCCTCCAGTTTTTAATGAGATTAGTCTTTTTAACGAGTAAAGCATTCATCATATTTTTTAATATATTATCATAATATTACATTGTCATAAAGAAGCATTACCAGCCAAGTCATTATTAAGACCTTTTACGTAACCAATTAAATTATTTAAATAGAATTAATTTGTTATTAACAAACTTAAATAATCGCATTATTATTTCTTTGAACATTATATACATAGAATTACAGCTGTATGAAAAAATTACGAAAGGTGTAAGGACGGAAACGATGCGAATGGGACTTGTACTTATATTACACGGAAAAATATATAACTAAAATTCACTCATTTTGACGATTTTAACTTATTTTTGAAAATTTTAAGAATTAAATAAATTTACTTTATACCTGATAATATTTACTTTTATGAGATGCTAAGGACCCTTAAATGTAACCTTCAGAAAATAATTTTTTTTCTGAATATTTCAGCTCTAAATAAATATTTATCATCAAATAAAACGAATGTTATTTCTTGACTTATAGACAGTAAATATTTTATAGAAATACGAAAAATAAGAGTTGTATCTTTCTTTTGTAAAAGGGTTTTAAAGATAAATATTAGGCGCTCTTTTTCAACGCCTTATAGGTCAATAGTAAAATAATAAATGTTCGACATCACGTATTAAAATAATTAAAATCAACGGGTTAGAATTACATAAATTTGCTTGAAACATTATTAAAAATCTTTTCATAGATTTAATTTAATGTAATTTTGAACAAATTAAAATTTCTTCCCCGTTTTTTATGAAAGCGTACAAGATTTACACCAATTTTTTAAAATATTATTCACAAAAATTAAAGCGATTTGGAAAATGGAACGAATGCCAAGTAATGAGAATCTGAAGATTAATTTACATATCTAATTAAAACTTTTATTAAATATCATTATTCTCAATAAGTCAAAATCTATTTTCCTTTATGTTATGCACAATAATGTAATAAAAACAAATTTAATAAATTGAAACTCCTCTAAAATTAATACTTGCGATTTCTTCCATATATGGTCGAAACTGCATTTCAATTCTATTCGTGATAGCAATTTTTATCTTGGAAAAATATTTCTTATATATATTCCATAAAATTTATTGCAAGATGTTATAATACTTATAGTTCAAATAAATACTTATGATTTTAATGAAAGATCTTTTAAAATCGCCTTAACTATTGATGCTCATTAGTTGCCCAATTGTTTACTTAAATAAATACATATTTATAGTAATTATTATATTAAAACTCCGACAAGCAATATTCTCGATTGTCAGGATTGACATAAACAAATTTCTTGTAAGGCTACTATAGCGATGTAATTATTTATTATTTATTACATCTATACAAGATGAAATACTTCATAAACAAATTGTTATAACACAGTATGTATTTATCATAAATTGTGATTTTCATGCGTTTGTATGCTTTGTTGTTGATTTATACTACTGGTTTTATATTGTACGATTAGTAATGTTAGTAAATTATACTAATACTAAATCAGTGAAAAATTATATGAGACTTCAAATACAAGAATATATGATTAATATAACATATAAGGTTGAAATAATTTAAAAATAAAACTGTTGTGTGATATTTTCCACGTGAATATTAGGTTTTAGAAAATATAATAATACTATATAAAGAAAATATAAATTTAATGAATCTAATAAATGTTGATCATATTGTTGTTCTCATAAAATTCATTAATAATGTAATTCTGTATTTTAGAAATAAAAGTGTAAAGAATAGTAAATATTATAGATTTATTTATTGTATTAAACAGTAGTATTTATGCAACTATAATGTAAGAAGTTCTGGAGAATGTCCATAGAAAATTAAAATAAATAGAAAATTAGAAGTAAAATTTAAGTATTAAATTTATGACAATATAAATATCTCAAATTCATTATTGGTTTTATATTTTGTATGGAAATTTCTTATTATTTAATCACGTTTTTTAGTTAGTATAAATTTTCATAGAATCTAGAAACTAATTTTAAAAAATAATAATGCATGTACACTTACTTTAATCATACTCCGTAAAAGGCGATGGCAGGACAGTTTATTATTTCAAGGATATAAATAACTTAAAATTTGATAGAAATAAGCACAATAGACAATTTAGTTATTTAAAAAATTATTTATAATAAATAAAATTTTTGAAAACTTGTAATTTTTTACATCAATAGATAGAAGAGTAACAATTAAGGTTTTTTTTTGTACACAATATAATATAATTTTATCTATCAGTATATCATACATCTAAAAATCTAGAGAATATAACGATTAATATAATGTGTAATATCTGACGCGCAAAACCAGTGGCTACTCAATTAGCATCGATGATAAAACATGAACAAAATATAAAGGCAGTTGCATGAATTTGCTGAAGCGTGAAACACGAGGTTGTTATTAGATTTAACAAGTTTATCGAACAAGAGAATTGAAAGAAACGATAAAATAAATAGCTCGAGGAATGGTGGAGAGTACAAATGGAGAGATAGGGGAGGGGAGAGGGGGATTGGGAGCGAATGAGTAAGAGAGTCTTTGTCCGCGGATGATTAGGGCTGAACCGGGGTCACAAAGTAGCTTCCTTTGGATTTTTCCAATCCAGGGAAGATTTAATCAAGAGACGTGCAGAGAAATCAATCGAGCATGAGAACCCATAGCTTTTCACAGAGAGAGAGAGAGAGAGAGAGAGAGAGAGAGAGAGAGAGAGAGAGAGCGTAAGAGAGAGAGTCATTGTGGCAGAAAGCGCTCGAGCGATGGGAAGGAAGGGGAGGGGCATAGGCGGCAGGAAAAAGAGCAAAGTGGAAAGGATCCGGCGAGAGCGGCGTGGCGCTGCTCCTTAATGGACCAGGGGCGAGGGAACATTAGAATGAGTGCACATCAGCTGTCTACTTTAATTGTATTGACCATTTATTCGAGTTTCATTTTTTTTTTTTTTTTCGAGATATAGTACACAAGCTTGCAGTTTACACGTATGTATAATTTTTACAATATTTTTATACAAGAGCGCGAGGCCCCCCTCTTGCGCTTTCGCATTGTGCGCGCGGTAAAATTATCTGTACAGCGATTACAAATTACCTAAATAATTTTCAACGGCCACTTATCGTTGCCACCGCAATTTTGACGGGGGCTCGAGGGTCAGGGGGGGGGACGAGCGTATACAAACTTTTCCGTTATACTATTAAGAAAGCGCAAGCAGATCGACAGCGGGAGAGGGGCCTTTCTTTTCCTTTTTTTTTTTTAACCGATAGGCCACAAAGTATCATTGTGGCTTATATCTATATATATATATGTATATGAAAATCTTATATGCTCTTTACCGCTATAAATTTTCACTTTATTTTACGCATCGATCACCGGCTTCTTCATCCGCGTTTAATATTTATATATATAATATAGTCCTCGCATTCTTCTTAATCTTTAGCCTTTAAGTACGTATACGAGTCGCAAATAAATTAACAATGTATAATCGTAACAAAATTATAATCCTCGTCGTATCCTGACTTGGAAGGTGTATAAAGTTTATCTTGCTTTTTTTTCGAGGTTCCCCGTGCGCGGGTTTTCTCGGGCCGATTGCCACAATAAATTGCCACAATAAATACATCAAGTTTCACTCCAACGATATCCAAATGATATCCATACGCTCGATTCACTCGGACAATCCAATAATTCTCGGTTAGTACGCATATACAAAGAGAAACTTTTCGGTGACTCGTGTGCAGTCGCATAAGTAGTACAGTAGCCGTCAATTTATTGGGTCGTTGTTTTTTTTTTTTTTTTTTTTTTTTTTTTTACATTTTTCTGACAATTGATAATAGGTAAAAGCAGGAATACACATTTGGTTCCTCGAAAAAGTCGTACGATTTCAGACGGTCGACTCGTCTGAAGGGGGCCAAGATTTGAATTGTACTTCGATTGACAGCGGTAGTCGACCGATCGCCGTAAAAATTGTCGCCGAAACGTTTCTCCGTGCAGAAAACAAAAACAACAACAACAAAAAAAGGAGGGGGGGGGGAAAGTTGAACTACAACGTTTGCGGATCGTATTAAAATTCTTCGACACATATTGAATATTTTGATGGATTATTGAGCTGAGGTGTGAGAGTCTATCCTTACGATACGAATGGTATAAATAAATTAGTCGAATCGATGATTTTCGATGGTGTCCATCGTTGGGCAAAGTTCGGTCGCGCTCACGCGTGCGCGACGTGTCTCGGTGAGTGCGTGCGTGTATGCGTGTGTATGCAATGGGTTAATGTATGCAGATGTCGTAATATTTCTGCGCCCGTCGCGTAGCGCGTACGTGCGCGCGATAGGGTGCGCGCGCACGCCACGGCTGCGCGCGTATAGGTGGGGTCGGCGGTGGAATTGCGGGGAGGGGGAGGGGGACGTGGGGGGGGGGGGAGGAGGACGTGTAGATATCTACAAAGTATTTACAAAAGTCCGGTTTTTGCTCGCGACGCGGGGCGCCGTGCCGCCACCGCCACCACCGCCGCCGCCGCCGTTGCCGTCGCCGCAGCCGTCGCTGCCGCGCGATCGAAGAATAAGGTGGCGCCGGCGGCGGGGGCGCGGGCGGCGACGCCCCCGCGAGGCCACGCCTACGCCGCCGCCCGGTCGCCCCCGAAGCTCCGCCGCGGGCGGCTCGCTCAAGGGCCGTACTGCTGCTCGAGCTCGCGGCGCAGCCGCTTGGCCGCGTTGTCGCCGCCGCCGCCGACGGCGCTCCCCGCCTCGGAGGCCTCGCCGTCGCTGCAGCCGTCCTCGGCCTCGCCGACGACGCCCTCGACCTCCTCCTGGCGCCGCTTCGCCGTGGCCATCTCGGCGGCGTGCTTCTTGCGCCACTTGGTCCGCCGGTTCTGGAACCAGACCTGCAACACAGGAACGAGGCAGCGGTTCTCGTTAAATGAATACATCCGCAGTGTATTATTATATACATGTATATGTTTGTACGTCTATGTACGAGTCGCGAGAGGGGCGGAGGCGGGGAGGGGAGGGGAGGGAGGGAGCCATCTTGGCCCTTTTAATTTTCAACCAAGCCCTCGTTACTTTTTACGAGAGCCCTTTACTTTTTTAATCCGTTTAGCGAAAGAAGAGAGGAAGAGAGACTCGGGGAAAGAGAGAAAAAGACATCACGGTGTCTTTAATTTAAGCCCGCGAGAGAGCGAGAGGGAGAGACGGCGGGAGGGGGCTTGCTTTGCGGCCGTGCAATCTCTTTGTCCGTGTTGCCGCCGGAGAGCGAGCAGCGCGCGCGCGCGCTCCCCCGGCGACCGTTACGTTAATTAAATACATTGTTGCGGGGACAGAGTCGGGGACCGCCGGCGCGCGGCCCCGCGCCAACGAACACACGGGGACGTGAACCCGCAGGCGCACCCACACCTAGAGAGTCGCCGCCTTCCCAGAAAGCAGCTCGCGGGGAGGGGGCGGCGAGGCCGCGGGGGAGAGCGCCACTCGCCCATCTTGCGCTCGACGTTCGTTTCCGTCCGCGCGCGCGCGCGCGCTCGCGCTGTCGGCTCGGGTTAATTTTCCTCCTTCCCGGGGAGCTCGTGCAGCCGCCCGTCCATAAAGCTCACGAGCAGCTCGGCTCCGCCGCCACTCGCCCCCTCCCTTCCTGCTCGCCTCCCTCTGTCTCTCGTTTCTCTCTTAATTTGTCCGCGCGATAAATTTCTCGCTTTTCCTTATCGGCGCGCCGCGCCGCCCGAGTGCAGCCGGCTGCAGCGCTCGATAAACGCGCGAGTGGCGCGGCGGCGGCGGCGGCGGCAGCGGTGGCGCAACGCGGAATAAGCGCGGGGCCGGGAAGGGGTCGGGGCTGCGGGGCGGCGGGCGAGGGAAACAATTAGCCCGCGGCGCAACTAAGCTGCTGCTGTACTCTTGCCGGCCGTTTGCATTTTGTACCCCGGTCGGATTTTAAGAGGGAACCCTCGGGCCGGCTATAGCACATCCCGAGTCCGTTATTAAAATCCAGAGGGCTGCGCGATTTTCTTACCCCCCTTGCGCTTTTCATTCTCGTGTAAACATCGGCGCCCCCCCCCCGACCTCCCCCTCGCTCAACTACGGGTCTGCGGCCGCCTTCTTTCCTTCCTTTATGAAATATTAAATTTTCCCATTCCGGGTGGAAAATTCGCGAGGAGCACGAATCTGCGAGTAACCGTATTTTTAATTTATATTACTTATGTATCTTCGTTTTACTCCAAATTAAATCGTCGAGCAATGCCGTTTTCAGTTGTACTTGCAAAGAACGGAGTCGTACGATAGAATCAGTACAGTTCGTAATGTTGTCGAAAAAGTACGGTCAATATGAACCGATAAAGCGTGCTCCTTGTCTAGCTTATAATAATACGGGCCGAGGCAGCAGATGCGAGGAGGGCATCGTGCAATGAATTATCGAATTATAATACGAAAAGCCGTTTAAGCATTAATCTAAAAGAAAATTTGGTAGGAATTATGCGATGTCCTCAATGAGAAGGATTCGTAAGTTACAATAAGAGATACGGATTAGATATTGCGCAGCGAAAAAAAATATGAAACTTTACGACGTCGATGGGTCGTAATAAAATAAGAAAACCGAGCCCTCGCGAGAAAAATGTTGGGTACTTATGCAGGGCTCGACTCGCCGAGCGGTATTACCTCGAACGGGTGCGAGGCAAGGGTCGAGTGCACGGGGCACGAGCACCGGGACGCGGCTCTTTGTCACCGGGAAACAATTAAGAACTGTATAACGCAAGAAAGAAGGCCTCCTCTCGGTGTCATTTGACGATGAGAATATAAGATGCGCCCGCCTCGCGAGGGAGAGAGAGAGAGAGAGAAGTGGCTTTTTTTTTTTCTTTTTTTTTTTATCGCATTAGTCACGCACGCGTTGCCAGACGTTACCGCTGCGCACAGATACGCAGAGAGGCATGGGCGGGCGCGAACGCACACGCGCACAGCCACACGGGCACAGGCAGGCGCGTCCATCGCAGCCCATCGGCGCGCGCCAGCTCGCCACCCCGTCGCCCCACGAGCTCAACGCACAACTGTTAGATTTATTAAATCAGGATTATCTAAGCCCGCTACATTCTGTCTTCTAAAGCCGCCTGTAAAACCGCACGCGCACGCACAGATACATATTTATGTACAATAGTATGTATATTGTGTATGGATGTATATGTATATATATATATATCTGTCGTACCGCAACTATCATAGCCCTTATCGTGTAGATGCCTATCTTCGAATTCTACTGTACGCCCGTATATATTATATATTTTACATACACACCCATTCACACGCATACACACACACTCATATATATATACACATTTTGCTCAACCCGCTATCTGTGTGAGGAATAAGAAACGTTCAATTTTTCACTTTAACCGAAGCGATCGACCGCGCGTGCAAACCCTCGCGGCGGCCGCATCTTATTTCCATTTCCCGGCTCTTCCCCCCATTCCCAGTTGCGCAAAGTGAACGGATATAAACTGTATTGCCAGTGGTATTGGTTTTGAACCATCTGAACAACGTAGACGAGTGATCCGATAATTCTTTTTGTTAGAGTATTGGTTGAGTACCACATTACGGACTATTTTGAGGTTATAAAGTACGATTTTAGGGAGACATGTAGGTTAAAAACTAAAAAATCTTAGATTCTCAATATAATTGCAAGAGACGTAGCAAAATGTCTCTGTAAAGTCGAGCTTTACGGTCTCAAAATAATTTGTAAAATTCTGTATTACGGATACTCGCTGCACGATCCTAAAAATATAGCATTTTAAAAATATACTATTATTTTGCTTGACAGGTCCAAAATGCAGTTTTCTGCGTTCGAGAAGCTAAATAGAACTATGAAAACCAGTAACCATGAAAACCACTCTTTCGTCAGGTAAAATTGAATTTTACAGATAGTGTGTAAGCTGCAGCATATATGAACGGCCCGAATATTGCTATTGCGTTCAGACCAAATCCGTTAACTCTTGCAGCCGTGTATCTAACATGATTTTTTGATGATTTTGTCGTCAAATTCATGACCAGGAACTGTTTTTCGCTCTAATTTATCATTGTCTTTTCGGACACATATCCATAAAGTTCACTTTTATGACCGGGCATACGTTCGTAAAAACAAGTTTTTCAAATATTATAACAAATATACTTTTGAAATCACTTTTTTGAGGCTTGAGAGAGATGTATAAATGAAATGCTCCTATTAAGCTTGAGTAGATTATTGAAAATGCGAATTTTTTCGGGCAATAATTCATCTTCAAATGCTCCGTATATATCAATAAAGAATGACGTTTTAAAAGGAGAACGAGGATGAGGAGCGCATTAGAAATCTGGGGGGAAAAAGCACTTTAAACGAGCGAGTTAGCGGGTTCGCGTCCTTTTTTTCATAAATTTACATAGCACCCGCCGTGGTAGAGCGATGCAGCAGCGGCAGCGGCAGCAGCAGCAGCAGCAGCAGCATCAGGACGAGGAGAGGAGGAGGAGGCAGCGAGCTTTGGACTGGAAGCGCCGGATCGCGGGCTGCGTTCATATTTCAAAGTCTTCCGGATCGTTTGGCTCGCTTGTCATTCTCCGCCGATGCTTTTCATCGATGACCGAATATCCCGTATAAATTTTTCCCCGTCGAGCGCGGAGGCGGCGGCGGCGGCGGCGGTCCTTCGCCGCGAATATCGGAAAGAGAGACAGAGAGAGAGAGTGAGAGAGATCTCGCGCGGAACACGCGGGTACATACACTAAACTCGAGCGTATACCGTCTTTCTCTCTCGTGTCTATACATACAGATACGCACTTTACTCGGGCGCACTGAAATGCTCAGAGAAACACGTATACTCTTTTTATCGGCTTTATCCGGGGGATTTGGGAGATCGATGCGCCCCAATTGACAAGAATTATGCTCGGGGGTTGCCTTGGGGAAGGGGGGGGGGAGACCCGCAGAGACGGCGATAAAACGAGATTACACTCCACGGCTCTTGGTGCATTATGAATTTATTGAAAAAAAAAAAAACAAAAACAAAAACAAAAAAACAAACGAAAGAAAAAACAAAAGCGTTGCAGCTGTATTAAATCAAACGCCAAGGTTTTGCGCGGGATATAAATTACGTACGCGGGATGTACAGAAGAAAGTGTATTGGTCCGGTGAAGAATTGGCACGTATACGCGTTAGAGGGAAAAAGGTTGCGCGAGATACGCGAGAATTGCGTCTGAAAAGTCTTTATATAGAATGAAGAGGGAAACGATGAGGAGGTCCAGTGATGCATCGCGCGCAAAAGTTTCTTCAGCCATTTTTCCCTCTTCCCGTTGGTCGGTGTTGTCGGCGAGGGCGGCGGCGGCGGCGGCGACGCCGAGGCGAGCTTATCGCGCCCCAGAAAAGAAGAGAGAGAAAGAGAGAGAGAGAGAGAGAGAGAGAGAGAGAGAGAGAGAGCGAGAGGTATAAATGGAGAGGGGCGGAAAGCAATAAAATTCTCTCCTGCGAAATTTGATTCCGGAATAAAAATAGAATATCGAGGATAACACGAATCGGTGAAGCCATTTCCGATCTCCGGCTGAGCTGGCTTCGACGAGCGGAAGAAAGAGCGAGGAGAGACCGACGCGCGCGCGCGCCACGGGCACGAGAGGGCGGCGAGGGTTGGGCGGTGAGGGGGTGGGGAGGAGGAGGGGTGAGGCAGGACGTAGCTCGGAAACATATCGATATGGGGAGGCGCTACAAGAGCCGAATACAGAAGAGCACATTATCGCTCCGCGCTGGCTTGCCGAGAGCGTCTCCGACACCATCCACCCATCCCCGCCCCCTAACCACCCCTCCCCCTCCCAAGAACGGAGGGCCCACCTGCGCCATCGCTCTTTTACGTCTTCACGCGAGCTTGATCTTCTACATTATTGCTATTTCTCTTTTGCCGACGGCGAGCCCGAGCTGGAATATATATATATATATATATATATATATATATATATAGATTCTCACCTCCCTCTGGGCGAGCGTTCGATTAAATCGGCGACGACGACGAGGAGATTCTTTTTAGGAAATGCACTGCGGGACCGGTTGTATATGACGATTTTTCGGGAATTTCCCTTCATTCGCGCCGTACGTGCCGAGCTTTCGCAATGCCAATATTAGAAGTCCAGTTATCGAACTTTATTCGATAAATCTATATGAGCGCGATGACCGGATTCTTATTGGAAGACTAGCTCCACAGTTTCTGAAGTGATTCTCAATAATGTGTGAATTTTACAGCCATATGCCCGTTCCGATTAAAATGTATATAATGAAGACTCTCTTTCTCTCACTATGTATATATATATATATATATATATATATATATATATATATATATATATACGCGAATACATGCATATATATATATATATATATATACACACACATATATAAAAGATATTTCCAGAAATCCCGGGCAGTTCGTTACAATGCCCTCGTAAATTCTGAGAATATAATTAGCGCGGCCGCGTAAATATAATAACCTTGTCCAACCGACTTCCCGAGCCTGTGCAAACACAGAGCGCGCCGGGCGGCGAAGGCGACGAAATCCACGCTGATTAATGGGCAAAATATCGGAAGGACCCGAAAAAGGTCGGCGGGATCCCTGTCGAGGGCGGTATTAGCTAATAGTCGGCTTATACGGTGGCGCTGCGCGAGCGAGGCTCGTTTATTGCACGCCAACGTGTGTGCGCGCGCGCGAGCGAGCGCGGGTATGCGTCTTTGTATGCATTAAGGCGGCCGATGGCGTTAGCCTCGCCGCGTATTATATATATCTATGAGGCGCGCGGGTGAACGAAGGGCGGGCGCCGGCCCCGGAGCGCGCGAAACGGAACAATATATAGAGATATAGATATATAGATATATGTGTGTGTGTGTGTGTATATCTACATACGTATACACGGTCTGCCGGCGTGATTTATCATATAGGTCGTGTCGTTGTCGAGCCGGCGCGGCGCGACTCGCGCGAGTGGCGCGAGGCGAGCCCGCTTGTATACGGAATATAACGAGCCTCGTTGATGCATGTGAAGGTGAAAGCCCGATACGTATTGTATGGGAAAGAGTGGCGCTGGGCGCCAAAGCGTGTGTGTATATATACGGGGAGGGCGGGGGGAGGGGGGGGGGAGAGGCGGATCGCCGGAGGAGGGATGAGGGAAGCTCGAGGCCTGCGACGGCCTTCGCTCGGTACTAATTGACGTCATCGATATTGGTATCCGTCGACGGGGCGATTACCCCAACCGTAAACAAGTACGCCCCTCGGTCTGAGCGAGAGAGGGAGAGAGAGAGCGAGAGCGGCTCCTGACGGCTGCTGCCGCTGCTCCTGCTACTGTTACTGACGCCGCCGCCGCCGCCGCCGCTGTTGCCCGATGCCCGTTGGCTGCTGATCCTCCCGTATACGCGGGGTCCTTAATAAGGGGGGCTGGTTGCTCCATTACCCTCGCCTGCGCGCGCGCGCGCTTTCACACAATGCGTGCCGGTACGAGGCGCAGTAGCGCATTGCCCCGACCTTGCGCGACGGCTATTATACGACCACAGTGTCGAAGTCGAGTTGGACATCGGCTAGATTCTCTCTCTCTCTCTCTCTCTCTATTCTGCGCTTTGAAAAATCCAGGACAAATGGAATTCCGAGGGAATCAATTTTCAGACGAATTAACGGATAAGCCTTGGTATTTCGTTCAACCGTCGCTCGATTTACAACGCACGCCGGCGGCCTATTATGACGATTTCCCCCCGCGACGCGATCCCCAATTTCCGGGCGTTCTTACGAATCGCGAGCGGGCCGACCGTCGTCGATCGTTTCACGAGGCTCGACGATCGGCATTCGAGGCCGAGCGCCCCGGGCGACACTCACGAGGCTGACGGCTGTAGCCGAAAATTAAGCCGAGGTTTCCGTCGATCAACCGCTCGCGCGCGCGCGCCCGCCCGAACGAACCTCGAGAGTCCTCGTGTCCTTCAATTACTTAACGCAAGCCCATTATTCCGCGCGCCGAGCTATTGCCGTTACTTGACTTTTAATGTCCCCGCTCGTCATATCGCGCTCGCATCTATTAATAAGAACCGGTCGGGAGATAAATCCGATCGAACTGCGCGATAACTCGATTATACGCGTCTCCGTCTCTTCCCCCCCCCCTCCACCCCCTTCTCTCACCCTCCGTCGTTCCATTTCCATCCCCAGCTCCCCGGCTCGTGCGGCAGTCAGTCGAGCGGTACGTAATTCGCTTGACAGGGAATCCGGGGCGTCACGCTCTTTAACCAACGCGCCGGTGGCTCTTTCTCACTTAGCGCTATTAGTTTCTAATGGAGGGAGCTCGCAAACATACACACATTGATTCATAATGCCGTATATATTATACGCGCGTATGTGCGAATGCGCCAAGGCAACGTGAAACGGTGGGGTGGGAGAGGGGGGGGGGAGGAGGCCGTTGGACTACGGCCGGGAGAGGCGCGCGAGAAACTTTCACGCTCTTAATTGAGCCTCCGTTCCTTTCTTGCGGGCCGGGCTCTGACGACGACGAGATTCGTCGCCCGGCCATGTGTGGAAATTGAAAGTCAACGTTGAATAATTACGTGAA
The DNA here is from genome assembly GCA_018907035.1 of Sycobia sp. Sy_11. Taxonomy (NCBI): domain Eukaryota; kingdom Metazoa; phylum Arthropoda; class Insecta; order Hymenoptera; family Epichrysomallidae; genus Sycobia; species Sycobia sp. Sy_11. Next base: position 408,393 of record JACCIC010000206.1, read on the forward strand.
AATCCGCGTGATCCGAGAGGGATTCGGTCAGGATATATATATATATACATATATATCGAGAATCAATTACGTAATGATGTGCTCGCAGCGAGCACTTTTGGATGACAACGAATTATTAATAATGAAGCGCGAAGCGCAATATTATTGTAGGCTTACGTGTCAGATTGAGATTTCAATTTAGAAAATTTGTTTACGCTGTTTGATTGACTATGAGATTAAGAACAGATCGTAAGAGGATTCGTTGTATAATATTTGATTTAGTAATAACGAGAAGAGCACGAGAAACATTATCCATTATCGACTAGTAAAGCATAATCTCTATTTTCCCCTTAATTACGCGGCTCTGTTAATCAGCACAAAACAATCGAAGAATAAAATCGTTATCCTAAATAAGACTAATTTAATATTTTTATCAAATCAGTCAATGATGAAATCAAATCGATATTTTTATCAACGATAAACTAGTCTGCGACGACTGCGAAGAGATTGAAGTAGAGCAGGATGGTCGATTCATTGATATTACAATAAATGAACATGTAACATCAATGCATTTAAAAACGACAATTGAATAGGATTAGAAGAGCGTCGCATTACTGTTATTACGTCACGCTACGAATCATTGGATTTATCCTCGTTTCCCCCCACGCGTGTGCCGTCTATCCCAAATATAAGAACAATTCTAAATTTTCCTTATTTTCTTTCGCTCTCTAACTGTTGACTTTGTCGGAACTATTGAAAGAGATATCAGAAAATAAAAAGTATTCTTAAAACTACATTCAAGTTGTAATTTTCTGTACTCCGTGTACTTAATGAATTCTTACTAAGTAAAACTATTTTTCTTCACAGATTTCATTGAAATTTCACTTTTGCATTTTCTTAATATTCAAATAAAAGTGAGCACAATTACTCGAAATTATTTCAATCAATGGCAATCAACTTATTGGTAAAAAACAGTGAAATTTATTTAAATCATGTCCACTTTTATGGAAACACGACTGTCTTATATATACGATATTGACTAATTTCAATTTACAGAGTAGAACTAACATCCGATAAGAGTGGAGTATTGATTTCGAATTTAAAAAATCTTCGGTGGACTAAGAACTGCAGGTCTTATATAGTCGGTGCAAAGAATACATATTAAGTGAAATATTTATTCAAGGACTATGGAAGTAAAACAATTCATGTAGCATAAAGATAAAAATTACCATTGATATGTAAAAGAAAAACTACAATCTAAAACTAGAAGAAAAAGAATTTCAGCATCCAAGGTAATAAATATTAAAAATTAATAAACATTAAGTAGAAATATAAAGCTAAAATTAGTAGGAATGTCTGAATAAAAAAAAAAGAATTAAGATTCGATACGTTGAAAGTCATTTTAAAGAGAAGCATTTTTCAAGATTCAAAATAAACTTATTTCAATAAAATCTGTATCCCGCGCTGAAGGCATTCTCCTTCTAAATCTGAACAAATATCTAGAATTATTCCGAGGTCATCATTGAACTGTTTTTTGAAAAATGCAACTGTGATGTAAAAAACGGAATTTACATAAAATACATTTACATAAAATAATAGATTATTGCGTAGAAAAATTATAATCAAATTATAAAAGTATAGGAAATAGCTCTGACAATTTGGAAGCAATATACGTACTTTATAATAGTCTTTTTTTTTTAATGTATTCCGATAGAAATGAAAATTATCTATAGAGCTCTGGCTCGTGGCTTATTGTCAACGCTTGAGCATTGACCCAAGATAGGCTTTGTCAACCACCAAATGCGGTCGTTACCGATAAAACGCGCTCGTACACAGGATTGCTTCGTACATAATATATATATATATATATATATATATATATATATATATATATATATATATATGTATGTATGTATGTATATATACATGAATTCAGCCACCGGTGCGCTTCCCCCTATACAACAGGATCGCGCGATAAATATTATCTCTGGAAAATAAGAGATTACGATCTGTCGGTGCGTCGCGAAAGCAATTAGTCATGCGGAGAGAGAGCGAGAGAGTGGGAGAGAGAGAGAGAGAGAGAGAGAGAGAGAGAGAGAGAGAGAGAATAAGAGAGAATGAGAGAGGAAAAATTCGCATCCGGCGAGCCGAGCTAGAGAGTATACACCTCTATATACCTATGAATATGGTCTTGTATACGAATTTATACATACATATACACCTATATAACAGGACTGCTAAACGTCAGTTCGCTTGTGGCGAAAAAGGCGGAGAGCGAGATGAGCGAGAGAGAGAGAGAGAGAGAGAGAGAGAGAGAGAGAGAGAGAGAGATGGAGATCGAGCTGGCGAATGGGTAATCTCGCCGGGCGCGACGACAGCGAGTACTGCCATCCGGAAATCCGCGGGTAATTGAATGAGCGACAAGACGAGAGGGAGACGAGCGAGCGGGCGCGCGCGCGCGAGCGAGGGATGTATAGAAGCCGGGCATGTGGAAAGGATGGAAGGAAGGAAGGAAGGAAGGAACGAGCGAAGGAAGGAAGGAGGCTAGGCCGGGAGGGAGATAGAGAGCGGCGGCATCCTCTCACCCCCCCTCTCCTCTCTCTCTCTCTCTCCCCCCACCCGTCGCCCGACGCTCGCAGGTTCGCGCGCGGGTTCGCGGGGAGCTCTCGGGGCGCGCGGTAGCTTTCAATAAAAATGTAAATATGGCGGCGGCCCAACGAGCCAATGACAGGGCTACAGCTCGGCCCCCGGAGAGAGGGATAGAGAGAGGGAGAGAGAGAGAGAGAGAGAGAGAGAGAGAGAGAGAGAGAGACAAGCGCGGAGAGGGATATATCTAGCATGGAAAAGCGGGTAGGGGCAATCGTATATACGCCGGCACCTCGGGCAGGATTACCCACCGCGGCCGCCCCGCACTCGGGTTAGCCGGGAAAGGGTATAGATATATACACAGACCGCCATGTACAAAAACGCGGGCAACCGGGAACAAGGAACATCTCTCTCTCCCTCTCTCTCTCTCTCCCTCTCTCTCTCTCTCTCTCTCTCTCTCTCTCTCTCTCCTCTCTCTCACTCTCTCACTTACACACAAATACACGCACACACGTATACTTACACACCACTCTCTCTCTCTCTCTCTCTCTCTCTCTCTCTCTCTCTCTCTGTCCCTCCACCCTGCGAGAAGCCCTAAATATCGCCATCCCGACGCAACGGAGGAGGACAACATTACGGTCGCGCTCTGCTCTTTCTGCAATGCCTACCTTGACTTGGGACTCGGACATGCCGAGGGCGTACGCGAGCTTGGCTCGCTCCGGGCCCGCCAGGTACTTGGTCTGCTCGAACGTCTTCTCGAGGGCGAAGATCTGCTGGCCGCTGAAGGTCGGCCTGGTGTGCTTCTTCTTGCCGGGCTCGTGGTCGCCGGATGCGCTGCTACCACCGCCGCCCACCGACTGCTGCTGGCAGCCGAACTGCTGCGACACTGCAAGCAACGTTCGTTTGTTTTGCATTCTCACTTTTTTTTCCAATTTTTTCCGTAAATCGGTAATTTTCCGTGTATTTTTTAAGGAAATGATTTTTGGGGGGGGGGGGCATATTGAAGGTGAAATCCTAAAAACTCTTACGAAGTATATAATTCGTAAGTAATCTTCGTTCAAGCGCATTGTTATTCGAAGTCTAAGCGATTGAATTAATATTCGAATCAATTTGTTTAGAGGGTTAATTAAACACTGAGTGTATTGTATAAATAATGACAAGTTCGTTAAAAAGTAAAACTTTTCTTACGAAAAATAAAGCATGTAAAAAATGTAAATTAAGTAGTATAAGTAAACGTGTGGATGTTTTTATCAAATCAATAATATTGATTCAAATATCACAGATTATTTCGTTAAGGGGACGATTGTGTAGATAATGTATATGTAAATATAATCAATGAAAAAATTAGTTTTCGTTTAAGCAGAGCTTATTGATCTTATTAGTACAAAACACTGCAAGATCTTACGATATTTAAAATACATATATAATTTTTTCTAATATATGTAGATATATTCTTCCAATAGTTGGACTTTTAAGATATTTATGACTAAAGTAGACTTTTTTCATGGATATTATTAATTAAAGGTTTTATATCTTATAAAAATAATTGTAGTAATTTATTAATGTCGCGATTTGTTTTACTATCGCAAAAGTTTTTTAAAAATTTTCGATTGGATACTATAAGTAAGCGTGTGAAATTTTTTGTCAACAAATAATATGTACTTAAATATTGTTAACCATATGATCAATTATAAACTCTCTGTGCCTAATTTGTATATAATTAATAAACACATTATTTTTTATGGAAAATCTTGTGAATCTATTTAATAATATACTATAAAATACAGCGAGTGCTCAAGATGCATATAATTCATATACAATTTTTATTATCATATGCTTATTACAGATTTCTGCTGATTGAAGTTTAAGAAGTTTCATGAATTAAATACTTCATCATATTGTAGAAATAATTATTGTATTTGAAATATTTAAATTTATGTAATGATATAAAAAATTCAAAAATTTTCTTTAAGTAGTATGAGTAAACGTATGAGCATTTTTGATAGAATAAATATTTACCGTTATCACAAATCACTGAAATGCCAATTGACATAGTTTATGAAATTAACTAATTATTGTTTAAATCAGAGATTATACGATGCTGATAAGTAATATGAAGCCTTAATATCTACTGATAGGCTTACTAAAAAGTTTGAAATTCTAAATTGAATTTCACTCTAATATGGAGATAAGCTCTATGACTATATGCTCCCGACGAGATAGCCATGACATAAGAATAAGCTGTTTTCAAATGTTGAAGATTTAATTAGTAATTTAAGATAATACGTGCTATTGCAAATTAAAAATAATAATAATTGTACATTAAAGAACATCAATAAAAACACTCGAATAGCTTCGGAAGAGTATATGGTTACTTTTTAAGACATTATATATTCATAGCTTAATCATCTTTCATCAAGTATATAGTGAATGTTTCATGAACTTTATAAATTTCTTAATGCTCTTTTAAATTAACTTTAATTTGCCTCGCATGTGTCTCTGCTGTTGTAAAATTGCCCCTACGAACGGTTCCATTTCCAGAGGCAGTATGGAATTTCCGATAGCTTAGCGGGTTTAATTATTCAATGAAATAACATGAATTACCCCTTAAACTCGAGAATATGGAGGAATTGCTGCATCTAAGATATTAATCAACTATTCCTGATGCAGGTAATATACACAGACGCGAAGAGAGACCGTAACTACCGTTCCCTCCTCACTCCCATCCCCTCTCCGGCCCGATATCCCTCGATCTTCTGCTCTCACTCTCTCTCTCTCTCTCTCTCTCTCTCTCTCTCCCTGTCTCCATATCTCTATCCCTCCACAGCTCTCTCGTTCTATCAGCCGGCAGTGCAGCACGTGCGCGTGTGTGCGACATCAGGAGAAAGAGGGGCCTTTAATTTAATAAAGCAATTTGTAACGGAATACGAAACGAGGCAATAATGGCCGCTCGGCCGCTACGGCGAGGGTCCTAACGAGCTGCTTACCGCATTCCACCCTGACCAAGGATGCGCGACACACTGTTCGCCCAAAGTCTTTCTCTCTCTCTCTCTCTCTCTCTCTCCCTCACTCACTTCCAATCCCCCGATTATACACGATCCCACTCCATCTGCGTTTATATTGAGCCTCGAGCGCTTATTGCGCCTTATGTTCTCTCGGGAGCGCCGCTTATGTGTATTAAAATGCGCAACCCCCATCCCCTCACCCTTCTCTCCGACGATTCCGTTGCGCGAAATCCATCTTATGTCTGTATATGTTATGTATATTATACACCTACACGCACGCATATATATATATGACTCAGACGCCGGTTTATTCTAATGGCAAAATCGAAAGAAACCGGAATGTACGTCGGCGAGCGCGGAAAATGTATACATGCATACATATAGATATGCACGAGAGTACGGACTTTGTTGAGAAGTAAAATTCGCGCGCACGTGTGCTAATACGCGGGACGCGGAATAATATGTGTATAAGGTCTCGGATGGACCGAGCGGGCGACCGTCCGACGGCGCGCGGAGGAGCGCATCGACTCTCGCCTATAAGAGGGTGCCAGTTGGCTCCAGTGACAGAGAGACGTGCACGGGGCGGGCGGGAGCCCGGCGTAGGGAAGGACAGGGGTTGGTGGCGGTTGTGGAGGAGGAGGAGGACGAGGAGGAGGACGGGGACGAAGAAGCGGAAAAGGACAGGACTGCCCCTCGATATCGTATTCAATATCGCGCCGGTCGGCCCTCCGACAAGCCGAACCCTCCCGCAAAACGCCCTCAACTTTTATTCCGACCTAACGCTGCTCTCCCCCCGCCCCTCCCCCAGCCACCCTCCGGCCGATGTTACACTCGCTCCTCTTATACATTTTCCGGGATCGAACGAGCTCCTCCATAAGATTTTTATACTCTCTATAATACATTTATTTGCAAAGCATATAAGTCTGATTGTGGAGGCGTAATGGCTGGGAATGATTAAGGAGCAACGTCTTCACGAGTCTCTCCATAGTAGCTTAGCCTCTCTGATTTTTTTTTTTTTTTTTTTTTTTTTTGATGCAACTGTTTACTCCGTATATAGATCGACGATTTTATCGTTCTAATACTGAAATATTGCTGAAATGCCCTAAGATTTATCGAATGGGCAGGGAGGACGTACATGATTACATTAGTAAAGCAATTGGCTTTTATCGGCGTGTTATGTCAGTAACGTTACTAATAATTAAATAAACGAGGAGACGTCGGAAGGAAACGAGCGGCCCTGAAATCGAACCTTCCATTTTTTTTTTGTTTTTTTTTTTTTGCTCGACGGATTTTCCAACTTGTACTCATATCGACGATATGCTGACGCTACACTTTGGGTCGTACGTGACGTACCATAACACGGGACTTTCTCCTATTCGCAAATATAATTCGCTAAACTCTATATAAAGGCTACTCTCTCTCTCTCTCTGTCACTATTGATTTTTAGATTTAGTGCGCAAATTATCTAACAACGTGAGATCGTGACGTTTGAGCTAAGGATTTGGTCCAGATTGAGCGAGGTAAGCCTGATCACCTCCAAAATGAGCAGCGCAAAGTTTTATAAACCGCAACGTGTTTCAGACGCTGTAAGTATGGTAATTCGTGTCTCGTAATATTATAGTTACTCAACTCTAATGAAATTGGATATAGTGCGTAGTCTGGGACTTTTATTCAATAAAAACTTCAACTTTTAGCGACGGTTTTACAGGGAGAACAGCGTGTCAAACAAAAAAAGTTATAATTAATCTATGTTTGTGAGTGTACAATTTTGTAGTTATATATATATTACACGAAAGTCGGCGATTTTTACACGCGTTAACGAATATTTATGAGAATATCGACTGACTTTCATTTTATTCGTAACTGCAAAAATCTACCGTCGCGAAAATTCGTTCATTAGGACTTTTTTGATTTACATATTAATAATTTAGTAGATTGTGTTTAAAACGTTAAAATAATTAAGGCATCACTGAAATCCAATTTTAATAAAGAGTTCTAATTTACAAGTAAAAAAGTAAGATATCTTGCCAGTAATAAAGCATTAGGTCTTATAATTTTACAAAATTCAGTTTCGCGGTAATCAGAATTAGCTCTGTTAATCTGAACCAAATGTTTCGAGCTTTCATGGTAAGATTATTTTGAACGTTGTTGATTACTGTCTTCTCCTTTTCAACCTTTTTTAACGAGATCTCCATTCTAAAAAACGATTTGTCTGAATAAATTCTTTGAACTTCTCCCATCTCCACCTGTCTTATACACGATTCGGCCGCAACTACTAAATATTGAAATGATATTTCAATGTTCGGGTTAAAAAATATATTTATATCTAAAATATATGTTTCTCGAAAACGTGCTGATTTTATTATATATGAAGGATTGAGAAGAGCGGGTCATCTATCGTTGTATAGAGATCGACAAGTTGATCTCCACCTATCAACCACAATCGCGCACCCCATTTTTCGTCCTACGTGTACACGTATAATATATATATATTGGACGCCTCCAAAGCGAACATGTTTGTTTTTCCAGGTTGGTGTGCCCGGCAAGTTTTTCCTCATTTTTTTTCTTTCCCGCCCCCCCTTTTTTTAATATTTTATTTTACCGCTTCACGCGCTCAGCGAGAACGGAGAGCGATCTATATATTTTAGTCAGTGACACCCTCTCGTGAACGATGGCTTATTGAAAAAACATACACGGAACTATACGCTCTCATATATATATATATATATATATATATATATATATATATATGTATATATTTATATGCTTTTGTCTTGTTAGCGGGAGATACCGGGTTACGAGCCCCGATCGGCGCATAAAGCATCTCCGGAGAGCCGGAGAAATTACGCCGCTGGGACGACTTTGCACTCTTATACGACGACCTCTCTCTCTCTCTCTCTCTCTCTCTCTCTCTCTCTCTCTCTTTCCATCCCTCCTTCTCCCTTTCTCGCTTTATTCGACTTTTAACCAATCGTCCGCCTTCTCCCGCATATATAATACGTATGAGCGCGCCCCATCCATTACCCCTTGCATTGTGATTTTACGACTTCGCATGCATATATTATGGCACCGCCAATATCCCCATACTTTTCCAATAATTCTCGCGCGAAATGGGCGCAGGTGGAAGAGTTCGTTATCTCTTAGCTGTGTATATGTATATATATATATATATATATATATATATATATATATGTATGCGTGAAACGACCTAATTGTTTCGTAAGGGGGCATCGTGTAAATTTACGATCGAGCCCTATCTCTTTCTCTCTCTCGTTCTGCGATCAATTATCGCGAAATCCGCGGGAAATTGAAGAAGAGCGCAACGAATTCGTCGAAAATATCGGCCAGATGAATAAAATTCCTCCTCGAGTCCTTTTGTCTCGCGCGGGCGCTTTTATACGTAGACGTGGGACACACGTACACACGGGTTCTGGAAACGGTGGGCGAAAGAGCGCAGCAACGTTTACGGGAAAAAAGTTGCTGACACAATCGGAGACGGGTCAAGTTGGCTCGACGGCATACGGGGATCGAGGAAGGATATATATATATATATATATATATATATATATATATATATATATACACACATATAGTGATCTTTTTCCCCGATGCCAGAGGCTGGTACACCCGGCTACACGCGCGATTAACCGCTCCGTAGCTCCCCAAATGAAATGTCCCGGCGGAAAAAGAAAGGTACAACAAGACACTGACTCGACGAAAGCGGCGCGTAAGCGATCGGGGATTCTTTACCGTGTATATGGCGAAATTCTCCTGACAGACTTTTCGCCGCAATCTCTCCGGCCGATTCTGAATTATATACTTTGAAAAGCTTCGTTACCGATGGATTTTGGATATAATAATCATTACACGGTCACAGCCATTGATGTAATTTATCTATGAATCGTTAATACGCGATAAATGTGCGATTAGAATTTGGTGAAATATTAATGAGAGAAAGATTAAGCGAAAACATTACCCCAATGATATTGGTAAGGTTGTTCATTCGTGTTAAAAAAAAAACAACTAATTGTTAAAGGGAAAAGAGGAATACTTGAATCCTAAAATATAGATCGCTACCTTTGTAAGAGAAACAAGTATTCTGTTGAAATCACCAGGTACGTTGGTAAAATTTATCCCTATCTAACCATCGACAACGGATTATCACACCGTTCAAACGTGCTTAGCAAAATATGAGGGACAGCACAAAACGGATCTAAATAAGCTTATATTCCTAAAATCGCTGTAAAATTATTCCCTATTTTCTATTTCTTAAATTTGCCAATCAACTATGGGAAGTATGAGATATTTGTATTACGATATGTTGTATGTTATCTTGCGCATCCGAAGGCCGCGGCAGATCGAGCCCCATCAGTCCAAGTTGTTTCATCGAAATCAGATTTTACAATGCAATAAAACATGCATCAAAGTTAGAATACATACGATTCCAATGAAGAAAAAAAATTATATTTTTTACATTACTCTTTAAGCTACTCGCTGCAACAATTGAAAAATTTTACTCCAAATTACAATTTCTACAAGCGCGCAACTTTTGTTAACATAAAAGCTGGAGTTATACTGTCGTTGAAGAAGTTCCTCTACGTTTTGTTAATCAGATCTGGATGGTTAAAGAGACTTTTTTCAGATAAGCAAAAATTTCCCTCTATCTAGAAAGGGAAGAAAATTAGATGCTCCGGGGCTTGCATTAGGTATAATTTAGATAAAGATCCGATCGACCGCCACCGCTCTCGAAGAGACTGAAAAGCGCAACTCATCGCGACAAATCTCATTGCCAGTAATCTCATGCTTATCCCCCGGAATCGGAGGGGGCCGAAAAAAAGTCACCGATTGCTCTCTGCCTGTCTCTCTCTCTCTCTCTCTCTCTCTCTCTCCCTCTCTAAAGCACTATCGGAAAATTAGAAAAAGGCGCGGAGCAAAAGATGCGCGTTACAAGGAGGAGGGAGGGGGGACGCGAGTGGTGCGGCGAGCGACCAACGTGCGGCCGAAGGCTCGGTTACACGCATGCCCATAGGGTCGTCGTGGGCAGGCGCGGGCGGGTGGTAGCTCGATCTCTCTCTCTCTCTCTCTCTCGCTCTCGGGTGACGGGTGCGCGGCAGACGACTGATCTATGCTTTCGAGGAGGGTGCAGCAGCCGCGCAGAGGGTGCCCACGGTCCTATACGTGTATATATATATATATATATATATATATATATATATATATTGCGTCACGTGTGTGTGCTGGCTCTTTACGCCTGATTTTACGTGGTTTCACGGGCTCTCTTAATCGCTGGCTCACAAGTGCCGCTCTCTCGCGCTTATCGCGGGACCACCTCCGTTGCCCTTTCTCTCTCTCTCTCTCTCTCTCTCTCTCTCCTTGTATATCTTTATATAGTGTCTTTAACCCCAGCACCGAGGTATATCTATGCATATCGCACCGCGGTATTCGTGCGTGTATTGGTATGCGCAGGCGTGAGCACTGTACTGGCATCGATATATATATATATATATATATATATATATATATATATATATAGTACATCTATATACAGGCGAGCGATCATCGTGTGAGTGAGTCCTCCGCGAGGATATGACAAGAGTCAAGGAATAATGGCTTTTTCATGCGCGCTCCTATTATTACCGTAGGAGGCGCGCCGCTCATACAGCGCGCCACACCGAGCCACTCCGCCCCGCGTGTAATACCGACAACAGAGACGGACGGAGACAGAGCGACATTCTTACGACGCGCAGCGCGCCGCCGTTTCGCGACGGCGAGATTTATTGTGTGTCGTTATGGCCCTGCGGAATGGACGCATTTGGTGGGGGGGGTGGCGGCGGGTGAAGGGGGTGGGTGGTCTCGCGTTTGGGGGAGGAGGGGAGGGGGTGCCACCGCGGGTTATGACGGTGGGCGCGCGACCGGAATCGCCCTTTCGTTTTTATTATTTTAAATCCTGCTCGGGCGGTGGCGCGCGAGGGGGCCCAGCTCCCATATACACGGAGATAAGCGCGTTAAAATCTATCTTGAATCTCGGCGCGGGCGCGGGCACTGCGGCTCTGCGTCTGCCTCTGTCGAACTTTATTATTTGCGATCTCGCTTGTCGAGGCTCGATAATAGAATGGTCCAAATATGGCAATTCATCAAGCGAATTGCCTGGAATTTGCAGCATTAAGTTTGACGGAAACTTTTAACAACGGAGAAAATTGATATCGACTTTTTCAACTATTTTACGGTTAATTTATGATTTGAATCGGTTCGTAGACACAGACTTATTCAATATTTTTCTATTATTTACCCAAGCCGCCGATCGTTAGGCAATTATTTTCCGAGGCAAATCATATCGTAAATCTCATAATTTATAGTGTAAGCCACAAATGTGACTATAGAAAAGTACACCTGCTAATGCTGCATTAAAATATTCATATTCGTCGCTTACTAAGAGCAGATACATTATAGTTATCCTTTCGGTTTCATGTACATTAATGAAAATGAAATTCTTGTTAAAAATAATTTTACGTACTTATTCTAGATCAATGAAAAGATGAGTTTTTTTGATACTTATGTAATCATTAGATGTTCAGTCAATTTAAATTGTGGTTGCACTAACGCTATCGCAATTTATGAATGTTAAACTCAATAAAATTGATAAGTTCAACTGCTATAAAGCTAATAAAACAACGTGTAATGAAAAGAGTATGGAGAACTTAATTTCTATGTCTTCTTTCTATGTCATTTCTATATCCTCAATTGTTAGATGATTATTATAAACTTTTAGATGCTGTGTAATACCAAAAAAAAACGATAGAAACGTAATTTTATAAGGGTTGATTCATTATTTTCCCCAATTGGGTGTCAGTTGAAATAAAACCCTAAAGTTATCCCAAATTGATTTGTATAAAACATAATTACAAATATACCTTCTCTTTGTGTTCTGAAACAATGTTCTTATCTCTTCTTAAAAAATAATTAAGATAATTGTAAATCAACAATTAGAATATTAAAGGCAATGGTTTTTTTTATATAAGCTTCGGTAAACGAATGAAGTAAATGTATTCTGAAATAAATAAAGAAATTTAGAATGTAAATATTGTTAAATATTGTTCCAAATTGAAATTGCAGTATTATTTATGCTCGCAGATTAGATAAATTATACAATTCTTCGTATATCAACTATTTTAAAAGCTCCTAATGTAGACTGAAAAATGATGCAGCATCCTTAAGTTAGAACCACATCTAATAGTTCAGATATTAGCCGGTTAACGAGTCGCATTATGACATTTAAGAGTGTCATCTCGTTGCAGAAAAATAGAGTTAATAAAAAATTATAGATTTTTGTTTAAAAGTTGATGCAAACGTTTAGTACGCTTTCTCATGGTTTGGAAATGAACAGATATACGTTTTCGAAGTTGCTCAATACAATTCTAGAGTCAAAACTGTAAAATTTTTTATAGTAATAATGAAAAAAATTAAATGAAACATAATTAAAAAAAGAATGAGCAAAAAGAATCATCCAAGGCCACGTTTGATCCGACATTTTGAATTTTTACTTTCATTATACAATTGTGTTTAGAGGCCCTGATAACTTCAAAGAACCACCCGAATGTCGTTAATAAGAAAAACTATGACATTTCAAAACATCGTACCCGTTTTTGAAGGATTATGTCTAAAAAAAGCTAATAAGAGTTCCGACATCTACATTAGTGTTGTGATTAATTATAAACTGAATTCACACATTAATACATTTACAAATTAATAAATTACAAACATTATTTTGAAAGAAATATTTTAATAATCGAGTTTCAAATATTTTAAATCGCAGTTATCTTGCTTATCTAAAATTTTTGCAAAAATTTAAAATTTTTATAATTATTATTGTAGATTGTTTATGAGTGAACAATTATAGACTTTTTTTTTAGAAATTATTATTAGTTATTTATAAAAATATTAGTGATGAGAATGGAGTATAAAAACATAATAAATCCTTCAACTAAGACCATAATATTTAGTGATAGAAATATTAATTAATCTCTTTTCAAAATATCATTTATTGATTTGAACATTTTTAAAGTGATTCGATGTGCATTCTTATCGGTAGAAATAAACATTACGTTAACCCAAACGATTACAGAACATTCCAATAATGTTACATAAGTATTATATATATATATATATATATATATATATATATATATATATATATATATATATAGTATGTATAGGTAAATATGTATTTAGTATATATGTAGTATCTATTTACGTATGGCTAATATGATCATTAATGTATATTTGTTGAAACTGATATTACTTAACTATATTATTTTTTGTTATTCAAAAATGAGAATGAAAACTACAGAGTTAATAGAGATATAATGGTTGCAATAAATTAAGTAAAGCAAATTTCTTGTTGATTTGTATGCTTTAGAATAACAGTTAAGCATATAGTTAATTATCTATTTGACTTTTTAATCTCTTCAATTTTTTAATTATAAATTATTTTAAAAGTATTCTTACTATATTATTCAAACCTTTGTTTAATAGTTTTGTAAGTGGCACAATAACGAACATTTTTTAAGAATACATATCAGCAGTGAGCAGTAAATTGCAAGTGTTTGATAACAAGACGAATGACAAATGAATTTAGACGTATACATATGTAAATTTATGCATAGTAAAATTATAGCAAGTTCTTTAATTGTATTAAATCCATGTAAGTAGAAATAAATTTATTTTATGCCCTTCTTTATGGCGAACGAAACAGTAAAGTTAGACGTTAAATTTTCCAAATACTATTCCTTCGCATTTCAATATTTTACTGTTGATGAAAATAAGCTATACTGCGAACAATTCATTCATAATTAAATAATTCAATTGTACATCTATATACGTTAAAAATATTAATAATAAAGAATTGATAAATAATGGACAATGGCTGACGATTACCGCTGGTCTAACGAGAAGCAAAAGTCAATTGATTATTTACCGTATCAACTATTCTGTCAATCATTTATGAGATAAACTTCTTAATAAAATATTATTGATAGTGCGGTGTTTTTATGAATCTGACTTATACTTAAAGAATCCCCCTATATCCCATTTCAATAACAAGAGTAAAAAGAAAAGGGATTGCTCGTTGTCATGGTGCTATGCCAAAGATCACAAGACCCTTCCTTCCTTTCCACCGTGAATCCCGAGAAAAATATTAATGAGAAGCGGTCGTTTTGCTTTCTCAAGCAATAAATCAGGGTCTCCCGGAGCTTTTGGAAAAACGTGAAAAAATAAAAGGACGAGTTTTTTTTTTCGTGTAGGGGACTGAGGGGGGTGGGGCGGGTGAGGAGCGAGGAAAGGGAGGAGGGGGGGAGGAGTGACGGCGGCAGAGAATCCCGAAAGTGTATACATCGGTCGGGCGTGGAGCAATATAGAGCACGTATTGTACTTACGGGAGTGTAAACGAGCCCTCCAGGCGAGCGGATCGCTGACGAGCCCCTGCAGCCCGGGCCAGTAGACCGCCGGATGCCGGGGTTCCGTGCGCTGCTGGAACTGGCCGATTCCTAAACAACAACAATCAATTACGGGGACAATTAGCGGCTCGTTCGTGCCGATATTATAGATCAACCGTGGGCTCTTTGTGCAGTCTGTGCCCCCTACCCCCACCCTCTTGGAGCTTGGTTAGATTGCCCGTTAATTGCGCCCCCGATACGTACATACATGCAGGGACGTGCGTCGAAGGTTTATTGCCCTGTGAACCCCATCAAAGACCCCCGAGTCTCGACTTTGCATACATCTCCCCGCAATGGGAATGAATAAAGCGGCTCGCCCGAGAACTTTCCGCTTGGTTGCGATTTACGAAATTCGCCAAAATTCTAATTTTTACGAAGAATAGAGTTTCCTCATTTCCTGATTAACGAACAGCACGATAGACGTTATATTTGATTCTTAATTAAATCGTTAAGCCGTTGTCAGGAGAGAATAACAATTTTAATAAAGAGGAAAGCCAAAAACAAGTTTCAAATTGTGGTAAAATAAAAAAAAAAAAGGTAATTTTAAGTAGTGCAAGTATCAAATTAGTCAAACTAATAAACGAGCGACTGCTATTGGAAACGCGGATTTGGCTGTAAGCTACGGTTACAATACAACGAGCGGTAAGTATTAATACTAATGTAAGTACGTGAATTGGACATTATCGTTGCTAATAGTCCAGAAAAATACGAATAATAACAATACCATCATTTAAAATCCTCGTACGGCAAAATTTCGCGTACCCGCACAATATCGCGGCTCGAACCACAAATCGCCAGTCGACTGAGGAAACACACGCCCACAGACACACAGCCGAGCGTGGACCGAACCAAAACGCAACACACTGGGCATACATCCGGCATGCAATAATGGTATATTATCATCGAGCAGAGGGCGGAGGGGTCAGTTGCGACGGAAGTAAAACCACGCCAAAGCCCGCATGCATGATCGCGTACGTCTACGTATACGGACCCGTGGTGGCGGCGAATCCCGCGTGCATGGCGTATCTCGGCGCCGGGGGCAGGTGCTGGCCGTGCGGGCCCGGGCCGAGCTGTCCCAGGGCGGCCGCGGGCGAGCTCGCGTGCGTCGCCGCCGGCCTCGAGAGGATGGTGTCGATGCCGTGGGGGTTGCTGCCCACCGATGTGATCGAGGTCGCGGGACTGTGCTTGCCGCTGCCCGTCGGCGAGTTCTGGCCCTGCAGGCCGTGCTGGCCCCCGGAGCCCTGCTGCTGCTGCTGCTGCTGCTGTTGCTGCACCTGCTGCCCCTGCTGCTGCTGCTGCAGGTGGCTGCGCTCCGCCATCGAGTGCAGCGCCGCCAGGGGCTGGCTGGCCGCGAGCATCGAGCCCGCCGCGGCCGCGTTCAGGTTGAGGAACTGCAGCACGTGCGGGGGCGCGAAGTCCGGCAGCCAGGGCGGCCGCGCCACCGGCGGCGAGTGGCCCGGGGGCGCCGCGGGCGCGGGCGGCGAGCAGGAGCCCGTCGACGAGCCCGCGGAGGAGCTGCGCTCGTCGAGGGCCCCGGGCCCGGGCTCCTGCACCTGCGCGACGCAGAGGAGCGCCGCGGCGCCCTGGCCCCGGCCCTGGGCGTGCGGGGGGTGGTGGTGCGGGTGGTGCTGGGGCGGCTGGTGGAGCGGGTGCGCCGCGGCCGCCGCCGAGGCCGGCTGGTGCGCGCCCAGGGCGAGCGGGTGGCCCGGCGGCGGCCGGCGCGGCTGCTCCGTCGACATGTCCAGCACGCCCGGGTGCTCCAGGGCGGCGGCCTGCGCCAGGCTGCTGGACTCGGCGCGGCTGGGGCTCCTCTCCGTGCTCAGGGTGCACACCATCTCGCCGCGCGCATGACTCGGGGGCGAAGGCTCGGCGGCACTCGGCGACTGACGCGGCTGATGACTGCGCACCGTGCTGCTGCTGTGGCTGCTCTCGCTCCCGCTGTCGCTGCTGCTGCTGCTGCTGCTGCTGATGCTGCTGCTGCCTGTGCTGGCGCTTCCTGCTGGAGCGAGCCCGTCCCTGTATGCCGTGCGTGCGTGCGCGCTCGACTCGGCACCCGGGGCGCTTCTGCGGCCGGCGGGCCACGCGCGCGCGGCCCGGGCTGGGCGCGCCGGGGGCGGGGCCACGGCCGTGGGGGGCGGCGCGGCGCGCGGATTGGCCGAGGCCGGCGCGGGGCGGAGCCCCTCAAACTCGCGTTAGCTTCTTGTTAAGCGTCTTTCATTGTGTGTTTAAACTCGTAATTTATGATGCCGACTGAATAAAACAGTAGGAGAGCCGCGGGAGCCGAGTGTCGCGCGGACGCCGACCGGGGAGCCCGCGTCGTCTTCGGGGCGGCGGACGCGCCGAGTTTTCCGCGAGCGCGAGCGCTGATTTGGGCTGCACGCGCGGCGGGACGGGGAGAGGTAGGAGGTGGAGAGGTAGGCGGAGGAGGGCGAGGGGATTCCGCGTAGCGAGCGAGCGATCGAACGCGCGCGGCGGCCGGTGGCGATTCGTCGCGGGCCCGCGGCTCCGGCATGTAATTGAGAGCTCGTTTTCCGCAACATCGACTTTTATAAATGACGAGGACGCACTTATGCGGCAATGGAGAACGCGAGCCGAGAGACAGCAGGGGGAGCGGGCTCGCAAGGCCCGGCAATAATGACACGTACGAGACCGTTGCGGAGCATTAGAAAAGTCAAGCGTGTGATTGTGGCGAAGTATATGTACTATATATATATATATATATATATATATATATATATGGATACCTAGGTATGCGTGTGTATTATATATTATAGCGGCTGGTACGAATTGCCGCGCGCGTCGCTCGGTCGCGGGGCGAGCCAAGCGCGAAGGACGCCGAACGAAGGCGCGCTCGCGCATATATTCGACGAGGTGCGCGCGATTACACTAGATTAGCCATGCGCCGAGCTTTATAAAAGAGGTTCGGGGAGAGAGACTCGCCTCTCGCTCCTTACTCCATTCAATTATATAGACCTTTATAAATATCCGCGGTCATTGTGCGCGCGATACTTTTATTTGCTCTTTCATTAGCCGCTCGACGCGCGCGGGAAGGTGGGCCATATGTATATATATATATATATATATATTATACATATGTGAATTTGCATTTTTTATCGTTCTTTGTGATTTATGGGACGACTGCAGATTTTCTAAAGCATCTCTTGTTTATATATATATATATATATATATATATATATATATATATATGTACTATATATACCATCAATATTATATATGCGTATAGTATATAAATATATACTTATGAATTTGTTATTATGGGAAATAATTCGCCGGCGATATATCGCGGCGCAACAAAGAGCCTGTAAGTGGTTGTTACGTATAAATAAAGTATTCGTCGGGGTGTTAAAACTGCGCCGATTATTGGCCGCCCTGCGGAGCGTCATTATACGTATAATGAATCGCATCTGTCCCAGCGTGTAACACGCGCGGCGGGCAATAGAGAGACAGTCGGAACGGAAAAACGATTTAGCGTTAAACAATTGGAGTGTGGGGCAGGGCAGAGACCTATAATATCCTCCACCCCCTTCCACCGCGCGCGCTTGACGAGCGGCCTCTCGAGCTCATCCGCTGTACCTTTTCTTTCGTTTGACTTTTGCGCTCCCAAAATCGCCGCTCTGCGCTGTTATCCCCGAGTAGGAAGACAGATAGAAAGAGAGATAGAGAGAGAGAGAGAGAGAGAGAGAGACATCGGGGCGTTCCTATTAAAACGTCGAAATGGCCAAAAGCAAAGCTAATGCTGTCTAAATAGGCGACATTCGGCTTTGTTGACGGTGCTAAGAAGCCAAGTGAGAAAGAAAGAGACGGAAAATGAAAGAGAGAGAGAGAGAGAGAGAGAGAGAGAGCCGGAGCCGGATACAGAGAGGGGAGAGAGGACAGCTGCGCAGGCTCACTTACACGAGAGAGTGGAGTCGACAAATAGAGCGACCGAGAAGGAGAGAGAGAAAGAGAGAGAGAGAGAGCCCTATCAGTCATCGGATGGGAGAGAACGTGCGCTATATATATACGCGACGCTCGTGGAAAGTCAGCCGAGCGTTATATGGGGCCCCATTGATGCACGCGTGTGCGCGCGCGCTTTTCGCTCGTGCAGCACAAATATACGTCGGACCGCTACCGTGCATTATGGCCCATTATTATGTACCTACGACAGCTCGTTGCCTTCCGCCGGTCCTCCACGAATTTTTTTTTCGGCCCCGCTCCCGTCACCTTTCGCCTTTTATGCACGGATTATTGACTCGATTTGAAGCTGAACCGAATTATTGTTTGCATTGACGGCCCCGGGGATCGTGGAAGAGAGAGAGAGAGAGAGAGAGAGAGAGAGAGAGAAAGAATGAGAAAGAGAAAAAATTTTTTTATACATCTCCGGCGCGCCATCTCCTTTATATTTGACTCGCTCAAATATTAGCTATGCTAATGCCTCCCACCTCGTGCCGAGTTCTCTCTGTCTCTCTCTCTCCTTCTCCTGCTCGCCCTGGCTCGCTCTTCAGTCGTTTTTATTTGCTCTTAATTATACGTTTAATCCTGAGTATTTTTAATACTAGCACATATTTTATAGCTCTACGTGCACCCTTAGTAGGATAGTAAAGGAAGGATAATAGATTCTGCGAGGATATCATAAATTTGTCATAAGTATTATTAAGTAATAAATTATCTATTAGTGTAGTGGAGAATTTTTCTATGTTAAAATAATTGCTTTATCCTTGTGAATTGTCGAATAGAGATAGCAGAAATATTTTACTATAACAGAAACAGAATTATCTGTATTTATATGCGTAACTCCATCTTTTTATTCTGGACTTTCTTCTATGAGTGTAAATAAATGCTGTAAAACTTAGAAAGCTCTTATAATTCTATAAAATTAGCAAAATAATTTGTATTATAAGAAATCAATTATTTACATCATTTTATACACGTTGTTATAATTGGTCCTTGCCTTCATTGTCATATGTAGCATTCTTTTTCACTGTATATTGGCTCTTTTAAAATATGCGATAATTTTATCTCTATATTATTACCAACCATATCAGAATCAGTATAATAATTTTCCAATTCAGATTCGTCATTTTTGCAAGATTCCATACTGATAAAAAATCTGTCAATCTTCACAAAAAAAAAACATTTCACCGATTGGGTCCTAATTGTAAAAAAATTTTGAAAGAAACGAAATTTTTATATGAAATTGCAGATTTGTAATTCAACAAATCCTACACCCAATATAGTGGAAATCGATTGGCTTTTGAACGATCTCGTCTATGAGATTCAATGTCATGGTTAACCAACCTGCGAAAATGGTAATGATTATTTTTTAATTATTATCCTAGGTTTTTTTAACATTAATAGATGTTTAGACTGATACTGAATTTTCATGTAAAATTTTAATTAAATATCTAGCTCACTTTTAAAAGCTATAGTCTTTATATTGTTTGGAGTTATGAATGTTTCATGTTATCCAAAAAAAAAAAATATTCTCGAATTGTTTATAAAAATGGACCAAAACAGAACCCTGATTCATTTTATAATAAATCTGATCACATCGTTGCCATCTCATCGTAAATTAAAAACATTACATCCAATACTTTTCAGTGTTTTTTTTTATAAAAATACGACATCTAATTTTTATCCATTTATTACAAATAGGATTTGAATTGTTTTCAGCAGTTAAAAAATGTCTCCTCATTATTTTTAAATGGGTGACGATCAATAAAGGTATGAAGTATGTAGCTATATCAAGTTGACATTTGCAACATTTTTGAAAAAGAAATAAAGATTTAGATGGAGAAGAATAATAGATTTCGATGCTCAACCTATATTCTTTTAAAATCTATTCGATTAGTAAGTAATAAACGAATTGTGTTAATGTAGTTTGTTTAAATACAATAGTTAAATTTTTGCTATTACATTTTTTGATATATTAACATTAATATACTTATTAATGTTAATATATACAAATATCTAACAAAGAGTTTACTTAATACATCTATGAATTTTAGTAAATTGCAATAAATTCATGATGATAATTTCAAAACATAATTTGTCAAATCGAGTTCGATAATAAAAAGAGGTTATACATATAATTAAATTAGTTTTTAAAATTTAATTAAATCTTCTTAGATTACGGAAGTATTTACTTGATGTGAGAAGAATCCACTTCAATCCAATCAAGTCGTCTTAAAAGAAATGGTTACTTGTATAATATCAAATTTTTTAAATATTTATCGATGAGTACATATTACTTTTTTTATGAGTAATATCACAAATCCGCATTCGTATTTTATCGCGACCCTCAATACTTTGTTCAGAATATAACGATGCCACAGACTCTATATTATCCTAATAATGAGCATAAGGTATCTTATGTATATATTAAAGCGGCTTATTTATAAGCAACTTATTCCAAGTGAAAAACTTTATATTTATAAATTTTAGACCCACGCCATCAAGTATTGTATAAGCATCCGCTCGTCAGAGCCCGTATATACCGAACCTTTTCCGACATGTCGCGCGCGCGCGCGTGTGTGTGTGTGTCGTCTATCCTCGTATATACTGTACCTACAAATATTACATCTGCACCTACGCGTCGCCCCGCGTATTTAACTATAATCGTACGGAAATCAAAAATTAAGAAAGACGTCAATCGGCACTTTAGCGAAAAGAAGAAGAAGAAGAAGAAGCCAATCCAAGCGTGAACGAGAAACGTCTTCGTAAGGCCGCGCACCCCCGAGCGGCTTTGATCTGCGAGACGCGCGCACGACAAATTCTCGAAGGGGGCCGCGCACACGGAATAATGAAGAAAAGGGACGCACGAAAAGCCGAGCGCGCTCGAATCGCCGCCCCGGTACAGCCGCGCGACCACCAAGAAGGCCCCGCTCTGCGATCGTCCTGTGCATCGGCCGAGACGGATCGCATCGCATCGCGGATCGTTGGCATCGCCCTCGTCGCCGGCTGGGCCCGAGGAGTCGAGCGGATTCCCTCGGCTACATAACGCGGCCGAAGGCTCGCGCGTTCGTAACATCCTATACATCTGCGCGCATGTGTATATATATATATATAGATATATAGTCGGAAAATATCAATAATGATGTCGCAGTCTCTCGTACGTCTATAGCTTCTCGTCTCGTGCACATATATATATATATATACTGCGGGAGCGCGCTCGCGCGCACTCACACGCGCACGCACGTATCTTTCTCATCCATCATCGACTGGTTGCTGTTTAAGCCGCAGCGCGACGACATTAATTCGTCGTTAAGGACGTAGCACGATTGCGCGAGCGCGCGGGGAACAATTGCCCCTCGCTGACACTGATGCATCGATTTACCTCCTCTTACACATCCGCGGCCGCTCCTATCTCCAACGCTCCCCGCTCTCTCGCACTTCTTCCCTCGCTCTCTTTATCTCCGCCTCTTAGCTGCGGTTTTGCTTATTTAGTATTTTACCAGCCACCGCCTGGACTCTCTCTCTCTCTCTCTCTCACGCTCGCTCTCACTCCGTCCCTACATATAGTTCTACATACACCGCGAGTATAATGCCGCGGCGGTGCGCGGCCGCGCTTACAAATTGCCGTTTAACTGCGCCTGCGAAAATACACTTCTTTATGTTAATCGCCGCATGAGCTCGGGGATGCTTGGCGCGGGGACGGAGAAGGTGGGAGGGGGGGGGATAACAGATTTTCCCGGGAAAGACGCCCGCTTATATCCCTTTTTTCCCCGGGGTTATTACGAGAGAGGACGCTGCGCGCGGGAACGAGCTTTTCACTGGTCTTTATGACCGGGACTTTGAATTTTACGCAGAGAACGAGAGAGTGAGAGAGAGGGGGTGAGAAGGACTGAGATTCGCGGGAAAAAGGGCCGCTCCCGTATCTCGGACACCCGACGCATGTATATCTATAGAACGTGGGATTTTTCAAAAACATATGTCCGTTCTACGATATTTCAATTTAATTCCAGTCCCACTACTGAAAATTACTGCAACGAACAATCTCGACAAGTATATTTTTATCGTAACTTTTACATTTTTGCAGGATATTAAAAAAAAAAAAAAACAAAAAAACAAAAAAATAATCACTATGGATTTATAGAATTCCATCTCGCTACAAGAATGATAAAAATCGAAACAAGAAAATTCATCGAAATTAATGTTCCTTGATCAAACAAAAGTGTGCGTTTTATGGTAATGCGAAATGGCGCATTGCAGTAGAGAAGTAAATGATGCAGTCGATTTAGCTGGCTAGCAGATAAATTTTCTTATTGAAATATGATTTAGATTTATCCTGCGGTAATAATTATTGTACATAATAACCATAGAGAATAATAGTACAAAATTGCAAACGAATTATTTGACAAAATTTAAATAATAATTTTTGAATTTTATATGTTAGATTTATATTGATTTAACATGCAAGAAATATTAATTATTTTGTTTTTACTGTTGTTCTTTATTTAAATTTTGAAGTTCTATTAAATTTCCATTAATACACATTAAAACGGAATGTTCGACAACATAAATACACATGCATCAATCTTCAATAATCTTGTTATGTTATAAGATTTTAATGAATAAAAAATTATTTTTATCAAATCACATGTGTGAATACACAAGCGTTAAAAAATCCTCATTATTTCAGATTACCTTTTCGTTTTGAAAAAAATATTATTGTAGTTTTTCTTTTAAACGATTTAATATATTTCATTAAACACGATCCTTTTTTAATATGCCATCGGAATTCTTTTGAACATACATACAGCTCTAAACAGACTTGAAAAGTCATTAAAGCACGAATAGTATGAAAAGCTTTGAATAATTTGACATTAAATAGTTTATAACGGAAGATTGTGAAATTTTAATGATAATTAATAGCTATCGTAAAATAGGAGTAAAATATTTTTCGAATCGTCACCGGAGCTCATTTAGAATTCGTGAAAAGTGTAAAATCACGAATATTTCCGAGCTCCATTCTTCGGATGACGTGAGCTGCCGGATGAAAGGAAACAGAAAGAAAGGGACAGAGATTGAGAGAGAGGGGGGGGGAGGGAGCGGGGATGGAGAATGCAGCAGCTCCGAGGTGATAAAAAAGGTAAAGTGCGATTTAAAGGACGGCGATGAATGGAGGGATTGCCGGGTCGAGAGAATCGACATAATAAAAAGGCTTGTAGGAGGAAGGAGTCGGCAGTGAGAAAAAGAGAGACGGCGCGGTGTGGGGGGGAGGGGGAGAGGAGCCCAGTCATGATGAGCCGCGCCAGTGTATCTCGGGCACGCATTATATACGTGCGAGGATAATCGTTTTCGAGCATTCAGAAATGAAATTGACGAGCGGGAAAATGAGCGTCGGAAGAGCGCTCGAAGGGGGGGGGGAGGGGAGGGCGAGAATACAGACGAGAGCGCGAGCTCGCCTGGAAAATTCTTAAATTTGTCGCCTCCAAGCACGCTGGAATCTCCGCGGCGACGGATCGAGTGAGTGAGAGCGCGCGGAGAGGATGGCGCGGGAAGAGGGATCGAAAGAGGAAGTGGTCACAAACCTGCCCGAGTCTATACCTTTAGCTCGGTCTTTCTTCCTCCCTCATTCTATCTCCACCTCCTGCCCGCCCCTCTCCCTTTCGCTCCTCGCGACATACAACACACATATATATAAAAATATTTTGTGTGTGTGTGCGTGTGTGTGTGTGTGTGTGTGTGTGTGTGTGTGTGTGTACGCATATACACATCAACGATTAGATGAATAAAGAATAAAGAGCGGCGCCCGCTGTAGATGGCTCATCGGGGACCGCTTGCTTCTAGATATATATATATAATAACTGCCTCGGCATTATAACACAAATCTGTCGCCCCGACAATGCGCTTAAGCGTCAAATTAGGCGAGCACAGGTCAACTATGCACCCCCTCGGAAATTCGTGACTTTTTCCTCTCTCCCGGGCCTATACAAATAGAGGATACAAATAGAAAAACGAACGAGCGAACGCGTCGTGCACGCAGTTGCTCACTTTTTCCCGTGATCTCTCTCTCTCTCTCTCTGCGCCTCGATGTATGCGTGTGTGTATGTGTCAGAGCGTGTGCTCCCATGATTCGATCTCCCTCCCTCTCTATCCCTGCCGGTCTATTATACCTCTTGATCTCTATTATACGTCACGGCGGCTTCTAGCTTCCTTTCGTGCCGGAGCACAATGGGGCAGGCTCCACGCGGTCTCCTCCATCGGCGAAGAACGGGCGGGTCTTCCTGTCCTGCCTACCTTGCGCGCGCGCTCGTGCCGTTCGGGAGCTCCCTCCCTCCCTCCCCCTCTCGCTCTATCTCTCTCTCTCTCTCTTCTCTCTCTTACTCTCTACGACAATAATTTATATAGTGTTTATGTTTTCTCGCGGGGCCAGCGACGACGGGAAATTTTCCGATTGAAAAGTCGATTTGTCGGACGAGGGGAGCGAGAGGCGGGAAAAATGAGACGCTGACACGTTAATTCGGCGGCTACTGAATAATGATAACTTTTATCGCGCACGGGCTTCGCGTATATATATATATATATTTATGTTTATATATATACACCGCGGTCGCAGATGCGCTCTCGCGCTCGCCCCATCACCGTCGCATCGGGAAAGAAGGAGGGAGTTTGAAAGAGAGAGAGAGAGAGAGAGAGAGAGAGAGAGAGAGAGAGAGAGAGGAGAGAGGGAGAGAGAGGGAGTGCGCGACCGAGATAGAAAGAGGCTTAAGTCCCGCTCGCAAAAACCCATATTTCAAGGAGCATTATCATTCTTTTTTTCCGAGCTCATTTTACGACCTGCCGACTCAACATTAACGCTACCTGCTAGCTCTCAGCCGCGCACCCCCTTGCCTCCTATCGCCCCCCCCCCTCATAACACATATATAGATACGATATATTATATACACGAGGAGCGCGCGTGCTCCATACGTCGGACGAAAAAAAAAAAAAGAAAGAAAGAAAGAAAAATAAAACGCCCGGGCAATTTCGCGCGATCGACTGTATGATAATAATAGGCTCGCCCTGTCCGCGGTGTATTTATCAAAGTCGAAATTTCTATTATGGAGGGAGTGCGCGGGCTCGCGCGCCTCGCTCCGATTAAAAAGCCATAAAAGCATCGGGCTCGCGACGCGCTAAAGGACCGCGTTAACAAAAGGAAGGAAAGAGCGGAGGTCGCAGTCGTAAAGCGCTGATTCAGCGGATCGCCCGGGCGCATAATCAACACGCTGGACTCTTTGGAGCTTTCTCCCCCCACCCCACCCCCCTCCCTACCCCCGCCACCTTCGCGAGCCATCTCGGTTCCTCCACGGTCGGCAAGCACCGCGGGCGGTCGCGTAATGAGGCATTAATAAGTCACCGCTCTAACGCTCCGCGATGGCTATATATATATATATATATATATATATATATATATATATATATATATATGTATACACATATATGTACTCGATACGCACATATAGAGTGGCCAGCAGAAGCCCGACTAAGGGATCATATATATATATATATAGTGCCGCGAACTTTATTTGCTTGGAGCATTCCTCATTTTTACGCTACTGGGCTGCGTGTATTATATGGCGTATGTAGAATTGGAACGGTTCCGAGCGGAGAAATTGAACGGCGCTGATCTTTTGAAAAATGAAGGCGGCCGTTGGGATTTCGTTGGAAATTTTTCTTTGACTCCGACTGATCGTCGTGTATACAAAAAAATTATCGGGAACTTCTGTACCTACATTTAAAGGACGGACAGTACGTATTAAGGAGGGAATTACATTTAAAGTACAATCGCTTAATAATACGTTTGTCGTATACCTGTTTAATACGAATCAATTATTATCTTTAAAATTAGAATCATGAAAATTCATTTCTAAAAAAAATACTGAAAATTTTACTGGTAAATCAGTGACTAATTCAGCTGAAAAATGTGTTTCGTAACTTTTCATCAAATTTTTTAATATATTATTTTTCATATATTTTACATATATTATATAATTTCATCAAATATTTGTATAATTATAAATATATTGCTTTATGAAGACTGCTATACCGATAAAACTATTTGTTAGTCTAGATTAAAGGCCTTTCTACGTATTTTCATGGCTTTTTAATGTTTCTGCAATTATATTATGCGCGCATAGATATTGCAGGAACTGACGAAAATATAACAAAGAAATTAAAAAATTGACAAAATATACGATTCAAATTATTGACACATATTATGAAAAACTTCCCTGAAAATTTCTTAGCAAATGAAAAGAGTGATTACTGTATACCAGCATTCAGTTTTGAACTTACTGAAAATTTGTACTTTTCGTATGTACATATTAGCTTGACGATTTTCCTAACGATCTCGATCACTTCAACTAATAATAACTAGAACTATTCCACGAAGATAAAATAGATGGAAAAATAGTACCAAAGTATGCTTGTTCATTGTTAGAGTGCCAAGATGGATACGATAGCAGATTTTTGTCGGAGGATCAAGAAAAACGAATCATAATATGAAAAAGAGCGTAATAGCCTATTTTATTGGTCCATTCCAAGAGAAAAAAGTTTTAACCAAAAAATTAGTTCAAAATTATCAGTACTTGCCTTGAATTTTACAAAAAACACGTTAACTTTTCTTGATTTTACCCTTTTCAACTTTTCATGATTTCGCTAATATCAGAAAATAATAAAATTTAACAAATACAGCATGTTTAACATAAAAAAAGATCCAGAATTCATCAAAGTCAGAAAAATTGTATATATAAAATAAAGAAATTCTTTGTAATTTCGAATAGTCTATTTTTGCAATTGTAGATTTTAATGTATCAGAATTAAACAGATTTAAAATTTGGATGCAACATGAATGAATTTAAATGAAAAGAAGTATGTCCAATAAAAATTATAGGTAACAACCAATTGTCTTATAATTATATATATTGTAATAGTTTCTTAAGCTTAAGTATACATCTATATTAATATATGAAATTATAACAAACATTCGGCGACATCGACTATTGTAACAAATACTTATTAGATAGTTGGCTAAGTCAATATACGTAACGAGATGGACAAGCTTCACATATATGATTTACACAGGAGCTAATAAATTCTATCGAGTCTTACGCAACGTTATGCAGTCGTTCATGCAGGAACTGTCAGCATGAATGTATCGAAGGATGTGATGATGAAGATCCTCGTTCTGACTAGTTATAACGGCGAGAAACTGAATTCTCCACGTACTTTTGAGAAGTGTGCTTCTTGTCTCTTTCAGTCGAGTTTCGTGCCTCTTACACGGTCTTATTGACTATCGATAGTCTGAGTATTGCCAGTCGGTTCGAGTTAACTCGTTCTCGCCAGTGTTGTTGATGTTATTGCATTGTTATTTCAGCATTACCCTACCTATACCGTAGATGTCTAGTTTTCTTAATTTATAGCGGTACCAATTTTAGGAAATTTCCAAAATGCCGTATCTACATCGTTACAATATAGTATATAATTCATCAAGCTAAATTAGATAAGAAACAATTTTATTTTTTTTAATTTACGTTACCTATCAAATTCTGTAAAATTGAAGATTGTATGCCGAATGATGCAGCATCATTACGATTTATCAATAGTTGATATAGTTGGTTATTTCGATATATTCTACTATTCTTTCTTCAAATACAACAACTTCGCCAGTATATTTTATTATAGGCCAAAACGGATTCCCTTTTCTCTATTTTTATCTGACAGCTCACAAATAAAACATTGACTCCTATACATATATATATATATATATATATATATATATATATATATATATATATATATATAAGGCAATAATTGAGCCCCATAAAAGAAGATGGACGATCAACAGCGGAGCTTCGTCTTGCCTCTCCTTCGAGTAACAAAAAGTTCCACGAGCCAGTCGAACTGTAGCGAAGCGAGGAGAGAGCTGCGTCGGGATATTCGGCATCTCGGCTATACGTACATAAAGCATTATAGGAAAAAGATTGGTATAACGCCGTGGTAGCGGCAAGGTCGGGAGGGGAGTCGGTGGGCTGCATGGCGCGAGCGACCGAGCCGGCATTTACATTTTTATTAAAAACATTTACAACTCATCCGTCGCCGCCCGACGTCGCTCTCTTTCTCTCTCTCTCTCTCTCTCTCTCAAGAGAGATGGGCTATACCGAGGCGTCGTCGCGTCGCGCCTTCGCTACCGACGACGACGACGACGACCAACGAACGGTGACGACGAGGACGACGAGGACGAGAACGACGGCGAGGACGACGACGAATTCAATTATCCCGGTAATCCCGCAATTATGGCGAATGGATTTGGTGAGGCCGGCGCCTAAGCCAACATCGCTCCACGAGAGAGACGAGTACCGCGCGGGATGAGAGAGTAAGAGCAGGCGCGACTTTCGCCTGTAAGTTCGTGTACACAATACATGTATATATATATATATATATATATATATATATATATATATGCACACACACGATGTGCGCATGTATACAAAAGTGCACTGGAGGAAGGCGCGCGCGTGCGCGTGCCCGCGTCCAGCGCCGCGCGCACGCTCCCCCGTAGCGCCGATATCGCTTCTAATCCCGGATTCGGCACTCAATTTGCCGCGTTACGCAGCGGTTTCATTCCTCCCACCCCTTCTCTTTCAACCCAACCCCCGACCGCCTCGCACGTCAAACTACCCTCGTATCCGAGGTGACGCAGGAAAAAAAGAACCGTCAGTACACATGTACGGAGAAACACATACGTGTGTATATATATATATATATGTGTGTGTGTGTGTGTACACGGTATTTCAGCGCGGGCGATCGCTTCGCGAGCGGATTTGCTGTAAAAGATATTCGTGGCGAGATTAAATGTCTCTCCCCACCCCTGCCCTCCCCCTGCATAGATGGCCCGGGTAATTTGTTGCCGATAAGCTTTTGGAACCGCTGTAAAAATTCGGCTGCTACGAAAGCTCTCTCGTACGCATATATATATATATATATATATATATATATATACATATATATATATATATATCCGTTGGCTGGCGACGTTGGCTGCGGCCCCGGAACGTCGCTCTCGCCCGTTTAGGCCATCGGACGGGGGCGGGGGGCGGGAAGGGGGTGAAGGAGCGGGGCGAGAACTGCCAACCCGACATTGGGGGAGAAGCCAACGCGGCGACGGGAGAATGGCGCGCGACCAGAGCAGAGGAGACCCTCGACGCATTTAAATTAGATTAGATAAGTCAGTCAATGCGGTATTCAAAGTAAAAGCTGGGATTTCGCGTGTCGCGCGACGAGCGGCAAGGCTTTGGTTGGGGGGATTCTGGATGCCCCTCCAGCTCTCTCTCTCTCTCTCTCTCTCTCTCTCTCTCTCTCTCTCTCTCAACTAAACCGATGCTCTAACACATCGGGGCGATCGAGTCACGTGTCTTGGGCGCGAGAGCTAATCGAGCGCAGGGGCGAATAGTACGTTCGGCTTCCAGCAGAAGCTGAGCTAAAGGGCTTTGCCCTGTTCAAATTCCTGTTATCCAATGTTTTCTTCTGGAGTGTTAGAGATGGGTACTTTTTGGAAATACCAATCGAAATTCAATTAAGATATGTTTAATAAACTTGTGTTTGTCGCGCGCCCTAGATATATATTAAATCATATAGAACTATTGATCAAGTATGGAAATATATTAATTCCATTGTATTTGAAGAATATGTGTATTACAAGTAGAGTATATTATCAATCAGAATCAACTATTCTAGTGAAGAAAAAATTTTTATCCACTGAATTAAACAACTGTTAGCAATAATATTTCTTAAACCTTAACAGATAAAAGATTGAGAACTTTCAATGTTTTTTATTACTAACAACGAGATATCCCATATAACATCCAAAAACATCTATCCCATATGCATCGCACTCAAAGAAATGAATAAATGGAACACGATACAAAATGATAATTGTTTCAGATTGTAACGCAATTCACTATGAGTTTATGCTCTAACGATCTCTGTTAACAAAGAAAAAATACCCCTAAAGGATAATGTGAGGTTTTAACGAGGATTCTAGATTTGAGAGGGGTGGTTTTAAGATTTAAATCTTTAAAATGAAATACATTCTTGTTTTTTTGTGATCTACGAGTATTTTTCAACTTTTGTTAAAGTAGTTCTGGTTAAAGATATGGTAAATACCTAGAATAGTCATAGGTTTTGTACGCAGCTGTTACTCTGATTACATAGTTGCATATGGAAATATTTAAAAAGTTTGAAGTAATGTGCGAAGTAATTCCCACCTAATGAATAGAGTAGTTTTAGAACTTTTAATATTTTCACTATTAATAATCTTAATAATCAGTATGACTGACGTAGGTATTGTGCTATTATTATGGATGTAACTGCAAGAAAATTATTTAACTACCTATCTGACCCTTCAAAACATCAAAGTCTTTGTTAGGGGTAGTGTTTTATTGTTAGAAGTTCATGGGGGATCGACTCACGAAGAATCGGGGTGTAGTACGGAATAATGATTATCTCGCATCGTCATTCATTGATTTATAGATTTAGGATCAGATCCGATATTGAGCTTTCGAAAGAGGGATTTATGCTTGAGCCCCACTCTCTTTTTCTTCAATAAAATCCAGTTCTGATTTTAATAAGAAATTTTATTAATAAACTGTACAGAAAAGTGATCCAGTAAATAGTGAAATTATAGTACAATTTGCTTAAGTATAATATGTACATTCATTTTTAAATTTTAATTAAATACTTTATTTAGTCTTGCATAATCTCTAGAGATGTAATGGAATTATGTTAATCGACTTGTTTAAGGCTATGCAATATTTCTACATGCAAATTAGTATTTAGGTGAGTTTGGATTCCAGTATAGTATTTACAATTTCTAATGTAAAAATTAAGAAACTAAATTAATTTTTGAAGATTATTTATTGATCGTCATTTTGATTGTGTTATAACATCAGGTGTCATAAAACTAGTAACTTTTCATTAGCATACTGAAGCAAGAACGAAATTTTACCATTCTAGATTGTTTACCAACATAACTCTTCGAAATTCCAAAATAGATGCATAAAATCCATTTTTTAAATTTTTATACGGCTCAAAACTCGAAAGCCCTGAATAATTCTCCCGGCAGCGATTTCAATCGCCTCTCCTCCTCCTCCTCCTCCTCCTCCTCTCGCTCTCAATTTTTCGCCTGTTATTATCCGTCGATATTTTGTAACTCGCAGCTCGGGGGGGGGGGGGGGATCCGAAGAAAAGGTGCCAGCCCGGGCTTTTGTAAGTTTGAAAATTTTTGCATCCAGCACCGCGCGGCCCCCCATAATTCTCGCGTTTGTCAGAAGAGTCAAAAAGTTGGAGCGTGCAGCTTACCCCACTCCCCTCCTCGTCGGCCCCCACGCTCGCCCGCTCTCTCGCGCTCTTTCTCATTCTGCCGAAGGTCGTCGCGGGAAAAGTCGATCGTTCGCGACCCGACGAATTCTCTCCGGGCCACCGTTAAAGCGCCATTAGGTGAGCTCGGCACGAGGTGTGCCGCCTCCCGGTGTCCCACCCCTCCCCCCCCCTCCCCCACAACCCCCGGGACTGGCTCGTCGAGGGAAAAACAATGGCTTCCGCCTAGCCGAGCGCTCGATAAAAATTGCAGGGAAAATTCAAACGATTCTCGCGGCACGTCGGCCGAACGAGACGAGGCCTCTGCGCCGCTCGTCTCGCGCGCGCGCGCGCGGAAAAGTCGAGTCGCCGAGGCGGAAGGTGCGGGCACGGCTCTCCGGTCCTCGGCTAGCGGGCGATACAACACCGCGCATAATACGCGGCGGGGGGAGCCAAGGGGGTGTGGCCGGGTAGGAGGGGTGAGGGAGGGGGAGGGGTGGGGGTGCGCCGTCGGTGGCGGTCCCGCCATAAACAAGTGCTTACCGCAATCTAATGCGTCTGTAATGGCTCGAGCGCCCGGTATCTCCCCCCCGGAGCGGTCCCACTTGCTAGCGCGATTTAATTACTATGTAAATGTCGCATTCCCGAAACCTGGCCCGAGGCGGCGCCCGCTCGCTCCTCTCTCTCTCTCTCTCTCTCTCTCTCTGTCTCCTACCCACCCTCTCTCGCTCTCCACCCCTCTCTCGCCTATCTCGCTCCTCCCTCCCCGCGCTCGATCTCGCTCCGCGTGTCGCCCGATGTCCTTAATTACTTTGTACGTTATATTATGGGCAGGAGAGGCGCGCACGCGCTCGCTCGCTCCGGGCGCGGTTGAAAGTTGAGCGACTCTCGGCTGAGCTCCATTAGTCCTTTTCTTCCTTTCCCGCGTCCTTCCTTCCCTCCTTCCCTCCTTCGCTCCTTCATTCCTTCCTTCCTTCCTTCCTTCCTTCCTCCCTTCCCACCGCCCCCTCCCTCCCGCGCGGCATCCGAATATAACTGGCACCTGGCATTTCCGACCCTCGGCGTAGATATTCCTGTTTTTGGCTTTGTTCGACATTACTTATTCACGATTCAATTAATTCGCAGCGGCAGCAGTCGGAATTAAGAAAGTGCACGGGAGGAACTGAGCAGGAGCGGAGAAACATCGAGGGAGGCCGCCCGGCGAGAGGAGCGGCGGCGGGTTTGTAGGAAAGTCAGGAGGATAGGGAGGGAGGGAGATAAAGAGACAGAGAGACGGAGCTGATGAATTGATATTGTTTTTAGAGGGCGGGGGGTGGGGGAGGATAGAGTAGAGACGAACTGTTACGTCGCACGGACAAATGGCCGTGCGCGCGGGCGCGAACCTCGTGCGGTCAGCGCCGATAACAGCTGCGCGAGGCGGTCAACGGACACTTTGTCAAAGCAAGACTCCGCAGAGGGAATGCTATACTTCTCCCAGGACCGCGGGGGGATAATACATGCTCCATTATTTGTCCGAGCCCGCACTACATTCTCGGGCTATGCTTGCTGCTCCGCCGACTGTCTCTCTCTCTCTCTCTCTCTCTCTCTCTCTTTCTCCCACTCCTATCTCTATATTCCAGATCGACGAAATCTCGACGCGTGAATTATATTCCCGATGTCCTTCTTCGCCGCGTGACGAAAGTGCCGAGTAACGCGCGATCCGCCGAGAGCCCTTTGAATTTGTCGTCATTATCGTCGGCGGTCATTGTGGATGCGCCGCGTCACGCCGGTACAACGATTAAGGACTCTCACATATGTGTATATAAATATACGTAGACTCTGATATTTTTCGCCTTATTTTTTTTTTATGCACGAAATACACGCACGCTCGTCGATGTATGCGCGTGCGACTTTATTAGTCGCGCGGGGCAAATAAATTAAATTTATATACAGGCGATCATCGATTATCGGAATTGTCATCGGCTTTAAAAGCGGAAAAGGGACATTTGTCATCTCGGAAATCTGGGACTTTCCTTTGAAACGGTAAAAAATTGACGGGGCGATTTGCACCTCGGACGCTCGCCGGCGGGTACCGCGCGACGGGAGCTGGCCCGAGGGGTCGCCGTTTAAATGGGTATAATGAAGTGTGTTTCTTTAGGATACGACAGAGCGAGCGCGCGCGGCGGAGAATGGCTCGGTAACGGTGTGTTTAAGTTTACGCAACGCGACCCCGGGGCCGAATATTGTGCCGCAATACGACGCCGGACGCTTCTGAGGTGGTTTTTCCTGGTAGCGCGCCGTCGTGTATTTCTCGTTCTCGTCTATTAGGCAGACGATGGGCAGAGTTTGTATGGATGAAGGACGGATTTAACGTGTATTATACACGGACAGTGTAGGCGAGAGAGCGTATTCTCGAGTTCCGTGAAAATAAACCAGTGGTAAGGGCTACCGAAAAATTAGATTTTATATATATATATATATATATATATATATATATATGTATCTATGATAATCGTGAATTATGACTATACTCTTGTTGAGGTACGGGTCCTCGGTATGTTCGAGGCTACGGAATTTTATCTCAATAAACATTTATTGTATTGTATGTGTAAATCTCTGTAACTTCTTAAATAATCGAGCATATTTTGGTGAAAGGAAGAAAATTTTTTATTTCCTACTTGCCTGAAATTGAGTTCCGCGCCACAAACCGAAACTCGGAAAACTCTGTACGCGCGTTTTGCGCAGTTGATGAATTCGCGCGCGCTGAAAAAAAAAATAAAATAAAAAGCGTTAAAACATCGTCCGAATTATTATGTATTCGGACCGGAGAGCGCGTATAGCTGGGGAATGCTACCAACGAGAGTTGAAGCTCTCCGTGGATTTATATACGGGGCGGCGACGTAAGGGGCTCGCCTCTGTAACATCTCCAAAGAGAATCCCCGGCCGATGTAATGGCTAAGTGATACAGGAGAGAGTCGGCGCGCGATATTGTCGTCGAGTGCGTACGCGTGTATTTATGGAGGATGAAAAGGGCCGCGTGGAAAGGAGCGGGCTCGCAATGACTACTGCGGCGTCGTGCAGGATTGCGGGGGGTGGGGGCCTTTCCTTCTATTTCTCTCTCCATTTCACTATATTCCCCCCTCCCCCCGCAAAGTAAAATGAATCGGTGCTCGCGCTATGTGGGCGCGCGCTTGTTCATCTCTCCATTTTTTCTCCTTACCACCCTCCTATACTTTATCTCTCTCTCTCTCTCTCTCTCTCTCTCTCTCTCTCTCTCTCTCTATCCCTCCCTTCCTCTTGCTTTTCCTATATATGCAGTACAAGCACTATAGAAAATAGTCATCCCCCCGGAGCGCGCGCTAAGAGAGGAAAAGGGGGTGGACGCTGTCGTGAGTTATGGCTGCTCCGCGATATCGATGCATCAATTTGGCTAAACGAAGGATTAATTTAATAACAAGTCGACGAGGGTTGGGGAGGGGTGGGGTGTAGGCGACATGTCATATGATCTATGATTCCAAGTCGCATATATATATATATATATATATATATATATATATATACGTATATCTACGCCACGCTTTCTCTCTTTTTTCCCGCACTCCATAGTCGCGATTTACTCATCGCCTCCACACTTCCTCTCCATATCTTCGCTGGGCTATGATTAAAAAGCCACTATATATATATAGCTTTAACGAGAAACACTACAGCCGACGAAGAGTTACAGTGAATTCGCTGTTAATGCCTCTTACTCGTGCTTTGCAGACACATATAGAAGGGGGGGGGGATTTTCATACGGTATATTTCCATCGCGCTTATTATTCCTCGCATACTTTATTCCGGGCTATACACAAGTCGTTAAAGCATCTTTTAATAATAATTATTAAAGGAAGAAAAAAAATCATTTATCACCTTTAAGCCGATCGCGCCCGTTTTCTTTTTTTTTTCTTTTTTTTTTTTTGTTTCGAGGACCACGCGCGCGAGATGGATCGATCATTAACGTGAGCTGCACGCGCTCAAAAGGAAGATTTAGATTTTACATGTACCTTTATGACGCGTTTTATTTTCTCGCTACACGCGAAGATTAATTATAGAGACACAATGCACTTCTATATAAGTTAACTGCTGCATAACTGTTTGACTATATATACCAATGACAAAAATATCTCAGGGGCCTAACGAAAATTATTGCCTGCATTAAAGCGCGGTTTTATGTGACTGCTGCACACAGGAGAGAAATTTTTCTGCAATAAAAATTTATGCCGGCCGGCTTAGCCGGAGACGGACTTTTTGGAAATTCTATATATATATATATATAGATCGCTCGCTCTCGCCAAATAATCTTAATATTGATAGTTGCAATAAAAAATTGAATGATAATTCGCGGAGATGGAAAAGAATTTTTCATATTGTTTTTATAACTATATTCGGCGTCGGTTA
This sequence comes from Sycobia sp. Sy_11, assembly GCA_018907035.1. Lineage (NCBI taxonomy): Eukaryota > Metazoa > Arthropoda > Insecta > Hymenoptera > Epichrysomallidae > Sycobia > Sycobia sp. Sy_11. The sequence continues at coordinate 445,210 of JACCIC010000206.1, forward strand.
TATTCAATGACTACCGGAGCTATAATAAAGCCGTATAGAAAGCGGCAGTTAGCATTAATAAAAATAATAAAGTGTGCTCTGTTCTCTTCTCTTCGTTTTTTTTTTTTATTATTTTTTTTTTTTTTTTCGTCAAGCGTCGTAAATAATAAATCAGTCGGTTGTGACACTTGAAAATGAGCGGGACATTATGATCGTTACAAGAAATATTACCGGAATATTATACGAGTTTTGGAATATCTTTTCATTCCCGGCGTACGGGGACCAAATGAACGCGGTGCCGATAAATCTATACGTACGAGTGCGTCTGCACAGAATACGAGTGCAGGTGCGTAATAGCTATTTGAACCAAAAAACATCGTGTTAGACCGCAAGTCAGGAGCACTCGACGATGCTGATCGGTTCTATTATGGCCGGATAAAAAATAACAGGGCGACAGAGGACTGTATACGCATAGTGGATATATATATATATATAGTCGTGACAAACTTGTCTGTCGCGGAGCTTCCTCGCATTATGTCTTACTGCTTCTCGAAATGTTTGTTGAGACAACACGCGCGAGCACTGGGCGCGACGCTGCTCGAGATACGCTGCTCGCCGGTGTTTGCGGAAAAAACAGCCCGGGGACCATCTTTCTTCTCTCTCTCTCTCTCTCTCTCTCTACTCCGCGCAAAGCAGGCCGTATCTTTTACCTCGCACATGTGTATCTAAGTCTATAAAAAAAAGTTTGTAAAGAAATGCTCGTGAGAAGGAATAAATATTAAAAATATGAATATATACATATATATGCATATATATATATATATATATATATATATATATATATATATATATCCATTACGCTCTCGTGGCGCGGCTAATTTTTTCCTGCTTCCATCTTCACAGCCGGAGATGCTCGTTTCACTCCGAACCCTCTTTCCTCCAAGGTGTACACAAGCATTGTGTATATATAGGCATATATATATAGAAAATCTCAACGTACGCCGTCCATATTACACAATCACGCGACGTCACCGCGAGCGCTTTTTTCTTTCGTTCTTTCCTTTTTTTTTCTTTTTCTTTTTTTTTTTTTTTTTTGTTCGTCACCCTTGCCCGATGATACGCATCATATTATATGGTTACGTGTGGCCGTGCGGTAAATCTCCCAATAATACGGCGGCGAACCCCGGTAACGGGCGACGCTTCCAAATTTAGTCGTACAACGCCGCCCGGCTCTCTTACTCTCCGACCCCGGAATTGTATTAAGTTAAAGTAACAGCCGAGGGTAGGTCTATAATACATACACACACACAGACACACACACACACACACACACACACATACACATACACATATGTATATACGCCTACAGATATATGCGAATACATATACGCGCTTGAGAAGAACTCGGATATGGTATCGGGAGCGATCGTGGCGCGGCGCAAGGGGGGTTTACAGAAAAATTGAAAGTCGGATATGGTCATTAAAAAGGAGATGGAGGAGAGATTCCGAAGCGGGGGAGTAACTGGGAGAGATAGAGAGAGAGAGAGAGAGTAAATGGGGAGGGGGTCCACATCCACACACACACACGCACACACGTACACGTACATATAGTTATGGAAGAAGAGGCTCGAGCGGTGGAGGGGGAGGGGGAGCGGTATCTGCGCGAATAACGCGCACGTGTGCGTGTGTGCGCGAGTCCGCGCCGCGCGGTGGCGCGAAATTACACGCGGCGCGCAGGCTCGTTTTACTTTATTGCCCTACCCGATCCAATAAAAGTCCCAATAATAATGTCGGATGTTTTCCGATGCACCGTATTTGATTTAGTGTCGGCCATTTTGTGATCACATATCTGCCTCGTAAATCTCGAGCCCGGGGGTCGCTGCCGCGCGAGCGCTCGGCCGCGGCGCCAGCGAATATCAAACGTCGATGCCCCGCGCCCGCGCAGCCGCCGCCGCCGCCGCCGCCGCCGTCGAACCCCGCGCCCGCGCGCGTAAAATATTACCGCGAGCCCGCGCGCTCATCCCGATCTGTCTTTTCTTTTTACCCTCTTTTTTTTATTCCCTCTGTCTCCCTCCCCCCCTACCGCCGCTTTTTTCCTTTTCTCTGGCTTTCTCTCCTTCTTTTGTTGTTTTTTTTTTTTATATGCGTTGCCATTGGCGTGCCACACTTGAAAACCAAATTTGTCGAGAAAAACGTTCTGTAATTCGCCCGGAAAAAAATGATAAATCTCTTTTCCTCTGAACTGTTTACAAAATATTTATCCCTCTTCGGTGTTTAAATATATTTTATTTGTTAGATGAGATTTCGAGTTGTTCTTACTCCTAAATTTACTGCCTTATATACATTAAAGAGTGATAAAATAATGAAAGTTTATTTTAATATACACGTGCGTATACAGGATTAAATTTACTTCGGAAATACGTGCAGCATGACCTGAGATTACTATGATGACATTTTAAAACGTTGTAATTACAGATTACTTACTCTATAGATATAGACAGATAAATTATTGTATTCAAATGAAGTAGCATATATTACGATCCATCAAGAAATATTCACTTGAGACGAGATATTTTGAAAATGCAACCATTTTAGAGGAAAACTGTGAAGTGAAATTCACCCGGAATTATCTGCAGTAATTGGTAATAGTTATACCCTTATACACGATTTTATCAAAATTTCAACAAATTTTTCGTTACCGATAAATGAGGCAATGCACTATCAATACATCATATAATAGTAAAACATTTTTAAAGATATATATCTTATCAGTTATAGTGTATGTATATAATGATAATATATATCGACATCTGAAATTAACACTCAGTTATTGAATAGAGATGATCCTAACTTCAATCTTGAAAAAATAAAAAATATTCCAACTCAAAAGTTGAATAGAGGCGATTCCTAATAAACATTTTAAATATTTCTAATGCGAGTTCATTTCACGGTAGAAACGATCCGAGTTCGGAAGTTTTTCGTTAAAAATTTTAGTCCAGCATCGAATTAAATAGTATATTATATAGTTTCAGGACTGTAAGACCGATAACAATATTTATTAATTTAATTCAAAACAGTCGACATAAAGTGCGATTTTTAATTTAGAATCGAATTATTGTAAATTTTAAATTGGATATAGTACTATTGCACTGAAAAGTTGTAGATGTTTAGCATTCAATTAACGAAAAATATTTAAATTAATTTGGACTTGCCAAGATCTTGTTCTACACGTGTATCTGAATTTGAAACAGATTTCCTTCGAAGTCTGAAATATCAAAAAAAAAAAAAAAAAAAAAAAACACGCACACGACAGTTGGAGCAAAATATTCGGAAAATTTCCGACTTTAATAAGCTTCGGTTATATACGCGGCCAATACTGCTCATTGAAGATCGCATTACAAAATACTTAAATCCCAGTCGATTTCAATCCTTGAGCGCTTTTCGCGGAATAATGTCGAAACATTATGACACCTAAAATTTCGCCCGTGACAATGCATAAGAATCATTTGCAATTTTGTACACTCGAGGACGATAAATATATTTTACATCGAATAGATGATTCGCTATAATGCGCATCCGTAAGCGTTCGATAAAATTTTATTTCTATTACAAAACGCGCGCTCTATCACTGTATAATCCATCGCATCGGCTAATTTTCAGTCGATCAACGTTCGCGCATTAATTCTCGAATCGAATCGTTCGAGCCTCTCCGAATGGATATAATTTTTATTAACCGTTGGGGCGATTAAAAAAAGAAGGGTGGGCGAGGGAGGGGGGGGATTGCTCGTGGCAAATGGACGGATAAATCTATCTAAAGAAAAGCGTCCGAGAAAACAACTTTTCCGAGCTTGCGCGTGTGTGTGTGTGTGTGTGTGTGTGTAGCCGAGAGGGAAGATAGCGACGGGGAAAGATGCTCGCCTCCGGGCCGGGAGTAAACAGAGTGTGCGGCTAGCCGAGAAAGGCAGTAGATCGTCGTTATTGTCCATTAGGAACCGGAGCAGGCTGGCCATCCACGCGCCGCGAACTTTACGATATCGCTTCTTCGCCGGACGTTTTCTCGGTCGCCGTCTCTCTCTCTCTCTCTCTCCCTCCCTCTCTCTCTCTCTCTCTTTCTTCTCGCCCTCTCTCGCCTTGCGGTCTACACTTACGCGAGTGTGTATGTGCGTGTCTTCTCCGCTCATCCGGACCCCTCTTCTACTTTACTTTCCGTTGCGCTATATTAACTATATATTATACGTGAGTCGAGGATTTAAGCGCTACTTTAGGTCTTTAGGTTCCTTACCGCGGCTATCGACTCTCTTTGCGCTATATAATATTGCTGTTTTCGCGCATATATATATACATATAAGTGTGTGTATGTGTGCGTATAGAAATATAAGGGCGCGCCCGAGAATAAATGATTATGATAAGTGTCGGTGGCGCGTTACGCGGCGGAAACGAATATACATATACACGTACACAGTTGCGGAGTCAAGGGGGTTTCGAACTCCCTCCCCTCCCCGTCCTCGTCCACGCGCGGGGGCGGGGGATGGACGATGCGCGCTCCCCCTCCCCCAACGTCCCGGTTTATCCCCGCGCATCGGTATAAACATGACGGGTTTTACTGTTTGACGTTTTGTTATCTAATTGGTCGTTACTCGCGCGCCCGCCCGCGCTCGCGTCGTTCCCGGGGAGAGCCGCGAGCGAGTCGTTCCATTCCATTTCCACACACACACACACACACACACAGACACATATAGATATACACACATGCCGCCGGCTTATTCAATTGCGCGCGCCCCGATGCTCGACGCGCCGCGGCCGGTAGCGCGCGCGCGCGCGAGCCACCCTTTCGCGCGGTATACGCGCGATACTGCCCATAAAGTCGCCCGAACCAGCCGCACCATTATAATTCTTTGACGCACTCTGTCATTGCATTTACTGCCCTTGCTCGCCCGCGCTCCACCCCCCCCACCCCCTTTTCTCTAGATCGGGGAGAGGGCAGCGGGCTCTCTATCTCTGGCTCGCTCCCATCCCTCTCCACTCCTCTCTCTCTCTCTCTCTCTCTCGCTCTCTTTTCTCTCACGCTCGATTCGACCTCGCATATATTGCGCCAACCCGCGTTCCTGGACCAACGACGCGACGTATATATGCATATCGCGGCTATATACGGCACTTCCGACTCGTACAATTTACAAATGCATATATTATTTACCAGAATACTATATGTAGAAGTAATATTATTGTGCGTCGCGCCAAATAACTAGAGGGGAGTGGGGAGAGAACAAATTACCAATTATTAAATCCCCTTTTAACTTGGTAGAAAGTAATAACATATTGTTCCAATATTCGCTTATTCTGCATATTGGTGAGAAGTCATTGTTAAATTAAGGAATTTTGGTGCATTGTTTTTTTTTTTTAGGATTCTTCGTTGAATGCGTGTCCAAAACAGTTGCTATTATTATTTTATAAATAATAAGTGAACGACAAAAAACATACTCTAATCAATGATAACCAGCGTAGATTGAGGTAAATTTTGATGTCTTAACTCTGACTAATGGATCAGATATATTTCAGTTATACCAAGATACAAAATTAATATTTTTTAATTTCATTTGGTTCGTACGATATCAAAATATGTTTTATCAAACTTTGGCATTATACTTTAAATAATGTAAATTAACATATATCTGAAAATGATGAAATTGTGAATAAATGATTTTATATAAAACTTGATCGAAATGTTTACTTTATCGTGTTATCGGGTATAAGAGACATAACGTTAATTAATAGAAAATTTTAAATTTATAAAATAATGAATAATAAATATTCAAAATTCTGATTATATTTATAAATTGTCACCAAACCACCATACGGTTTTATCACTTTAAGATCATACTCTGTCTTCGTAGATCAAAAGATATGGACATATGTAGTCTGGCATTTTAGGCACTCCAAGTGAATACAATTAAAATTTATAGAGACATTTTGTAAGCTATAATAACATTTGTATCACTATTAAACGATCGTCTAGATGAAATACAGCGGCGAATGAAATAATTCCATATCATTTATATTGGTGTTGTATAATAACATTATGTTTATAAAAAATAAGCACTGAATATCATTGAAAAATAATCGAATTGTAGATGTATCAGGAAATATTTCTCAAGATACTTTTTTTGTGCAAGAGATTTACTAATAAAAATCCTAGAAATCCCTATTAAGAGTTGTATTTTTATGTCAAAAAATACATCTAAAGTCATTCAATATTTTGTTGACGAACTGGATGTTTTTTTTTTATTAAAAATGTAAAGGAACAGCGATACGAATTTGAGTATAAATAACGGGCATACAATATCGCTTTAAACCTCTATAATATGATCATAACGATAATGATATGACCGTTCCAAAGTGTTTGGAGGCAGAATTTCATACTCTACCATAATCAGGGCAGAATTTGTGCTTTAATCTGCATAATTTCTATATTTGGCACAGTTTCAGTGCGATTTGACAGCTATTAAAAACAGCTTTTCCTGAATTTCATCAAAATAGTTATTGAAAATTTAAAGAAACGCGTTTGCATTAAGTTGACGATTGAATTCACGGAAAAACGGTGTATTTATTACATTTTTTAATTATACGTTGTGTGCTGCAAATAATAATTTAAGAAGTCAACGCGGTTTTTGTAAATTAATATTAAAATTCACAATGTAAAATGCATAAACGTATATATGTATACTGAGAAAAAAAATTTTGCTTCGTGAAGCAAAAATCTATCGGAGTCCTCGTACGTAAATAGAATATATTCAAAATAATACAGCATTTGTTTAAATCAAAGCTTTTTTTGGAATTCAATATGTGTTTTTTCAATCCAATAATTTTTTTGGAAACCAATAAATAATTTCTTAATTTAAAAAATATTTATTTATGAGAATTGAAATAAATAATTATTTAAATTTGCAACATTTTTTTTCATTATACAAAAACTCTCAGAAGCACATAATTTAATATTATATCAAATAATACCGAGTTATTTCAAAAAAGGGTATTTACGTGTTAAAATGGATAATTATACATTTTTAGGGACTTTTTCCCTAAAGTTTTTAAATAATTTTTCTAGACACTCTCTCATTCTATAGAATGCCAAAAATATACTTACATTTTATTTCTTTCTCTTAAGATTTTCAATCAATCTTTCAAAAATTTATGAATATTGACACGAGAGTATATACATTTCTTATTATTATAATTTTTGAAACACCGTAAAAACTGTATGAACTTTTACAGAATCGCCCTTAAAATTTTCAAATTGAATTTTAACTTGAAAACAAAACAAAATACATACATTAATTTTTTCAATTGTTTTGCTTTCGTGCTCTATTGGAAAAAATTTTTTTATTGATTTTTCAAGTACTGTTGTGCTATTTTTTAACGTTTTTGAATATAGCCGCCATAGCATCATTAATATATTTAATTAATACTTTTTTATTTTCAGATGAATCTACCTCTACTGGAAAAAAAATTGGCACACGTTAAATGTTAAAGTGTATGAATTTGTATCAGCAATACTTTCAGAAAAGATAACATTATATCCTGGCATAACACATTATAGTAAACAATAGGTTGACAGTTGAATTGAGGCAGAACGAAACACCGATTGAATCAGAACGAGGCAGCTATTGTGCCAAAAAAGGAGAGGAAGCTCACAATATGTACACAATTTAGTACTCTGTTATTTCCATTCTTTTACCGCCTCCAAATTGAGTAGAATTGTTTTTATTGCCATATAGCACTAATAATCATCCAACGTTGTATTTATCAAAAATTATATTTTTGAAAAATTAAAAAATAGGCATCCAGACGAGTTTAGATAATAGTAGCTGAACATTAAACCACACAGTGTTTTAAGAAAACCATTATTTTATTTATTGAGCAAGGCATTTTTATTTTTAGTTTTCAATGTGTACTTTACTTTCAGATTCAGTTTTATTTATTTTAATAAAAATCATTTTTTGGTAATATATGTAATAGATTAATAAATCGGAAAAACAATTGAATGTTTCAAGAAAATTGTCTGTGCGTGTCTAAAAACTAATTTTTTAATTTTCATTAATATAATTCTTTATCAATATAACGTTGGTATATCGATATGATTATTGGTGTAATACGCCTGTAATAAAAAAATCGTCACTAAATTATAATGGAAATGAAGAACAAATGCAAATAATGCAAATAACGAGTTCTGCAATTCTTGTAAATTTTTACACATAAATATAAACGTAAAAAAAATATTATTTCAATAAATAATCACTCGAATGGGTTGTGGCGAGCTCAGAATTTATTCGAAATGAAAGTTTACTTTGAAAAAAAAATAGTATATATTTTGATGGTACTTGTATAATTAAATAGTTAATGTATACAAATAGTTAATCAATTATGAAAAATTGCTTGAAAAAATCAAAAAATAAATTTTTTCAGCCGCCAACGCCGAAATAAATCGTAGTATTTAATATAAAAAACAAAGTCGAAAAATAAAATACAAAGCATTATTTTTATTCAAGAATTTATTTTTGAAAGAGAAAATACTCTTATAATCTCCAAAAAAGAATTACTGAAAAAAATTTTAAACTATATAAACATAATTTTTGTTACATGAATCTCTTTAATTTGCTGACAGTATATTGGCAATATAATATGTATTCGTAATATGGGATTTGAATATTCATAGATGATTTTTGTGGCTGAATACAAGATCATATTTCGGGAGATATTGTCATTTCATACGGATATGTTTCAAATTTTGGTAAATAAATTGAACCCACTTCCATATTTCGTAGGGGACTCAAAATTAGTATATAAATTTATCCTAGACAACAAGACAATAGAATATGTCATATCATAATACTAAGATTTAGACAGTCTCATTACGAACGAGGTTGTATTTTGAGTTAACTTAAAGAAACATTTCAATTTGAACAACGAATTTTATCCTCCTCAATAAAAATTGGTATATATACTCTTTCTGAATAACAATATAATGGGGGAAGGGGTAGTTTTAGTTATTTCGTAGGGACGTGTTTCAAATTTTAGAAAATAAATTTAATACAATGGAACATATCTACGAGGGATTATAATTTATGCAGGCTCTTAGACGACAGTACAATGATCCGTCGTAATATTGAGACCTAAACATACAGGATGTCGTTGACGCAGTCATATATAAAGTTCATTTCGCTATTATAAATCTTCAAAAATGAATAAAAATTTTAATGAAATAAAAATAAAAAAAATAACATAAAACTAAAAACATTAAAATTAAAATAAAAGTAAAAGAAATGTGATAATAAACACTATTTTTAAAGAAAATGATAAAAAATTGAATGAAAAGGTAAAAAAAAGAAAATCTTGCGTCGTATACAAAAAAATTCTATGAATGTTTTGGTAACCTGAGTATCTGGGATAAAGTAATTAAAAGCAAAGCTTATTTAAAACATATTTTCACTCTACAAATGAGGAACTTTCATATATAGGATCCACATTTTCCGCTTCAGTACTTTTTTATACTATAGCTGTTTTCACGTTTCAGCTGAGTATTTTCAATTACTTTCGAGTGATTTATGTAATGATTTAATGCATTAAAAAAAAATCATTGTTTAATTGCTTACCATGTATTACGCTGTATACCAGGATCTCTAAAAGATTCCTCAAACAATGTGTGTCCTAATTAAACTATATAACACTTTTGAAAATCAAAGTAGCAGAAAACAATATACAGAATATAAAAACTAAAATTTATAAGAACTAAAAGTACATATCTTCTATAGTCTATATTATATATAAGAGAATGCCTGATACACGCACTAAATCGCTACTAACTCATTCAACAACGCACAGATCAAACCTTGTGCATCGTTGTGGTCAATTAAAAAAGATTCGATTCTAATCTTTTCCTAAGGTTTTAACAAAAAGAGATAAGAGATCAAAAATGAGTTTTCATACTTAGAGAGTTAACTAGACATTTTGAATGCTATTATTTTGATTTGTCTTCATAATGTTTATATATATTAATATACTTAAATATCTATATATACGAATTTTAATGGTTTTATTAATAACTGCAAAATGCAAAAAGTTATTCATTATTCTTATTGATATAATCTTAATCCGTATATCTGTACAAGTCTATTCTGACTGATTGACTGATTAACTAATTCAACAGCACCCATCCAAAACTAATGTCCTATACGTTCCTATCAAATTAAAGGCGCTCAATAAGACTGAAGGCAAAACATGTCTAGAATTTTTTTTATATCGATAACTATTGATTTTATAAAATTTTGGATCCGATTGTTGTTTCAAAGGTTACTTATAAAAATGTCTAAATATTAACTTGTAGATATTCCCTTGATTCATTCCTAAACAGGTGAAAAAGAAGAAACGTAGATCCTTTTTACATATTTTTACGTGTTATTGGATAACTTCGGATATTACTAATTTATACATGGAATTTTTGGTCTAACTAACTTATGCAGATATGTAATTATCAATTTCTGGTCTTTCCCCCAATCTACCTCTATGGAGATAATAGGAAAATCAACGTATTTATACGTATTCATCGATAACTTTGGTATACTGAAGGCAATGAATGAAATTTTGCTTTGGTAAGGTTATCTATGAAGAGACCTATATCAAATTATTGATTTTATGCACAAATCTATTGGGAACAACGTATTTTGTGGCTTATATTGATAATTCCAAATTTTTTAAAGTCATGAATTCATATTATATTCCTACAGATTATTTATGACATTATCTTTACATCAATTACTAAATTTTATACCAAATTCACCACATAGTGAAAAGGGAATGAATGTTTTCTAATATTTGCATTATAAATTTCATATTAATTTAATAATACATAGAAAAATATTAAATTAATATTATTATACAATGTTTACATATGAAATTGTTTGAAGAAAGAATCCCAAATCCTTCTCCACCAGCTTAGAAAAGAGATACTTTTATTTTATATTTTATACCAATATACCCTATATGAGGATGAAAATACGACGAATACGCGATTTTACGTATTATTACATTTTACAGCACAAAATATAACAATATTCTAAATTTATTATTAAGCCTGTTCAGCCTATCCCTTTACTCTTTACCCAGAGGTAGATTAGGGTAAAAACAAAATTTTATTATTCAACTCTATAAGAATTGTATAACAATCAATTTTTTATTACTTTTCTATATTATCATTAATAAGCGTGATTTTTATAACGTTTATAAACTTATTTTGGCTGTTAATTTCAACTTAAAATTCAAATTTTTTTTCATCAATAAGAGATAAAAGGAAGAAGAAAAATAGAAACTATTCAAACAGTACGATAAATACTTGTTATGAATTTTTTTGTTTTGGTTTTATTTTTATTTAATTTTTTTATCCATTTATTAAGCGTTTCAAACTAATTTAGCTTTATTTCCGCATATATATTAGATTATTACAATAATAGCTGTTGAAAAATACAATTATCAAGAAAATTTTAAATAAATTTACAGCTTTGTAAGTATCGTTTTGATATTAATATTTCTATATTCATATAATATAGAAAATCAGTATTCTAAAAGATGAATATAGAAATGTAATCATTTCATAAAAAAATTTCTGAATTTGTTAAAATTTTAGCCCTAAGGGGTTCAAATACATTTTTTTCTTATCTTTTTATCGAATTATAAATTCAAATTCAAATTTTATACTTAAATTGAAAAAAATTAAACCTAACATGGCGAAGTAATTGACGAAGCATGCTTTCATTAAATAATAGAGATTGTTTAATTCTATATTTCGTATTGTATAGCGAAACCGTGACTATAGAAACACTAATTATTGATATAGATATCCATAATAAGAAAACTGCAATACGATTTCAATGCAAAAGTTCTATAAGCAATTATTATTTATTTCTATAAATGAGGATTTAAACTTAACTTATGAGAAATTTTATGACAATGGTATCAATTATTACTATAATTTTACAAGTTCTTACTTTAATCTACTTTAAAAATTAATAAATAGATTATAATAAATAATATATCTCCCGTACAGTAAAAATATTTAAATATTGTGAAATGTAAGTAATATGTTTTTAATACTAAAAATAATTTCAAATCGTAATTAGTTAAAAATGAGATTTTCATATCAATAGCATTAGTAAAGTTTTTATTTTAATAAAACTTGTTTCATCGATCGATCCATTGATGTATAGTAGAAAAATATATTTTTTTAAATCTGATAGATTATTAAAAGTTCTAGATCGACTGTACAGTGTTTTTTAATTTAGACAACGTACTGTTCAAATTTTCCAGTAGCTTATTTTATACTGCTTGTCTAGTTTTGTAAAGTCTATTGCTATCTAAAACATTTAACGTGCACAAACAGTGTAGATCTCGAATATGATAGAAAAACCGATAGCGATAAAAAAAAATATTATGAAAAAGATTCGATTACTGTAGTATTAATATCAGTATTAGTCATGCATTAGTATAAGTATCAGTCTTTAAAATATTATATCAGTATTAGTAAAAGTATCAGTCTTTTAAAAAAGTGATAATAGATATTTTTTGTCAATTGCTTACTTTATCAAAACCGCATATGAGTTATATATTTTATAATTCTAATTTATTGCAGTATCTTTATTTTCGTTCCCATACATGGATAATTCATATTATACCTAATGTTAATTATAATAGAGCACTTCAGTAATTAATAATGAAGATATAAGGAGAGAACATCGAGCACGGTTTCTCGGTGCGCATTCTACTAATATAACTTAAGTTCTAAAGGGAACTTCCGAAATTTATCTTCACTAGTGAAAATTAATTACACTCGAGTAAGAATATCTATTGTTCTGAAATCCATTAATCAAGTTAGTAATGAATATAGTTGGTTTTTTTTAACCAAATGTATTATACATTCGCGTTCATTCGTATATAAATGTCTATTTATCCGCAGTCCCGAGTTGATGTAGAAGACTATTTTATCCGGCTTTAGAGAAATCTGATTTTTTATTGCTAGCCTGATTTACGTTAAAGAATTGCGTCTAATGATCATTTACAAGATTTTCAATATAAATTCATTAAAAATTAGCTCTAACTACATTCTGCAGCGTTCAGCGCCCCCACAAAATTAAATATATATAATATATAAACAATAAAATCTACTCACTACTATATAAACATCGTAATAACATTAGAACATACAGAATCCGGACAATCTGCTGGACAGGTCTGAAGAAAACTTTACAAATCAGTTTTTGCACGTCCGCCACTAAAGTATTATAGTTCATTAGAACACGATCCGTTCACATATAGATTCGTATATGAATCCATATAGAAAAATATTCTATTACAAGATCGAGATCCCATAGCTCTCTCGACAAACTCATATCTCACATTCTCTCTCTCTCTCTCTCTCTCTCTCTCATTTCCATTGTCATTCTCTCGGTGCGCGTAGAGAAATAAAAGCCGGGCGAGAACGCGCCCGCGCGCAAAAGAAAGCTCGTGTATATATATATATATATATATATATATATATATATATATATATAAGCGCCGCGCGGGAGCTCGAGGAGAGCTAAGAAATCCGGATGATTAATATTCCGGCCGACAGTTTGTGAAGCGGACGGCCAATAAACGGGATAAAAATGCTCGTGAAAAATAGCTTGCTCATTAGGGCCTACAGTCACATCTGTGACCCCCCCCCCTCTCCACGAACCGCCCGACTCGCCCCTGCGCCACCCCCGCCCTACTACCGCCACCTTGTTTCCCCGCGCCCCCGTCGCGTCGTCTTTCGAAACTGCAGGATTTATTAAAACTCCGTCATGAGGCGCATTTGGAGCTCGCGGATTATTTTAATATTCCGCGCCCGAGAGCGGCCTTGCCTCCTCCTCCTCCGATGGCCGCGCAGAAGTCGTGGTATACAATTTTCGGCAGGCAGCGCGCGCGCGCCGAGATTCTAAAGGCATAGCATATTATATAAGTGAATATATATATATATATATATATATATATATATATATATATGTATGTATGTGTGTGTATGTGTGTGTTTCTATGTATGTATATACAAGAGCGCGTCGGCGACAATAAGCTCCGGAAGAAAGACAGACCACCTGCGACCTGCCCTCACAGTATATATATATATATGCACGCAGGCACGCACGTAGACGGAGAGAGATATAAAAATATCCGTTTATGGCTCTCGTGGGCGAGAAGGAGGCTCCGGCAAGTCACGTCCTGTCGCTGCTAAAAGATTCTTGTAATATATAACATATATACAGAACGCAAAGGCTCCCTGGACTCTTCGCGGATCCAACTCCGTAGTTTCTTAATTCTTACCCCCGTAAAATAACTGTAACGCGGCTTCATTCCCCATATAGACCAAACTTTCGTGTGTGTGGGGCGGGGTGTAGAAAGCGTGCAACTTACATTGATACGCGACGTGGGCGCGCATCTATTGGGCCATACATATAAATAAAATGCGATAATGGCACAATATAAGAGGAGCCATTACATTTATAATGAAACGTAAGAGCCGGGAAACGGCGGCGATTGATTATGCAAGCCGGCTAAATCGGATAGGAGAGGATGCAATATATGTCGGTATCTATATATACACATGGCGATATAAAATAGGTCGGAGGGGGGAAAAAGATTTGCTCTGCGCGCGTTATATATATATATATATATATATATATATATATATATATACATACATATAGATGTGTGTATGTGTGTGTGTGTTAGGAAATACGCGCGGGCCAAAGTTATGTACGGGCAGTATACATTATATATATATATATATATATATATATATATATATATATATATATATATATATATATACATACAAATACATAGAACATTGAAAGAGCGGCGAGTAATAATGTTGAATATCTCGTGATCGATGGGGAGTGATTGAGTCGTAATATTGGTGCCGGTATCGCGCTACCATCTGTCGCAAACTACAACGATCGCAACGGAATAGAGTCAGGGGGCGGCAGAGCGCGGGGGGGGGGGTAGAAAGGTAAAACGGGCGCGCGCGGTTCTGTTATTGCACCTCAGTAAACATCGAGCTATCGACTCGTTATACGGCAGACACAGGCGCGCGCAAACTAATATAATAAGCTCCTTATGTTATATTACACCTAACCCCCCTCCTCCGTGTAATCGAGTTGAACCCACAGCCAGCACATATATATATATATATATATATATATATATATATATATATATATATATATAATATATTCGTCACCTCCAGGCAGCCCCAAATTTTCCTCTGATTTTTCTCGATTTCTGTACTTTTGCAATTTTTGTCAGCGTACAATGAAAATTAATTTCGACATTGGACGTTTTTTACTTTATTATCAAGCTCCAAAGCTTCTGATATCAAGTTTTTCTTAATTTAAAAAATTATCGTAATTATACTTTTTTTATAAGGAAAATTCTTTTTGCTATGCAACAAATTATCCAAAGGAAAGATTTTGATTAATATATGAATTATAAAAGTGTAGCAATTATCAATTTGAAAACTATGTGAAATATCTTATAAAAGTAGTTAATTATAGAAAATTCAGCTATTTATAATAATATTATATGTGTAAATATACGTAATACGTACTATACAAATTTTATTTATTTTTTAGTTTTTTTTTTCTATACCAATATTATTTTCAAAGGTCTAGAAATATAATAATCAAATTTTTAAAACATTATTCACCGTTAAAATTCCATGTTTATTTAATTTTCCAAAATGTAATTAATTTTACTTAGGATGTCTATAACAAATATTTATTTTGAGTTTATAGTTTTCTTTACCCGCCGAACACAGAGCGTACAAATATAGACGAATTAATCAACCGTCAGTTTATGAAAGCATTCCGTATAAATAAGAAACACAATATTCTAATTTATATATTTAAAAAATAATTACATATTCAAATCACTCAACCGTTAAATTCTTATAAATAATGGGCACGTCCATTTCAATTACAAGCTTAAATTATAACAATTTTCATATAATACAATATAATATTATATTCTCCTTATTGTATAATATGATAAAAATATTATTAATCATATTAGAAATAAAATTATAAGTATGATATAATCCGTGTGTAATATAAATAAATTATTGTCGTTACTTCTTATTGTTGAGAGATATGTATTAAGTATTAAAATCTGTTTTAATTAGGTCAAATTCAATTCATAGAAATTCAAATAGAAATCCATATTTAATGTTTGCCCTTTTAAAATAAACTCTAAAATTAAAGCTAAATGGACCATAACTACAGATTATTATAAAGTTAAAAAAACGTCTAGCTTTAATGAAATATCCGCTCAAAGTATTGTCTTAAAAGAATTTTGATATAATGAAGACAATTATACTTTTTAAAAAAGATATGCTTCTTTTTGAATGCTTTATAAGATATTTATAATATACTGTAATATTTTTTTTATATGTAATAAAAAAATCTATTAAAATTGTTACATAATTCTATCAGTACTGTTCATTTATTAAATATTATAAATAGTCAATTCAATAATTAAAATAATAATATTTTTCATGTTATTCCTTTGATAAAGTATATTTAGTTAGATTATCGCACAACATATTATTATATGTATATGTAGATGAATTTTAGATATATACTTTTGGGTAATCAATATTTGAATTAAAGCAACAATCATCGTATTGCATTTGACTTTAATTCTTCTATTATAAGTTATTTTATTTTTTAAATATCGAGGAAACGTTCAAAAGTCATAAACTTTTATTGTACGTCATTTAAAATTTTTCTTTTACCATGTTATAAACGTTATAATAATTATAGGCAACATTTTTTTTCTTTTAATTTTATTAGAATATCAATATATACATGAAGTCTTATTAATAGTATTAATTGCACAACTCAAAGTCGAGTAAACAATAAATCTTTTGATTAAACGTTATAATTTATAATTCTAAATTAAATTATTTCGACTAATTCAACTAAATGACATTTAATCAGTTATAGAAAAAATTACAAATATGAATACAAAAGCAGTATATCTACTTCGCATCATTTTATAAAAATAATAGAAAACACATTTTCTACAATAATATACAAATGTCATTTTAAAAAATAAGCATTTCTCTCAGTGCGTTATTGGCGTAAAGAGAGATTTTCTCTATTAACATATTTTCAGAGTATACTAAATATCGTTGAGAAGCGAAAGGCAAAGTTATAATTTAAACTTGACCAAGGAATTTCAATATTTGGACGCATCGTCGGCTCTTTAATCTCTACATGAATACGAAATTTGCGAAGCGTGTATGGGAATGCAGTGCATCACGCCTCCCTCCCCCCTTTCCACCCCTCGGACAATATTGATAGTCGAAAAGTAGATGGGCAGTGCGGAATGGATTATTTATCCGGGGTAAGCGGGCGGTGTCGGTCGGCGGTGCTAACCGCTACGTTTTGCCAGCTATAAAAGAGCGCCGCGCAGCTCAACCCATCCCCAGTAGACTCTCGCCGATGCCCGAGAGTTCCAGGATCGCTATAAGGCTTGAAATTACAAATCCAAGGGAATATCTGGATATATATACTCAACGATCGGTTCATAATGTCCAAAGGCACCAGGCAATTTTTTGCCCTGTTAGTCGCGCTTTTTTGCATCGGTCAACTTATAACAGCTCAGGTATTTTGCAACTTATCTCACTTGCTATTTTGAGAATACTACAATTGTAGATAGTACAATGTTTAGTTTATAAAAGCAATCAAAATATTTCATTATACTTTTCTTATTCTCTTAATAACGAATTTATTACTATAATATAATTATTAAACATAACAATTTTTTTTTTCAATTCCACCTACACATATAAAAGTCTCCTTCAACAAATGTCATAAATAATGTCAAATAAAGATAATCACGTTGGTCAAGTTGAACAATATTGATGACAAACTAGAAACAGATCAATAAATACATAAAATTGAACTAAAAAAAGCACAACTTGAGTACTTTTTTACTAATTATTTGATTTGCTTTTTACGCGATATTGCAAACTGAAACCCTTCAATAATAAATTGAAAGTATTTTGATTAAATATCAATATCGTATTAATGAATTGAATAACGATCATAATTTAAGTAAAAATTGTTCATAATTGTTCATATTTTTTTATAATCGTTAAAAAGATTTTCATATTTATAGATAAAAATCTTGATTAATGAAAATAATTATCTTTATCACCTTATAATAATACTGAAAAAAATACCATTATTGAAAGCGAATTGACTCTAATTTTAAAATTATTTATAAAATTCATAAACTAATAAAAATTATCGATCTATAAAATAGTTTCTTTGTTACATTAATTGTCTGTTTAGGTAACATTTTCCAAAGGATGGGGTCCAGGAAAACGCGATGCCATATATAGCAACGAATGTGAAATAAATGCAAAATCTCTGGCTTTGTTGGTTCATTCTTTAATGGTATAAATTTCTTATTTTATTTGTAATTATTCTTTTCAAGAATATATCTTTAACTATAGTTATAATTATATTTAAAACTAATAATGATAAAATAATTAATATGACTGTTTTTAAATAATATTTATAGGCCGAAATGAAACATTTGATGGCGTGTGATCGTCGGACCCTTGTTAATTACTTACAAAGATTTGACCACTGAAATTTATCTCATCGTAGTTAGTTAAAAAAACAAGATGTACATTATTCTCTAATACCAGTAGTATTTGTGTAAAGCAAAAGAAAATGATTAATAATAAATCATAAACAAAGACATATTCAGTTTTTTAAATTTAATATGGTCCGATAATATCTATTTTATGGCATTAAAAATTGCTTTTTTAACAATGATATTCGACCGTTTATTTTTTTTTCAAAATTGCTTAGAAGCATGTTCTTACGAAAATAATAAAAAAATTCGAATATTCGTGGAAATGAATTTTTTGAAATAACGATTATTATCATACGGTCACTCCAATATCACCCAATATTTCGGAAAGTTTTTCGAGATGTTTATTAACCATAGTGTATTCTTGCTGACTCCTTGCAATCAGTTGAAACGCATTAATATATTCCAATTCTGAGAATTTCGGCCCTTGCTCCAATATACCGTTCAGAATGTCTTCGGGCGTCTGGTAAAAAAGTTCAAAGTATTGTCGCGCATAATCGAGAGCCAACTCCCGCGTCATGGTAATGTTCGTCAAAGTCTGCTGCAACGTAAATATATTCCTACACATTCGACGTATTCCGCTAACGTCTATTCGCTCTATGTATTGACCCGAAGTAATTAAAATTTTAGCTATAAGATGGCCCAGACCCTCGAATATGTACTGAAAATTCAAAAGTATAATTTAGCTTTTCTTTACCATTAACATTCCATGTCACATTTTCCTTACCTTAGTCTTCTTTGGGTGCAGCGTCGATTGCAAAGCCTCGTCTATGTGTTGTAGAACCCGACTTAGCTCTTCAACTCGAGGATCGGCTTCTTCCGGATCTTTAGCCCCGCTGCACAAGAGACTCGTGTCTCCCCTTGGATGTAAGTAGTAAAAGCACTGAACCCGAACCTAAGTACAATAAATACAGGATATAAAAATACGTATTTATAGAAATGCGACGTAATAAATAGTCGGAAAATCTACCTCCAAGTGTAACACTAACGTACAAGTGTTAGCAAGATCATCGTACTCGTCGGCTACTTGTTCGAGACACTGCAAAAGTGGCTCGGGCATCGGCGGTAACGTATCAGTATCCGCATTCCTTTCATGATTCGACTGGCGCAATTCCTTTATCAGAGAACGTATCGACAAGGAAAACCACTCGATGCTCTCTTGCAACAAAGCCAAGCAGCGCAATTGCTCGACGTCGGACAAAATTTCATTAGACGCAATACCACCCTCGCCTAAATTGCTGGCTAATATTTCCGCTTCTCTCATATTTCGTTGCCGAATGTCTTCTGGGCTTTCGTCATCCTGTGTCTCCTGTCGGCGAGGAATTCTACGCCCACCAGGACCTTTACGTTCGGAAGTGGTGTCGCTCTTCATGCTCTCCCAGTTTGGCAGTGATCTGTATACGTTTTTTCAATTGAAAAATTAGCTAATTGCTCGCCTTTCGATGATGCTTTTTTGAGAATACGCTGCCATACTCACTTGATAAATCTACTAATGTCCTCGTCCTTGAGCCAAGCAGCTGAACAGATTAATCGATCGTGTCTGTCTGGCTGGACAATACCTCGATACGCAGTCTGACAGGTCTCGCGGTAATTGTGCAAAACGTTTAGAGCCAGTGTACAAAAGTGTTCGCCTTGTAGCGGTAATGCTATCATAAGTAATCGAAGCTCCGCAACGCATTGCTGAACTTTTACAGTGCTCTAAAATAAATATTTCTCTAATTATACTATAATCGTTTTTTTAGTCGATAACTTAATTTTTTTTAAGCACGTTAGGTTTGTCGGAAAGTAGTCAGTGGCAGCAATTTATTATGGGAATGGTAATTACGTTTCATAAGAACTTAAGAGAGTATTAAGGTGTACTAAATTTATTTGCAATGCTCTGTTAGTATATCAAAAAAACAATTATTTTTAAAAAACTCAGGAGGTAATAATTTTTGCATTTCTTATATAATATGTTTTCGTCATATTGTATTTATTGCATTGTTAAATAAAAATTATGTACATTTTTTCATTTTCACTTTTTGATTTCTTTAATTATGTTAGAAAAGTCGAATTCCTAAATAACATCATAACGACGTTTACTATCAATTTGAGTTATAGTTTTTATGATTTTTAGTCTTAAAATAAAACAAAATTTTGAACAATATACAGAAGATAATGAAGGTGTTATTGACTCGCGCACTATCTTTACCTGCAGTAATGGCCTACTCAGTCCGAGATCTTTTACAAGTTCTGGAGAAGTGGTAGCGCGCCATGCATCTGGACCTTTAGTCGCCGTATCTATGGTTGTTGCAACCAATACGTGATGCCTTCCAAGATAAACTTCTTTTACATAGTCCGCTAAGAAATTATTTAATGTACAAGGCGGTCCTCTGTAGAAAATAAAAAAATTTTTTATAAATTAATTTTCTAATATAAAGCATTTATTATTTTTTACAATATTTCATATAAATCTCTATATATGTATGTGTTCATTGAGGCGAGATGAATAGCGACAGAGGCACGAACTCTGTAACGTTCGCAATTTTTAGATCAATCCAAACTCGAGATCGTCATCTTTCAATTTACCGATAGATACATTATAGGTCTTGATCAGTGCAGGACTAAGCTGAAATGAGGCCCTAGGTCGATTTTGATGGGGGCTTCTACAATGATGTCATTTTCCTTTCAATTTTTAAATAAAGTTCTATTTTGAAGAATGCATTCTCTCTTTATTTTATTTAATTATAAATTATTTATTATAAATACTGTTATAATAATATCGTAGAATCTTATAATTAGATAAATAAATATAATTGCGATCGAATTTTAAAAGATTTGTTTATATAATTCTCCGATTTTATTTTGATAAATTTGTCCGTTGTTTCAATATTAGAAATATCTCTGAATAAATTGCTTTCAATATATTCAATATATTGAGCCGATTATATGCTCGTAATCTATTTTGTATCAGTTTGAACCGTGGAAAGGACCTTTTGTCAATACAATTTGTTATAGCCATTAATAACAGATAAAATTTTAAGTTCATACAAATATACAGTTGTCATGCGAAATAAATCATCAGTATCGCGACTATATGAGAAGGACAGGGAAAAAATACGTGCAGCGGCATCGGTAACTCAGAGAAATAGCATCAGTGACAAAAAGAAGATCAAAAGATTTTTTTGATATACTAAGAAATGAATAAACGTATTTTAAACAATAAGTAAAACAAGTTGTAAACAAGTAGTGAATTTTAATTAACTGTAATCTTACACTTCGTACAAAAACACCTGATTTTTGCAAGAATGTATAAGAAATGCAGATAAACTTGACTAATAATATATCAATCTAATCACAAATTATGATTCTTTAAAATAGTAATTGTATTTAGATATCTATATATTTCTTAATCTTAATACAAATAGTTGAGTATTATATATAAGCAGTTTTGAATTTGAATTTACTTTTAAATAAATATAAATATTGAAACTAACTTAAAATCAGAATCATGTTTGAAATGAAAGAAATATTGAATACTTGTAAATTGTATTTTTAGATCAAAGAAGATTCATATAATTTAAACTTCTACATATAGTTTTAGACGTTGTATTATTTAATGTTATATTTTATTTTTAAATTTTATTGAGTATTTCTATAAAGCAACTTGTTAACTCAAAAGCTAATTTATAGTGTCCACCTTTATTATAATTCATTGATGTCAAATATGGTATTAACTGAAATATACCTATAATTCTTGCGTTTTATTTATACCATCAATCACATGATTATGATTTAAATGAGTTTGATTGTACTGTTCACAAAATATTTAAAAATAATAATTGAAGGTTCCAGTTATTAACAATATAAATTTTTATAATTTTTTTATTTAAACTGAAATTTATGTTATTTATTAATATATTACCATTAGATATTTTCTACCATAATAATAAATAAATTGTTTAAATCCAACTATAATTATATTATTCCTGCCAAAAAGTACTTACCCTACAGTAATTCCTAATGCTTTTTCTACTTCATCAATAAATTGCATTATTGGTCTAAATATAATAATTATATTTTTTGGATCAGCATTGCAAACTAATTTCTTCTTAGATTTGGACTGCTTACTGTCCTATATATTAAAATCTAAATTACTATATATTCATAATAACTTACAGCTAATGAAAGACTAGCATATCTATGATCCTTAAGATAATTGGTAAAAATATTCATAATAACTTACAGCTAATGAAAGACTAGCATATCTATGATCCTTAAGATAATTGTTAAAAGACATTGTATGGGTAGATGAATCAAACCTAAAGAGTAAGCCAGTTTTCTGTCGTTGTGGCTTCTTTTTAGCAAAATAACTACTTATATCAGTAGTTTGTTCATTGAGAGATACAGAAGTTTGGAATGGTCCATCCACAACATTTTGTACATCAAGATAATCAGTCAAAACTATTTGTAACTGTAAAATAAATATTTATTTACAAAGGAAATGATTAAACGATTATATATATATATATATATATATATATATATATATATATATATATATAATAAAAATATTGAAAAATTCTACTTTACCACTGCTTGAATACTGTTCCATACATCATCCATTCCATAAATAAGTACTTCTAAATTATGCTTTTTAATTACATGGGTAAATCCACAAAGAGCTGTAGAATGTGCAGCAATAACTTGTTGAAATCTTTCAAATATTATATTCAACAGCTCCAAAAGAGAAGATTGCTTTATTAATTCTTTGTCTGAAGTTGAATCATCTTGAATTTTAATATTTAATTCTGCTTGCTTATCTGCTGATTCTTTTATATTTTTTGAAGCTTGCTCAATAATTTTTAATAACTCATTTTGCATTTGGGATTTTACAACCTACAAAAACATGTTTTATAAATTAGCTAAACTACTATAAAATTAAAAAATGTACTTAAAATACAAACTTCTATTGCTTCTGGTATTTGGTTTAGTAAAGCTAAGCACTCAATAATAATTGCTAAAAAATGTTCAGAATTTTCGTCGGGATTTAAATTATTTTCATCCTCCACAATATTATCTAAATCTTCTAATCCAACATTACTAGTTTTTCTACAATAGGATATATTTCTTATCAATATAATTGATTAAAATTTTTTCATTTAGTAAATTTCATACCTGGAAATTTGACCTGACATATATCCTGGTAAAGAAACATCAAGCAAATTTCTTTTAACTTTACTACCCTTGGAATTACGTGTTTCATTTCCTCGCTGAAAATCTCTATTTGAACCTTGCCGTTTTAATCCTGATTCTTTTAGTTGTTCTTTATATAAATGCTTATTTAATTCTTCTAACAGCTTACTAATAAGTTTTTGTTTTTTAGTTTCTAATTCTATTTTAACTTCACGAAGAGCTTCAACACCATCTAGAACTCCATCACTCATTGACAGAGCAGAAACGAGTAACTGTGTCGCATGTAAATAATGCTTTTTCTCTAAATAATTACTCAACTTGCTTGGCATTTCTTTTAAATGATCACTAAAAATTATTATCATTATTATTGCATTGATCATTATTATTATATCAATATAAAATATAAGTATATGTTACATGTCATTTAAGAGCTGCAAAACATGTTTATGTTCAACTCCTTCTAACCATAGCTTCATTAACTCTTCTCTTCTACAATTTAGCAACTGCTTACATGCATTTAAATTTTCTTTTACACAATGAATTTTTTCACGAGCAGCCGTAACTCTTTCAGATAATATTCCAAAAATCTAATAATTATTACAATAAACAATACTAATAGTAAAATATTCAATATTCTTAAAAGATTTTAAATAATTGTAAAAATTAAACTTACTCTCATAACTTCTGTAAGATCTTCTTCATGAACTGAAACTAATTCATCAAGTCTCTGATCACAACGTTTAAAATCTTTTTCAAGTTTTGCTTTTTCGACTTCACGCTGTTCATTAGTTTCACTTGCTGATAAAGCACGAATAACAGATATTAACAGTCCACTCTAAAATTAAAAAAGTATAGTCATAGATGTATATATATATATAACAAAAATTATACAAAAAGTATCATTTATTTTATTTCAAAATATTCATTGTTTAATATTATTTAATTGATATGTGATTATCAAATATTATTATTAATAAAAGTATATTAGAAAAATAACTTATTCATCAGAAACTTTCAAAAAATAAATGTACACATAATTCTTACAGTTTCCTTTGAAGGCTTTATCCCTCTAGGAGGTTTTACTGGTGGTGCAGCATTTGACATCTCCATATTCTCTCTGTATCTAATTTATACGTTTTCAAAAATAAAGTTGCATATATTGTATTTGTCTATTGCAATAATGAATGTGTTTTCAATCATTGCATTGGTTGTTTTATCAAAAATCTAAAGAAATATCTTCTTGCAACACGTAAAAATAGGTTACCTATAAGAAACACTATATATTTTTACATTTTTTGAAAACCATGAACTATTAGGAAAATATAAGTTTATTTATATTCTTACATGTTTTTTTTTCTAATCTATAACATAGATTACATCCATTCTTGAATTGTATATTATATTACATTATAAGCATATTAGGTCAAAATTTTACCGCACAAATCCACATCCACAACACAATTGCACCTACTATGCTATAATCAGACGACCATTCGACCAAGCAAACTTAGTTTGGTGTTGGCAACTTGGCAAGTGCGGGCTGCCGCAACCGCAACTCTCCATATCACAAAGTTGCAACATATTAACAAAATCAGGGATGTGGATAGACAAGTTAGGTCAAGTTTAGTTAAGTCGTGAAGTCAAGTTTTGTTAGTGGTTATCGGCACGTAGCTGATCATTGCAAATCGTAGTCTGGTTGTAGCAGGTTGTAGTCTTGATCAAGTCAAATATACAGCTGCAAAAGATGATGCAGATACGTATAAAACAGATAACTACATCTAAAATAACAATTTTTCAATAATCAACTTTTTCATTTAATATTTGTTTATATTTTATAAAATTCGAATAGTTACAGTTCTTTATTAATTATGTAATGTTAAAAAAAATATCTTGTACCAAAAACAATCAGAAACAAAATTTTTGCAAGTATATAATTTGACTTAATAATTATTTATTAAAATTAAAATCACTTATTATTAATAATAAATAATTATCCTTGTATTTTCGTTATTTTATTTCTGATGTAATTTTATTTAGTTATGCTAGACTAGGTCAAAAGAAAATATCTACAATATTTTGATCTTTTTGAATGTCGCGGGTATGTCTGTTTGGATAGCGACTGATAGCGAGTTCCTGCTCACATAACCAAATGTTACTCCCTCTATAAATAAAAGTGATACCACAATCAGCTGTAACTCTGTGGAAATTGTCTCGGCCCCTTATATTCGCAATAATAAGAGTAGCATCTCTGGTAGCATCTGGTTATCAAAATCATTGTATTTAAAATAATTGTTTTTGCTAAAAAGAAATAAAATAATTGAATTATATTGTTTTTAATTTATATTTAATTTATAATATGAAGTTATAACTGTTATCTGTATAGTCGTTTATGTTTACATATGTACCCTTTTCTAGTTCTTTATTAAAAGTTTATTGTCTGATATACTGATATTTAAATCAATCAAAAGCAAATTAATCATGTCCACCAGGTATATGAAAAAAGTGTTTGGTGATAATGTTCATTTAGATAATAATCTTGAAGAGACAGCACAGGAAAATAATTTACATGCCGATGGAGGAAGAACAAAACTTTTTAATGTTTTTGATCTGGTAAAGTAATATAATTATTTGTTTCTAAAAAATATTTTTTACTTTTACTATTATAAGAAAATATATCACTTTTTAATAGTTGAATGAGAATTCTGATAATGAAATTGAAAAAGAAAGTGAAAATGAAGAATCTGAGGCCAACAATGAAAATGAAGAAGAAATTTGTATAACTAAATCAAAAAGTAAAAAGAAACGAAAAAAACATAAAAAAATGCAAGGACAGAAAGATAAATCAGAAAAAAAAGTCTCTGAAGAACAAGAAACAAATAATCAGGAAAGTATTGATGAGATTGAAAGAACAGTACAACAAATTAATAAATTATTGGGAGAACCAACACCAAGTACAAGTTCACGTGAAAATTCTCAAATGTTTTCTATTGTGAGATCGAAAGAACAGATATTAAGTTGTCAGCATAAACATTTAAATGTTTATAACGAACTTAAACGAATATTTGGTAGTAAAACTATCCAAGCTGAAAAAAGGTTAAATAAATTAATAATAATAATAATAATAATAATAATAATAATAATAATAATAATAATAATTTATTTTATCAGCATTCTAATATTAAAATGGACAATTTTGCATACAATAAAATAATTAATATAAAGTAACTATGAGAATAATAAATAAGTAATAGTATAATGTTATATATTACCTATTTATAAATATTTATAGTACAATATTTTTCAATCAATATAAGTTTGAAATACAAGATATCGTAATGAATCTCATTTTACAGTAAGCCAAGAACAAGGGGCAGAACAGGACATGTAAAAAAGACTTGGTTAGTTTCCATGCGAGAAAATGTATTACCTGTGTCAAAAACTGGATTTTCCATGGCAATAGATAGAACTATGAGTGGAAATAA
Source organism: Sycobia sp. Sy_11 (assembly GCA_018907035.1). Lineage (NCBI taxonomy): Eukaryota > Metazoa > Arthropoda > Insecta > Hymenoptera > Epichrysomallidae > Sycobia > Sycobia sp. Sy_11. The sequence continues at coordinate 472,578 of JACCIC010000206.1, forward strand.
TGTTCAATATTTTGTTTATGAACACAGTACATCATATCGACAAGTACAACAAAAATTCATCAATGCAGTGGAGAGTCTTAATCCAGATAATATACTTGTGAGTAAAAAAATTATTTATAATTGGAGTAGACATGTCTATACTTATTAATAAATATGTTAATACTTGTTAATAAATATTTAATTATTAATAAATAACTTTTTTCTCAAATTGTACGTATATAATGAAATAATAAATATATCAAAGGTATTATTCCTTATATTTTTGGGTGTGCTAAAAAAGAATCCAAGCTGAAAATCTGTAAACCTGAAAATATGGACTACAAATTAAATATAGCGGTTTTTGTATAAAAAAAGTATGATAAATTATCTTATTTTACAATTATATAAGTTTTTTCATATATAAATCACACCAATGTTAGAAATATTTTTTAACCATTAATGTACAAATTTGTTGATCTTTAAGAGCAAATTTTTATATGTATACTTCCGATATGACAGATAAGATTTGAAAACTGCCCAAGAGTCTGCATTACATATTATTAGTTTTCTCGAAAATTATATATTTATATAGTTATATATTTATACTTACAGACTTTGGTGAAACATTTTTAAAAATAAAAGTGTCTTAGAATTAGTCAAAGAATACTTTGGGATTTTTTCATATTGTTTAAAAAAAATTTTGGATTTTTCAATTTTATGGTTTTTCCAAGGATGTTAAATTATCTTCGAAAAATCGGAAAAAATTTAAAAGTATTCTTTGACTAATTCTAACAAACTTATTCCTAGGAACTTTTTAATAAACTTTAAAGTTTAAGAGATAAACAACAATAATATGAAATGCAAACATTTAAGTTTTCAAATCTTATCTGCCATACTTAAAGTAAAAGTATACATATAAAATTTTTCTCTTAAAGTTCAACAGTTTTGTGCACCAGTGGTAAAATAAAATTACTTATATTGGTGCACTTTATAGTGAAAAAAATAATAAAAATGTAAAATAAGACAATTTGTCATACTTTTTTATATGAAAACCGCCATATTTAATTTTGTAGTCGAAATTTTCAGATTTTGAGTTCAGGTTCTTGTTTAGTATACCCAAAAATAGAACTTTTAACCTTTTTGTTATTTCATTCTATATATGAAATTTTGTAATTGAAAATTTGTTATAAAATTCATTAATTTAGTTGTTAATGAGTTTAATTATTTCAATTATATTTTTTTCATGATTTTCTACAATATTTCTACATTTCTGAGGATTGTACTTTGTGATCAATTTATATTAGTTTCAAAATCAATACTCTATCTATTGTTTCATTTCTTCAGCATATTGAAAGTATGTATTGGTTCTAATATATTATATAGTAACTAATTATAAGAACTATCTCAGAAAATCATGATCATTAAGTACTGTGATTAGCTAACAGCATATTCTTGACAGATTTTTTAAGTGAAGTTGAAAACGATACCAAATGATAACTTTATTCCTTTTACTTATTATATTGGTCTTTTTAAAAATAATTCATGTAATGTAATTAAGGTGATAAATATGAATAATAAAAGTTAGGTATTTCAGTCTCTCAGTATACTATCTTCTTCTAATCCTTATGAAATACTGAGTATTAGATTTCTATTGTAGATGTTTCATTTTAAATACAATTATGATAATGGTTCTCTTGGGTCTATTGAAGCATTTTGAATTTTAGAAGTGCTATAGTAAATTTCATTTTCAATATTAGTTACAATATGTTATAAAAAAATTCTATCTTTTATCTATCAAACTAAATCATAAAAAATTGAAAAACACTGTATCATATTATATTTTGATCAAATAAAAAATGTTTGATTAATACAAATGATAATGTGTCTGTGTTGAATTATATTGATAATTATAACAACTAAAAAATATACCAGACACAATACAATGATACATAGATTTAGTTATTGATATAGAAATCTTAAGATAATAGTCCAAAAATTTAATATGTTTATACAGAAATTATATGCTTTTCAATAAGAATCAACAATAAAAAATTCATCTAGTTCAAATATTGAACTGAGAAATCCTTTGTATATTACATTTATTATGTTCATACTGCTAATAATATTAAATGATAATTTATGTTACACAATTTTCTAATTTATTACTTGAATGTTACAGACTATTGTAAATACATATCCATATCACATCGATACTCTGTTGCAATCTGCTGAATTTTGTAAATTAGGTGAAGAATTGGCAATGGCAGCTGCTTTAATAGAACGTGCATTATTTTATTTAGAATATGCTTTCCATCCATCATTTAATTTGACTACTGCTAACTGTCGACTAGATTACAGAAAGCAACAAAATCGTGCCATGTTTATAACTTTATTTAAACACCTTGTTTTAGTTGGTGGTCGAGCTTGCTATAGGTAATATAAAATTAATTTAGTAATTATGTTTGAATATTTCTTAACATTATTTATTAATTATATATGTATTATGCACATACTTATATATAGAACCAGTCTGGAGCTGTGCAAATTCTTGTTATCTTTGGATCCTGAAGGAGATCCTTTGGCTGTTGTTCTTATGATAGATTTTTATGCTATTCGCTCAAAGGAATATGAATGGTTTTGTGAATTTTGTAATTTATGGGAAAACTCAAGGAATTTACAGCAGCTTCCTAATATTGCCTACAGTTTAGCTCTTGCTTACTTTCATTTAGGAGAACAGGACAAAGCAGATGAATTATTACAAAATGCTTTAATTATGTTTCCTGGTATTTTGGTACCATTATTGGAAAAATGTAGTATCAATGCAGATTCTGATGTAATACTTTTTTAATATCATTCAAATTACAAATATTCTACTTTTAATGATTTAAAAATTAACAAATATAAAATTCAGGTTATAGGTAATGAATATTTTTTGGTTAATCCTCACTACGACACACCACCAGCTTTAGAAAAAATTCAAGCATTGTATATTGCTCGTAGTTTCCATTTATGGAAGGAAGCAGAAATTTTGCCATGGCTTGAAAAACAAGTTCATATTGTTCTTGAACGAGTAGAAGCAAATGATGACTATGTAAAATTCTGTGATATGAAACGAAGAAAACGTTATCTTGGAAAATTACCAAGAAATATTTTAAGGCACCTAATTGTTGCAGATTTACCAAATGTAACAGTTGATGTTAAAGAGGTATATATAAAAAGTTTTTTTTATTTTCTTATGTTATTTAACATCTCTCTTTATGCTTTTAATCAGCAACAGAGGTCTATGATGTGCTTAAAAATAAAGGACATTTAAATTATTACTCCAGTGCTTGTTTCAATCAGCCGATACTGAGACTTGAACTCGGAACAACAAATACTAGACGTTCACTCTAGTGATTGAGTCATCGTAGACCTCGATATAAATACATTTAACATTGACAATAGTTTTTTTTTCTTAATAGCATTCTTTCTTCTTTTTTATTATATATATAAATATATAGATTCAAGATGAGGGTCCTATTTTATCTCATGATCCTCTACCACCAACTGATTCTATAGATCTTTATAGTTACACAAGAACTACTGGACGAAGTAACCAAACTAATTCTAATTTATTGTCTCTATTTTTCTCATCAATTTTTATGAACATTGAAGGTGAAGGATCCATTGCAAACAGAGCTAATCGTCAACCGTAAATAGAAATTTTTCTAGCTACAACATTATACAAATTTTTTATTATAAATTATTATATTTCTTACAGTGAAAATCGTGGTGATTTTGATTAGTGCTACACCTGGTGATATTTATTTTTCAAGGCATAATTTTTAGTACAAAATCATTGTTTGAAATAAAACCTTTTTACTATTTTGTTGTAGATAAGAATTATTTTGTAAATTGAAATAGTAAGTTTAATGAAATAGTTAATTATATTTTATTTTTAATCATATTTATAAATAAATTTTATCTATAAAAAAAATCATTTTTAATGTAGAAAATAATTTTACAAAACACACATTGTATTTACACTTTCATGTATTATTTCTGATTAAATGTTGTTAACTGCTTAAACAATTGTATTTTATTAGTTTTTAGGTATCTTTAATTTATTAACTTATTAGTTTATACCTTAAACGAACCTTATTTAATTAGATATAAAAATGTTACATAATACTTATTGTTACATGATTATTTTCATTCATTATTTTATAATAAAAAAGTTATTTAATTTACTTCTAGTAAATATTTGGCCACTCTAAATATTTTAAAAATTATTTCTGAGTAGTCATTTAGTTGGTATTAATTTGATCTGTAGGTATTCTTAGTTATTTATTTCAGTAATTTATAATTTATATCATGCTGCGGAATACAGGATTGTAACGACAAATTCCAGGACCATGTTCTTGATAATCAGCCTTAGTGTGACATACTGTATAAAATTCATAATCACTAGCTAATAGAGCTCCTCCATACCATACAGCACATCGCTGTTTATGATGTGAGATTACACGAACATCTATTGGTTTTGGCTAGAAATGTAAAAATATATATATATATATACAGCTATACCTGGACAAAAAATAAAGATATAATATTGATATTTTAAAATGAAATTTACTGTAATATGTCCCCCACTCAAAGCTGTGCTTAACTTTAAGCGAGCATCAACTGTTTTTTTTATATCTCTTTGTAATCTCCTCCCAAAATCTTTAAACATCGTAGAACCACCTGATAAAACTATATTATTATACAATGGCCTTCTTACATCTATTGGACAATTTTGTATCACATCATCTATTATTTTACTAAGAGGAGTTGTAAAATCGGGATTGGAAAACTAAAATTAAAAGAAATTTTGATTTTAAAAACGTTATTGATTTCTTCTTTTGCAATTTATACCTCAGGATGAAAAAATATTTCTGGTCCCAGAAATCTTTCATACCCGACATCGACACTAAATGGTTGCTTAGTTATATTATTTATGCCAGAATATTTTGCAAATTTAGTAGGGTCAGTATCAAATTTTGCAAATTCCTTTGAAATATCAGGACAAATATAACAATATTTTTCTTTTATAGCTTTTGCTGTTTCTAAAGATTGTTCTGGTGGTATACCTATTTCTCTATCCCTCAGAAGACTTTGAATAAAGTATGTGATATCCCGCCCAGCAATTGGAATGTGCTTTATACAACTTCCAATCACAAATCCTTCTGCCTATGAATTTCATAAAAAATTGAAATTATTAGTTTATCTATTTAATCTCTGGTTTTTTATATATCAAACGTAATATTGTATTTCTTACAACTGGAATAACATGAGTAACTCCATCACCACTGTCAACAACAATACCAGTTAAACTTCTATCATCTACAGCTTTGGTTGTCCAAGACGCTGCTAGAGCTAACACTGCTTGTACAGCAATATATAATCCAGAAACATTGAAAGATTCAAACATAATTTCAGCTGTATACTCTCTATTTTCTGGTGTATTTAAGGGTGGTTCTGTTAAAAGAAAATAATGATCTTCTGGTTCTGCTCTTAAATATTTAAATATACATTGCTGAAGAAAACGTTCCATTAAATCCCAATCTTCAACAAGGCCATGTCTGACTGGATACTTTATAATCAAAATATAATCACGATTATAGTATTACATGTATTTATGAAATATGAAAACTAATTATTCTACCTTAACAGCATATCCAGTGGCATCGAAAGCTTCATCCCCTATATAAAAATCTAAGTCTTCGATACCTCTTGTGACTCGCCTAGCAGAATTATCACCTACTTTGGCTGTTTCCTTTATGGCAATTGCTGAAGGTATTACAAGCTGAGGCTCTTTATTGCCAGCAAAACCCAGCTTAGTGTACCTTAAAAATTTTAATTAATTAAAAAAAAAACCTAATAATAGTAAAAATAATATTTCAAAAATGGGCGTTTATATCTTATACTATGGTTTCAATTCTTGAGATTAGTCATCGCCACGATCGTCATAGCTTGATATACTGTAAGTTATTTTATTCAAATATTTTTAAATTACTTACCCTGTTCCTACATCTATAACACATGCAGGTAAACGCGACATATCTACCTGCTTTCAAATTAATTGTTAGACTAAGGATATATGTATGTAAATAAGTTTACTAAACTGTCATTAAACTTTAAACGGACTGGGTTCGGCTTCCGCGAGTTCAATCCGTCATGCTCATATACTTATAATCATGGAATATACAACTATCAAGAGCGACAGTATGATCTGAATTTCGATCATACGGCGCTGGCCTGAAATAGCCTGATAACGGATCACGAAGCAGACTGGAAGAAGCTAAAAGCTGCTAAAAGCTGCTAAAAGCTGCTAAAAGCTGTTAAAAGTCCCCTTATAGTTGCTGAATGCAAAGCTGAACCGCGCTTGAATCAAGTTACTAGCACCGAGAATGTTTAAATAATAGTTTGAGTTGGTTTGAGCTGGTTTGAATGCCGTAGAAACTCATATTTTGAACCTGATTGAATCTGATCTACATGGTTGACAGCTTATTGAAAAAATATTGGGAATACATTAAAAGTATTAAAACTATAATAATGATGCTTTCTGAATTCTGATGTTACTTACTCCTTTCTCGCTATATAATTACTGATATATTTATATAGTATAGCTACAAATAGGTATAAATAATTGAAGCATCCGTTTTATATAAGGTATATATAATAAAGTATATATTGGCATATATATAGTTTAATAGAAAATGTTTACTAAGATAAATATTGAGTTCTTGATGAAAATCCTATAAAAACTTTATAAAATTTCTGTATAATAATAGATATTAAAAATATATATAAAGAATATAGTATATCATTGATATTAAGCGTCAATAAAATAATGAAAATTTAATTGTTCAATGGTATTATTAAAATCGTATAAATATATTTTGCGTGTATACGTCTGTATGTTTGTATGCTATGTATGCGCACACGTGTATAGTGTATCAAAATTTTTTGTAAAGCGATACCTATGCATCTCAAGTTGAACTATTGCTATTCGAACAACTGCAAAAAATCGAATGCAACGGTCACTTTATTATGCAGTTCCTTCAGGAAACAAGCAGTTATGCGAGGAAATTTGCATGAGTCATACTAGATCAGATGTCAGCGAAATTTTCTAGTAAAAAATAAAAAAGGTGCCCTTTTAAATAAAAACTATATATATAACTTTTATTTATTTGAAATGTAATGGAATTGAAATATCTTTTTTCTACTTTTACTACTAGGTAGCCTATATATACACTGCAGCTTCATGTCGCTGATAACGTCTATGAAATCTTAAAAGTAATTTTATTATCAAAAATTGAACTTTTTAACGTAAATTTTATTGTTTCTTTCTGTACAAAATATCTAATTTGCATTATTTGTAAATAGCGAGAAATTTTTAAATTGTTCAATATTAATATATTGGAACATAGCTCGTCCTCACATGCAGTAGCACAACTTCTAAATATATTGATATTACATATTTTATATATGTGAAATTATTAACGCAAAATAAGCAAATTCCTGGTGTGGAAATATATAAATACTATTGATTTATTTGTTCATATTTATAATTAGTTCGATTTCGTTACTGAGAATTCCCTGTCGACTATCTTCCCATGTGTGTTTTTAATTATAATTTTCATACTTCGTTTATACCTTATAATAACTATTGTACGATTAATAATATAATAATATTAATTGAAAATAAAAGCAGTGCAAAGGAAAAAAGAATTATTGAAACTTTTGAAATTTTAAAGAACATTTTATAATGTCGATGATTTCAATAAGATTTTTATATAACCATAAGTATATAAATTCAAAAAATTTTGTATGATAAAATCGAAGAGAAAAGTTCGATATTTAAAAAACATCAAAATGGCGGCCAGAATTGTCGGCCAATCTCGTCGACTACTTGTCGACATTTTCCAACCTTCTCTGCATGCGTGGCCTACCAGCGCCTGACAAGTCAATTGATATCGTATAGAAATTATTATGATTATGATATTATTAATATTACCGGTTTAGGTAATAAAATAAAAGGGCGAGTAACGACTGCCAGTATATAAAGATATGATGAGATGAGCGGGACTCCGGTAAAGGTAGTTCATATAGCGGCCGGTGTCTTTAAGCACTCGTAGGCCGTAGCAGCTCATATCCGGTCTTATTATATATGTATTATCCGCGAATATATTCGCGTGCGTTATAATAAGAATATTTGATTCAAAATTTAAGAGTTTTATTACCTCATTAAAAGAGGTATTTGGAACTCTATAGGACCTTATACCATATTTAATTTACAGTTTTATTTATATAATTATACGCACATCCGCGCAGGAACATAACACACACACACACACACACACACACACACACACACACACACACACATGAAACACACGCGCGCAGAACATTACCGATTCGACGACTCCCAGATAACATTGAGTGCGCAGATTATCGACAGATTGCGCGCTTGCAAGCGGCTTGAAATCGCTGTTTCTGCTTGCCAGGTACCGTACAATAAGCGCGTAGATTTCGCGCATAGTTGCGCCGGCGTAATAAGCGTGAAATCTGCGCGTATATTGTGCGTACAGTGCCGATATATTACAGGCATGATATTGTGCACGTGCAGGTAACGTTGCTAGGCTCAGTAGGTAAATTAAATTTATTTTTATTTTTTTTTGTGAAATCAATAAACCATTATATGTTATACAAGAGTTTTTATTTACAATTAAATTTAAAATTGATACATATATTAAAATATTGCAATATATTACAATTTCTTAGAAATTATTTCTAAATTTTTATTTATACTATTCATTATTCACTGTACCTTTTTTATTATGCTATTCACAATACGACATAATAAAAAGTAAAGTGAAACTATTTGAATTCATAAGAAGCATCTTCTTCTGCATATGAATGAAGAGAAATTCCTTTTAGTTTGAGCAGCATAATTGCGATGATCAACTGAAACAAATATAATTATTATAATTAGTTATGTAACTGATTAAAATTATTCTAAATATAAAAAAAATCTACAGTGATATAAATAAGAAAAATTTAATCATGCAAGTTATCAAAATGAAATTTACATTAAATAACATCAAAATATTAGCGAACAACAATATTTAACTTTTGAAAAAATATTAAGACAATCTCACTTTGTGAGTTTGAAAAAATATTATTTGATATTCAATTAATCACAATAGCCTGAAGAACTTAATTGAAAAATTTCAGTGGTATACAAAATATTTTGTACTTTTTGTATATAATTTATCCTAATTTCTTCTGCAATAAGAAAAACTATAAATTCAAACAAACCTGCTTCAGTACATTCTTTGTTTTGCATATCTTTTTTCCAATCCCTTAGGCCTCTGAAACAATCAAATTATATAAAACTTTAAAAAATTAAATTTTATACAAAACAGTTTTTATTTACAATTAAATTTAACATTTATACATATATTAAAATATTGCAATATATTACAATTTATTAGAAATTATTTCTAAATTTTTATTTGTAATATTTATTATTTACTATACCTTTTTGTTTATGGCATCCTCAATACGGCATAATAAAGTAAAGTAAAACTATTTGAATTCATGTGAAGTATCTCCTTCTGCATATGAATGAAGAGAAATTCCTTTTAGTTTGAACAACATAATTGCGATGATGAACTATAACATATATTATTATTAATTAGTTATGTAACTGATTATAATTATTCCAAATATGAAAAAATAAATCAACAGTGACATAAATAAGAAAAATTTAATCATGCTAGTTATCTAGATGATATTCCAATTAAATAACTTCAAAATTTTAGCGAGCAATAATATTTAAACTTTGAAGAAATATTAAGACAATCTCACTGTTGTGAGACGTTGGAAATATTATTTGAAATTTAATTCATCAAAATCACCATATAAATATAATTGAAAAATTTCAATGGTATACAAAATATTTTGAACAGTTTGTATACAATTTATCCTCATTTCTTTTAAAATAAGATAAACTATAGATTCATACAAACCTGCTTCAGTACGTCCTTTTGTTTTGCATATCTTTTTTCCAATCCCCTAGGCCTCTGAAACAATCAAATTATATAAAACTTTGAAGAATTATATTTTATACAAAACAGATTTTATTTACAATTAAATTTAAAATTTAGACATATATTGAAATATTACAATATATTACAATTTATTACTAATTATTTTTAAATTTTTATTTATACTATTTATTCTTTACTGTACCTTTTTTATGGTATCCACAATACAGCATAATAAAAAGTAAAGTGAAAATATTGGAATTAATGTGAAGCATCTTCTTCTTTTGCATAAGAATGAAGAGAAATTCCTTTTAGTATGAGTAGCATAATTGCGATGATGAACTATAACAGATATGATTATTAGTTAGTTATGTAACTGATTATAATTATTCAAAATATAAATAAATAAATCAACAAAAAAATAATTACAAAAAATTTAATCATGTTAGTTATCTAAATAACACTCAAATTAAATAATTTCAAAATTTTAGTGAGTAACAATATTAAACTTCTCAGAAAATTGTAATACTAAATGAAAAATGTGTATACTCTACTTTGACTGGTCTTTTTTAAGAATTAAATTCAGTCCAATGTTATTTAATAATTAAAGAAACTTACCTTGTATAATTTAAAAATCAGAGAATTTTTAAATCTCAATATGTTGAAATTTCTCAATATAAATTTAAGCCTTTCTTTTTCTTTTTGTTTAAACAATAAATTATATTTATTATAGGAAAAAACTTGTACATATATTTATAAGTACAACCAAAATTGAATTTAGATTTCAAAAAGTTCGTGGAACTTTTAAAATGTAACGGTAAAAAACGCGGACTTGCTTGCGCAGTACCGAGGCGGGAAAATATAAAAATTCAAATATGCAAGAATATGTTACATATTAAATATATATTCGTGTACATATAGGTCGTAAAAACATTAATAATAAATAAATAAATATTATTCAAAACATTATAATAGATAATATTTTCATCTATTAAGAAATTAAAAGTTTAATTTTCAAAATACTTTTATTTTACACATAAAATTAAACTAATGCAATTATATGTAATTAATTATACTAAATTACACAAATAAATTAAAATATAATAGTTACATATGAATGAACATAATAAAATGTATGGTATAAATCTTTATATTTATATAATCTAGTCCTAAAAACTCATTAATCTGGTTTGTCGGAATCATCAACAAAATAAGATATATTTTATATAAATCAATTAATTATTTCTCGAATAATCGTCAAAATAGAGAATAAGTCCATATATCTGATGGAATCTAAATAGAAAAGAAATGCAATATTATATAAGATATTTTAAAAATGGAAGAATTTTAAATGCATACTTTTTTTAACATTACATTATATTTCATCGATAATATTGTAATGTCACATAATATGTATAATTTTCATAGAATTTCTGAAGTTATTTCAAAACAAACTTGAAATACTGACACATCCACATGGCACTCGTATACTATATACTGATATATACAGCGTTCCAACAGCTGACTTATTCGCGAGGATGTAATATATATATATATATATATATATATATATATATATATATATATATATATATATATATATATATATATATACACTTTGAACCTAAAAATATTTTTAGTATATTAAAAATTTGATCTCGCACATAGCTGGCAATAAGTCCATTCTTTTGCTCCAGATTTTGCGCAAACACGTACATTCACATTACCCGCAATCTTGCGCAGCAGAACAAATCTCGCAATATACGCGCAGATTACGATTGAATACGCATCAGATGTCGTGCATGATCATGCCTGGCATACGCTGCTATCTGGGGCTGTTATGTGATGCGATATTACCTTCAATAGATCGATACATATATATTTTCGTCATTATCGGTCTCTGCGAATAATTCTGCGTGCGGTGATGTGCACAACAGCGGCAGTCGGCTACTTACCCTGATGTTTATTAGTCGATAATCGGAGAGATCATGTTTATCTGGCGTGAAAGAGCGTGATTTTACCGACGTCTGTTATATTTTTTTCGAAATTTCTTACAAAAAATGTTTATCATATAAATGTATATACTCATATATCAAAAATATGAAAAATAATAATGAATCATATATATCGTATTGAAATACTTAAGTACTTTTTTAATTTTTCATATCTATACGGTTCTTCTGCAAGTACTTAGGTTCTTATATTTCATATTCATATAAAATTCTTATATAATAATGGTTTAAAATATTATATATATGTGTGTATATATTTATAATGTTTTAAACAATATTATTATTTTTTATGCTGATTGTGAAATAATTCGGAATTTACGAGTTATAAATTGTTTATTAACGCAACGGATTCTTTATGAAAGTTTATCTATACGATATACAACGAAAACATTTTTTGTATATGAAAAAGCTAAAAAAATTAATGAGACTTCATATCTTATTTTGTTAATATAGTGTTGTTGACAACACTATAAGAATGATCAAAGTTAATTGGCGGGTTTGATAACTATATTAAAAAATTTATCTCATAGTTACAATATATCTTTTCTTCTATTTTTAATAAATTTTATTATTGAAAATATGTCTGGAAATCTAATATTTTCGTAAATAATCTAATGCTGATAATAAATAACAGAGATGTAAAATCATTGAAACTGTGAAAATTCGAATCCTATTTTAAATACTTTAAGAGGATTAGAAAAGTTTTTAAATCTCTAAAAATACATCTTTGTTATTATAATTATGAAAACGTGATTTACTGCCAACATTCTGAAAAATTGACCGGTCTGGTAAGCATTGTACATTGAGCTAGGCCTTTGTCTCCGGTTGAAGTGCTACTCTTTTTCCATAGAACTTCCAAAAACAATCTTTTCAGCGATGTCAGGGGGCGCGCAAATTTCCTCTTCTCGTTACTCATCGCCTCCAATTTCAACCTATCCTCGCCCTACTTCTCTAACAATCTCGAATGCGCCACATCGCCGAGAAATCTCGAGAAAATATTTTCTTTTTCCCTTTTGCTCAGCGAGAGCCGGGCCCTCGGACGAACCGTTGCCGGTTCCCCCGCACCTCTCGCGCGCAAAACCTATAGAATCGATCTGTTAAAAAAACGATCCACATCGCGCTGTAATACAGATCCGACGAACGCGCTAAGCAAAGTATATATTTAGGGTGCGTGCATCCTTCGCCGGGGAAAATCAGTCGAATGGTGCACGCATTATATATATATATATAGATGTGTGAGAACTCCTTTCTTTGTGCCGTATGGGAGCCGTCGTGTCCCGCGGCTGAAAAATTTTTACCTGATGCTTATTAAGCCGAATCTCGTGCAGTGCTATAGAAAAGACGGAGATGAGAGCAAGAGAGATAGAACGAGAGAGGGGGGGGAGAGGGGCGCGAGAGAATGAGAGAATAAGCGCGCACGCCTTTGTCCCGTGCATCGGGCAGATAGGAAATGAATGGCTCGTCGTTACTCGTGAACGAGGGGCGAGAGGGGCTCAGAGGGGGGTGCCGCCGAACGTCTGTCCCCTTCCCCTCCCGTGAGTCGGCGTCGTCTTCGTCTTCGTCCTCGTGCCCCTCATCCGTTGCGTTGCGCGCCTTCGGCACCAGCGCCCACATCATCGGACTCTCTCCCCCCACTCCCCTGAAAACACGCGCGAGCCTCGCGGCTCGGACGGTGGCGCGCCCTGCCGCAGCCTCGGGAAACTTTCCAGTTACTCCCACCCGAGGCAGCGCCGCCGCGCCGCCGCAACCGCTGCCGCAGGAGCGAAAGCCCGCAAGTCGGAACGGCGGAAGATACACTAGTCGGTGCGTCCCCGCCGAGCGATCAGTTCGAGTCGAGCATGCGGCCAGCAAGGTCGCTCTACGGTGCTAACAGGTCGCGTCGCTCAGTGCGATGATTAACAACGCTCCGAGTGAAAACCTGGAAGACCTGCTTGGCCTGTGACGCAGCCGAGGCTCGATTTTAACAGTGGTCAAAATAGAAAGTCGAACGAGTTTCACCTCTCCAGTGCTCGGACCGCTCTGCTTGGAACAGTGAAGAGGCGATCGCGCCTATGCACGAAAGTGTTGTCAAGAGTCGGACGACGACGCATCGCCGCGTTTTGCACTGGCGTTGGAAAAACGAAAGCGGAAAGTGGTGCAAGTGTGAAAATTGAAAATTCGCGGGCACTGTAGGTGTTGTCGAGTGAAACGGAAAAGAAAAAAAAAAAAATTAAAAAAATAATCAGTGAAAGTGTCGGACGCGCTCGAGCGCGCGCGCGCGAATCTAAAACGGTGTGAGTCAAAGGGCAGAGAGAGCCATGGATCGACTCCTGCTCACATGATATCGAAAGGCTGAGCGAGAAGCTGGCTCTCTCTCTCTCTCTCTCTCTCACTCTCATCCGCTGGATGTTCTTTGGGCCCTCTCGATACCTTGTTGGTTCCTACGACTCAGGCCCGACAAGCCGAAATCTCAGCGACAATGAGCGCTGCCCGAGTGTGTTTTTCCTGGCCCAGCCGGGGCTGCCGCGCGATTTGGCTGCTCTGGCTGATCGCGTGCTGCCTGTCGAGGCTCGGCGGCGCGAGCGCCTCCTGCCACTGGTCGGCCGACGGCAACGACACGCGCTCGGCCGTCTGCACCCTGAGGACCCTCGACCCCTCGGCGGTCGCCGCGCTCCTGCCCTCCCTCGACGGCGCGCTCAAGCTGCGCTTCGGCTGCAGCAGCGTCCATCACTTCGAGAGCACGATCACCGGGGAGAGCTGGAGCCGCCTCAGCGGCCTCCACGAGCTGACCATCGAGGGCTGCAAGCTGCTGCGGCTGCCGGAGGCCGCGTTCCAGCCTCTCGCCGACCTGAAGCGGCTCACCGTGCAGACGATGAACGTCGAGTGGGGCGTGACGAAGAGCCTCGAGCTGAGCAGCAACGCCCTCGCCGGGCTCCGCGAGCTCCAGGTCCTCGAGATCATCGACAGTAATCTGAAGGCGCTCCCGGCGAACCTGCTCTGCGGCCTGAGCAACCTGCAGGTGCTCAACGTCACGGGCAACCAGTTCACGAACGTGAGCGACGTCGGCTTCGCCGACAACCGCCTCAACAGGGCCGACTGCCACACGGACATCCGCGCCCTCGACCTGTCGCGCAACGAGCTGCGCAGCCTGCCCGAGGACAGCTCGCTGGCGAGCCTGCGCCAGCTCCAGGAGCTGATGCTCCAGCACAACTTCATCGACGACGTGGCAAGCGACGCGCTCACCGGCCTCGCCAGCCTGCGCGTCTTCAACGTCAGCTACAACAATCTCAACTCGCTGCCGAACTCGCTGTTCGCGAGCACGCGCGACCTCCGCGAGGTCCATCTGCAGTTCAATCAGCTGCGCGAGCTGCCCCGCGGCACGTTCACGCGGCTCGAGCAGCTGCTGGTCCTGAATCTCGCCGGGAATCGGCTCACCAGCGAATTCGTCAACGAGAACACCTTCGTCGGCCTCATTCGCCTGATCGTCCTCGACCTGTCCTTCAACTCGCTCACCCACATCAGCGAGCTCATGTTCAAGGACCTCTTCTTCCTGCAGATCCTCGATCTCCGGAACAATTCGATCGGCCACATCGAGAGCAACGCCTTTCGGCCCCTCTACAATCTGCACACCCTCGAGCTCTCGGACAATCGATTGCTCGCGATCGGGCCCCAGCTGTTCAACGGGCTCTTCGTGCTGAATCGGCTGACTTTGTCCGGCAACGCGATCGCCAACATCGATCCCGTCGCCTTCCGCAACTGCTCGGACCTCAAGGAACTCGATCTCAGCGGCAACGAGCTGAGCGGCGTGCCCGAGGCCCTGCGCAACCTGAACTTCCTCAAGACCCTCGATCTCGGCGAGAACAAGATCACCGAGTTTCACAACGGCTCCTTTCACAATCTCCACCAGCTGACGGGGCTGCGCCTCATCGGCAACGAGATCGGGAACCTGACTCGGGGCATGCTCTGGGACCTGCCCAATCTCCAGATCCTGAATCTCGCGCGCAACAAAGTCCAGCACGTCGAGAGGAACACGTTCGAGCGCAACACGCGGCTCGAGGCCATACGTCTCGATGGCAATTTTCTCTCGGACATCAACGGCGTCTTCACGAGCATAGCCAGCCTCCTCCTGCTGAATCTCTCCGAGAATCACATCGAGTGGTTCGACTACGCGTTCATACCCAGCAATCTCAAGTGGCTCGACATTCACAGCAACTTCATCGAGAAGCTCGGCAATTATTACGACATCCGCGACCGTAAAGTGCGCACCCTGGACGCGAGCCACAATCGCATAACCGAGCTGACGCCGCTCTCGGTGCCGGACAGCGTCGAGCTCCTCTTCATCAACAACAATTACATCAGCAGCGTCAAGCCGAACACGTTCATCGGCAAGGTGAACCTGACCCGGGTCGACATGTACGCGAACATGATCGAGACGATGGAGCTGGCCTCGCTGCGTCTGACCCCCGTGCCCGAGGGCAAATTCCTGCCCGAGTTCTACATCGGCGGCAATCCCTTCAACTGCAACTGCTCGATGGACTGGCTGCCGGTGATCAACAACATGAGCGCGCTCCGCCAGCATCCCCGCGTGATGGACCTCGACAACGCGATGTGCCGGGTCTCGGGGCCCCGGGGCACCGCCATCGTGCCCGCCTCGCTGGCCAAGCCCGATCAGTTCCTCTGCCGTTACGAGGCCCACTGCTTCGCCCTCTGCCACTGCTGCGACTTCGACGCCTGCGACTGCGAGATGACCTGCCCCTCGGACTGCAAGTGCTACCACGACCAGACCTGGAACACGAACGTGGTCGACTGCTCGGGCCTGGCCAGCCGCGAGATCCCGCGGCGCATACCGATGGACGCGACCGAGGTCTACCTCGACGGCAACGACCTGCGCGAGCTGCAGAATCACGTATTCATCGGGCGCAAGAACATGCGCGTCCTCTACGTGAACGCGAGCGGCATCGAGTCCATCCAGAATCGCACGTTCAACGGTCTGAACAACCTGCAGGTCCTCCACCTCGAGGACAATCGCATCCACGAGCTGAAGGGCTTCGAGTTCGAGCATCTCGCCCACCTGCGCGAGCTCTATCTCCAGAACAACCTGATCAGCTACATCGGTAATCTGACCCTGCTGCCGTTGCGCTCCCTCGAGATCCTGCGACTGCACGGCAATCGCCTCGTCACTTTCCCGGTCTGGCAGGTCAGCCTTAACAGCCGACTCGCCGAGCTCTCCCTCGGCGGCAATCCCTGGTCCTGCCGCTGCAAGTTCCTCCAGGAGCTGACCTCCTGGGTGTCGGACAACGCGCACAAGGTCGTGGACGCGAACGAGGTCTGGTGCTACAACAACGAGGCCCGCCCGGCCTACCGTCGCCGCCTCAACGTGAACGAGACAGCCTGCTCGGACTACTACGCCCAGGGCGGCGTCATCGAGAGCATCATGGTCTCGGACTATCTGCCGATGGTGGCCGCGACCCTCTCGGCCATCCTCCTGCTGCTGGTCCTCGCCGTCCTCGCCTTCATCTTCCGCGAGCCCGTGCGCACGTGGGCCTACTCGCGCTACGGGGTGCGCTTCTGGGCGAAGGCCGCCGTACCCGAGGACAAGGAGCGGCTCTACGACGGCTACGTCTGCTACAGCCCCAAGGACGAGGACTTCGCCCTGCACACGCTCGCGGTCGAGCTCGAGCACGGGGTCGGCGGCCTGAGGCTCTGCCTCCATCATCGGGACCTGCCCTGCCTGAGGGCCGCCGCGCCCGTCGTCCTCGAGGCCGCGGAGGCCTCCAAGCGCCTCATGATCGTGCTGACGCGCAACTTCCTGCAGACCGAGTGGTCGCGCTTCGAGTTCCGGGCGGCCCTGCACGAGGCGCTGCGCGGCCGGCCCGGGCAGCTCGTCATCGTCCAGGCGGGCCCGGTGCAGCACGAGGCCGAGAACGACCTCGAGCTGAGGCCTTACCTGCGCACCGCGGTAATCCTGCGCTGGGGCGAGAAGCGGTTCTGGGAGAGGCTGAGGTACGCGATGCCGCCCGGCGACGCGCTGAGGCGCAAGGCCTCCTCGCTCTACAGGCGCAACGTGAACACCTACACCCTGGAGGGCAGGCCGGAGAAGGGCAACAACAGCGCGACCCTGAGGGTGCCGGAGCACATAGCCGCGGGCCACCATCCGCTCTTCAAGGACTCGGCGGAGCTGATGCAGGCGCCACCGCCTGCCTACTCGAGCGCGGCGATCATGGGCCACGAGGGCGCGGTCGTGGTGCCGCCGGCCGCCGGCCTCGTCGGCAGGCACGCCGAGGCGGGCGGCGGCGGCGGCGGCGGCGGCGTCGTCGTCGGCAGGGAGACGCCGGCGAGCACGGCGACGCCGAGCCCGAGGCTGACGATGAACCGCGCCTACCAGGACCCGTCGCTGGACGGGCCGAACGACGGGAGCAGGAGGCCCCTGTCCGAGCACATCTACTCCTCGATCGACTCGGACTACTCGACCCTCGAGCGCAACGCCTGGAGGCAGCACGCGGCCGGCCACCATCATCACCAGTCGTCGCAGCACCAGCAGCATCATCAGCAGCAGCAGCAGCAGCCGCCGCCGCAGTCCGGCCAGGCCTACCTCGTCTAGTGCGCTCGAGAGCAGCATTTCTCTCCCTCTCCCTCGCTGCCTGCCTGCCTGCCTGCCTGCCTGCCTCTCTCTCTCTCTCTCGTGTCCTCGCTTTGCTCCTCTTGCCGCAGCGATACAATGCGCCGAGTGCCCCTGCGGATGCCGGCCACCGGCTGCAGCCTCGCCCGATGAACCGTTAGCCGGTGCGCGCGCGCGCCCGAGCTATGCGGCGAAGATAGGGAAAGGCTTGAAATGGAAGTGGGAAAAAAGGAGGGAGACAGGGGTAACAAGTACACCGGGCCGTTTTAACGATCGCTTCCTCGCCAATAACAGTGCGGACCTGAGGCGTATTGAGCTCTCTTCTACTATGGTGTGCAACGATATCTGATTCTACAATTGTTCTATTAATGCTTGCACGTTCGTGGACTTACATTATATGGGGAAAAATTCACGCTCGTTCTTGTAATTTGTGCGCGTATCACTGCTGGATAATGCTACGCTCGACGTACGTTGTTTGATGCTGTTGCTGCTAGTTTCCTGTGTGCAGTTTTTTTGCGCGGTACAAATGGTGCGCGTTTCAGTTTCTCCAACTACTACAATGTATATAAAATATGTATAAATATATGTATATGTTTTATACCGCAAAATTTTTGTCGCGCGATAACGAAAACAAGTGTCTTCGAAACGATTTCTTTCTCCTGATTGTGTAGTCGTATGATTTAATGAAGCAAATGAAAGAACACGAGGTCTGTCGCGAGTGCTTTAAGAAACGCGAATCAAGAATTGAGATTTGTTTTTCCAGTGAATGAGTTCGTTTCGGTTTCGACGGAGATGAAAAAAAAAAAAAAATAATAAAAAATGACAAGTTGAAACAATTTCATGGGCTCCTCGGATACGAGAGAAAATTACGAAGACTGTTGGTGTTTGTTTTTTTTTTTTTTTTTTTGTCGCGTTCACTCGTTATAATATAGACTTTATTTCTTCGATTCACGACAGACTGAGTTGCCGATGGCCTACCTCGCCAAAACTAGCGAAATGTATGAATTTTACGAAGCCACGAATGAGCGTTGTGCGTGCATGCGAGAGAGTGATTAAGAGATGCTTTATTTATAAAGAGCAAACAACTATTACAAATATATTGCTTATTGAAACGTCTGTCGCGCGAACGGAGCCTCGACCATGGCAATCGTACCGTTCTCGCATATATGGCTGTACATACTTATAAATATATATGGAAAAAAAAAGGAAATGATAAATTGATAAGCAGAGATTTTCATCGACGATACGCATATTATACGAGAGATTTTATTGAAGGCGTTCCTCGACGCCCGCGATTGATGCGAGGGTGTGAGGGCGCGAAGAAAGCTTGCACGATTGCATATATATATATATATATATATATATATATATATATATATATATATATTTATGGTGCGATCGGGGAGAAAAATATCGCGGGCGAAAATAATTTATGCGAGGAATGCTTTTGGACTATCGATGCGAATTTATATATGTATAGTAAAGTCTCTCACACACACACAGACACATGAAAACATTAGATAGGCAATTTTTTATAAATTTATATTGACTGCTGAACGAAGGCTGTTGTACCATATGTAAATATGTATTTACCAATAATCTTTCGCCTCGTGTAAGATATATTCTCGATAGGTTTTTCTCGAAATAAAAAATCGATATGCAAATGTAAAATATACATACATGATATTTGCTAAACTCCATTATTTAATTTATGTGAATAAATTTATAACTTAAAACGTTATTGTTTCAAAGTAAACACAATTGTCTTATGATTTACCTTACTCCTTAATTTCCCATTTTATCACGTTATACGCATTATCATTATTATTACAATCAGCATGGCAATGATAATAATATACTTAAATTCATAAATCTACATTGAATGAATATGAAAAGGATAATTTTGAATATTTATGTTTCATATAATACCTTTATTAGTTTCATAAAGTTTGACATTAATGCAAATTTACCGATTCGAACAAATGACGATTATACCGTATCTATCGAGTTATTTAATATGACCATTAATAAAGTATTGTCGAATATGATGAATTAAGAATAAACGAATAAACGGTATACGGAAATTATTATTTGAACAGTCGTTGGACCGGCAAAAAATGCAAGAGGACATTGAAGAGGCATAGGAGCGTGCTCTAAAAACGACGTCGACGCTCTGATGCTCCCAACAGCTGCTGGCGCGCGCCCTTGTCGACGGATTGCTTTGCAGATTTTCAAATTCCCGACTATGTCCCCTGTACAGAGGCCGCCGAGAGGGAGATAGATAGAAGATTATCGTCGGATTATTATTATTATTAACATTGTGATTATTATTCTTATCATTATTACGTTCGATATTTACTTGGCGACTGCGGAAGACGCGAGCCAGCGCATATGTACGAAGCATTTGTGCCCGAGCGCTGCCTGTCGGTGCAATGGAAAAGTGGCGCGGAAGGGGTTGGGGGGGGGGGGCAGCGCTCGCTCGTAACGCCGGCGCTTATTGATGCGCGCGCGGTCGATTAGCTTCATTTCGCTCTCGGCGAGCGGGCCGCCCAGGTGCTGGAGCCGGGTCCGCGAGGCGCCTACGGTCACGTAACGAAGGCAGCGCGGATGGATCTTCCGTGCTTTGCGTTAGCAGGGACGGGCTCGTTTCTTGTTTTTTTTTTTTTTTTTTTTTTTTTTTTTTTTGGGACGATTTACGAAAGGCCGAAAACTTTCGACGTCGGCTGTTCATCGCACAGATCTACATTGGAAGAGCGACGAATGTAATGCGCTTATTTAGCTCACGTTGCACTGAAAAGCCATTGTTGATACATTATTAAAATAAAAAGTGTTCAGATTTTAATTAAGAATCACGCTCGCCCATCAATCATTTACGAGCGAATACTAATCGACCATCGGTTATGTTTTTTATCACTCCGTCGCGAGCATCGAGCCATTCGCGTCGACGATCTCTATATTACGTGGGAAAAGCTAGCGGTAAAATCCCTCGTCCCTCGACGACACTTGGGGGATGAGGGGGGGGGGCGCCTCGATTCGCGTTCCAGCGCAAAGCAGAAGAAAGAAACTTTTCCATCTCCTTGCGGACGTTTCGTAAAACGGACCGCCTTTAATTTTTTATAAATCTACTAAAGGCTCGGCTCGCACCGACTCTCATTATCGCGTCCACCTCCCCCTGCTCCCCCGCCCCCGGCGAAAATTCTAGCGCTGCTGCTCGCTCTATATATACTATATCGCGCACGCCCCGCGAGCGGCAGGAGAAAAGTCGATCGTCACCGAGCGTTATATAATACAAATATATATATATATATATACACACAATATACATACATACAAACACATACATATATATATATATATATATATATATATACATATATATATACCGAGTCGCGCGTTGACGATTAATCATCCCGCGTGCTTCCTAAAAGCAAGTTGTGCGGAACAGCCTCGAGAACGATCTCGTTTCCGTGACTTCCGACGTGTCATAACAATTTGCGCGAGCCGCCTCCTCGAGATTCTGTATATATGTATGATATATATATATATATATATATATATATATATATATATATATATATATACACATGTCGAGGTTGCGCGGTAGCTGCATCAGAAGGATCTCAGCAGCAGGGCGTATACGCCCGCTCGCTTGCGCGTCACGATTCTCCGATGTGAGGGCGAGACAAGCGCGCGTTTATGCGGGTTCATGCGCACGCGAGCACGCGCATCCCTCTCATTTCAAATTTTACAGTTTAGAAACTCGCGGAGTTAAATCCTCGATTAAAATCGACTCTGATGGGCGAGCGTGCGCGACGCGTATGTAATAATTTCGTTATAATAAAACGGGGAAGGGGGACTCTCGTTAAAGCGTGATATATATATATATATATATATATATATATATATATATATATATATTCTAAACACCATGTATGCATGTGGGAGCTTTGAGGATTTCGTGCGCGCGGACACCGGGGGCTGATTAGCGTCTCGCGACGTTCGGTCGACCCTTTTTTTTCTTCTACCTTCTCCTCATTTCGCTCTACCTTTGCGGCTAAAAAGAAGAATAAAAAACCAACAAAGAGGTTCATGTTTCTCGCGGAGAAAATGAAAGGGGACAAACGTGCGCGAGCCGTGTATGTATATTAATGTGTGTGTGTGTGTGTGTGTGTGTGTGTGTGTGTGTAGATATATATAGAGTGAGGGGGGGGGGGAGAAAAGAAATGTATATAATATGGAGGGAACAAAAAGAGAAAAACAAAAGTCATAGTCTATGTATGTATGTGTATATATATATATATATATATATATATATATATATATATATATATATATACCTGCGACGAAGTTATCTGGCTTTCGTGCGCGGGAAAAGCTCTTTCCGTTTCTTTTTATCATTTTCATTATTCAGTCCCACGCGCGGAATTAGTTGGTTAGAGATTGCCCGCACGCCTTCCTCTCCTGGCTAAAAGATACTGGCGGGTCGGCAGAGTTAGGGGTGGGGGGGGGTCACGAATTTTTTTCCCTCCTTTTATCACCGAAGCGGTTATGCGGACTTCTATTGGAGAATTAATTTGATTGCTTTATGCCGAGCACTTTGGATAGCCGTTCTATAACACGATTAAAGCACCGTTAATCGTATGTGTATATATATATATACTGTAAAACGGATATAATTAATGATGTTTAGAGGGCATTGGGCGAATGAGGAAATATCCAGTTAAAGGGAGGTTCGATGAGACTATTTGACTAGGCCTTTCAAACAGATGTTTGAACAGACTGACTTGTTGGTTTTAAGGAGTACATTAATCACCTGAGTAGAAAATAGATGGCCTATGAACCAGTTTTGTGTATAAATAAAGCATTATTTTTTTTCAATTCGGAGACATTTTAGTAATTCGAATGATCGTCAACTTTGATAATGCGTAAAAATCGGCTCGTTTTAAAATAAAAAAGCCTCTGCTGCCCGATTGCAATTTCGTTCGCTCGTGTAGCATCTACATTTTTATCTGGAGCTCGGATAATACATAAAAAAAAAAAAAAAAAAACACGACGGGCTTTCGAGTTAATAAATTCTAACGAATTTCGCCGTGCAAAATTGAAGTAAATAATGGAAAAAAATAAGTCTATATAAAAATAAAAATTTGTGACAAACTCCGCTTCTTTTACTACTCGAACGTATACTGTATGCGTAAAACAACGTTTGATAACAAAGGTTACGCATAAATATTTAGCGAGTGAAGAGTTTTTTTTTTATAATTTACTCGAAGATCGGGTTATAATTATAGTCGAATGAAAAATAATGCGACTTGCCGTGGAGAAGAACTCCGTGGCATCGTAATTTCAATATTTCCATGCTCATTGTCGCGAGCATGGAAAAGATCTTTACACAAATTAAGGCACTTCCTGTCCCGTCGGGCCTCTGATAAATCAAAATCCTCTTCCTCGATTAATCGTAGAAACGGCCCTTCCCTGAAATGCACAACACATAGGGACGCGCGCATGAGGCGCATTGTCCCCATACAGTCGGCCCCTGACTTAAACCGCTGCAATTTTAGTTGAAATTTCTCGAGACCGACGGATCTCGTACGTCGTTCCGCCGCGTAACGCGGCCGTTCTCAATAAGGGCTCGCACGCGGACGACGAGAGACGCAACGTCCGTTCTATACCGGGTTCTGACCCAAACCCTCCCCCACCCCCTTCCCGCTACCCGCGCCTTATCGCGTTCTCGCTCTCTCTCTCTCTCTCTCCTACCGTCGTTCTCCCACTCTGCCTCCCCCGCGCTTATGTACACGGCGCGCGGCGCGTGGGCATCGATCGACGCCGAGCGCGTTGCGCGCACCTTCATTATTAATGCCTTACCCGGTGGCGCGCGCGCGCGCGCGCGCTCGCTCGTCGGAGTCCGGCTGTACCTTCCGCGAGTCCCCACCCCTCCCCCCCTCCCCGCCGCCGCACGCGCGCTCGCACACAGACACTCCACCTCCACTCGATCCCCGCTACCTCCGCCACTCGTCGGAGCACACTTTCACTAATACTCGTGACTTATTCTCTTCTTGGCTGCTTTCAAAAAAAAAAAAAAAAAAAAAAAATGGACGATGACCACCGCCGTCGTCGTTCGTTTCGGATGGCATACATTTATATACATTTCGTTCCGCGAGTTTTTCTTCTCCCATGAATTGCTGCGTGTGTGTGTGTGTGCGTTATGTCTAACGTGTGATGCACGCTTAGAGAGAACGAAAAAGCGAATGGGGCGAGGGGGAGAGAGTCGCGCGCGGGGTCTATAGGCAACGCTAATGTATACGAGCACTCGCGTCGAGCAAATACATGTATGCCCGGCCGGGATCAGTCCGATCGCCGCGACTGGACTCGAGGTGGATACAATCGCTGATGTAACTAATCGCTGCGGCTCCTATTCGACGTATGAGGTTATCGGACGTCGAGTCGCGGAGAAAGAAATTTATGCCGGAAATTTACTTACGTCGACGCAGTTTTGTTCGCGGCGAAGGCCATATGGAAAATTGCATCTATGCGATTTTTGGTATTATTTATCGTTGGAGCATAATATGATATTGTAATTTTTTTTAAAAGATAAAAGCTCACATTATACACCATAAACTTACCATTAATATAATTTTTCTTTTCAATGAAAAACCATTTTTTAACTAATCTGATTCATTGCGATAACGAATTCCGAATTCTCTGCAATTGTATGTTTCGATATTTCATCGAGTGCTGCAAAATAAAATATTGATTATAGTATCACATATATGCGGATAAGTTTTGGAAATGAAATTATATGATCAAAATTTGAGAATCATTTTCATTGATAGAAAGTCACTTCCATTTACGTAAATTTTAGGTCTAAAAACTTGATTGATAATCGTACGATCAATTGTCAAAGATTTCGTTGCTCTATAAGGTTTTTACATAAGATTTTAAAAAATTTGGAAATTAATCCTTTATTCAAAATAAATAGTTTTCTTTCTTCGAGAAATCCGAAGAAATCGTTGAGTAAACATAGAATATTTCGCTATTTGTATTGAATAATTCATCCTTTTCGGTATAAATAAGTTATTATTTTTAAAAAGGAGATTCTGTAAAATATTGAGTCGGAATTTTTCATGGAATTCGCTTCATTTTATCGCGAATTCTTGTTTTGAATTGGTCATTTTACAGTGTATAGAGGAGTTATTGCGTTAACCTGTTAATGTGAGATTTTATCAGAGAATCATTATTACCAAATTCTACATCGATAAGTCACTTCGTTCGACTAATATTCCTGTAAGAATTTTGATTTAGCAATATTAAGCATATATATTTATCTGAAAAGTCAGTAGCTTAATTTCGGCATAATAACCCAACAAAATTACTTTTTCTCTTTCACCTTTATACACATATAGTCGAGTTGTTGCTGTAGAAGCTCATTTAGAAAAAGTAACTATGAAACTTTATGTAAATTCATTCCACTTTTCTGGTTTTAAAGATTGAAAAATAAGATAAAGAATTTAAATATACTTTAAGAATTTTAATTTAAAAACTTTCATTTCGATTATTTGACAGATTAAAAATTTGTGTGTGTGTGTGTGTGTGTGTGTGTGTGTGTGTGTGTGTGTGTGTGTGTGTGTGTGTATAAACATACATTCCGCGTTGTCGCGTCGGCACAAAAATCCTAATATATATATAATTTGAAAATAAGAACATGTTGGTAAACGATGTTGGAAACCTCGCGCTACTAATTTCGTTAAAGTAAAATTACATTTAATTTCAGTCGTATAGTTTTGGAGCACCGTAACTATAATGTACAAAGACATATTAAAACGAAAGTAGAAAAAAATGCCATATTAGAAGGTGGGATTCTTTAGCCTATACTTGAAGAAATCGTTAGAGCTGTTGAGAGATCTGCACCCTCGGATTAGCCTACGAAAAAATGTTAACGAGCCCATCTTATTATCCCGAAGTCAAGATGATCCAATTTCACGCCCCCACCCAGCCACGTCGCCGTGCACATTATATATATATATATATATATATATATATATATATATATATATATATATATATATATACGTCGGCATCTGCGCGCGTATATGTGCCGCGCGTTGCGTTCAACCAATCGGATTACACGCGAGCATGACCGATAAGCGTAAAGAGTCCTCGAACGTGCTTATGCGATAAATCAGTTTATAAATGTATACAAGAAAGGAGTGGCAGTTTATATATACATATAGGTAGGTATTTATACCTATAGGAACAGGCAGAGCGCACGAGCGCATCTGTCAGGCCACGCGAGTTTCGATGCGTTTCCATGTTATTATATACGTATTTATACATTATATATATATATATATATATATATATATATATATATATATATATATATATATATATGGGCGTGCATAAGAATGTCTCGAAGCAGCTTTCCATCGCGCAACCGACAGAACGAGTGACAGAAGCCGCAGGGCGGGCAGACGGTCCTCTCGCCGAATCGAATTCCCAAAACTTTTCCCAAGACCGCGCCGGGTCTCCGAATATTATATTATATATACCCAGCCGTATTATATATATATATATATATATATATATATATATATATATATATATATATCAAATATAGGACAGGAGGCGGAGAGGTTCATTTACGGCGCGTATATCTGGCCTTCGAATATACGAATGATCGCTATAAACCGCGCGGCCGCGCATATATATATATACATACGGGCCACCGCTCACATATGCCCCATCCTGATTTAGGTAAACAATTGGTGGTCTCAGATCGGTACAGAGATGAGTTTTCGATATCGCGCAGGCGCACACGCACGGACACACACACACACAGAAGGGAAAGAGAGGAGATGGAGAGGTTTTCCGAGGACATAGATAATATGAGGGAGATCGAGAGGCCGGCACTAATTTATCGAGCCTCTGCGGGTGCCCTGCGACAGCGATGCGGGGGGAGGAGGAGGAGGAGGAGGAGAGGAGGCGCACCTCCGTCGGCGTGCCGGAGGAAGGGAGGGGGGCCATCCATAAACGAAGGGAGGCGCCTTGACTTGCTCGCGGCTCTATAAAATATCGGCGCTGCTGTTGCACCAGCGCACGAGGGCACGGGACAACAGTTTTCTCCGGGGAGCAGCGACG
The DNA here is from genome assembly GCA_018907035.1 of Sycobia sp. Sy_11. Lineage (NCBI taxonomy): Eukaryota > Metazoa > Arthropoda > Insecta > Hymenoptera > Epichrysomallidae > Sycobia > Sycobia sp. Sy_11. The sequence continues at coordinate 500,378 of JACCIC010000206.1, forward strand.
CCCGATGTCGTTGAGCCCCGTCCACCATAGTTTATATATACATTATATATATATATATATATATATATATATATATATATATATATATATATACTATATATTACGAGCTACCAAGAGCTACTGACGCGGTACGCGCGCATAAGGCGTGTTTTCCTTACGTCAACTCACAGAAGTGAAGAGGGGTCTTTTCCCCCCGCGCCTCGTCTCATTTCAAACTCGGCGTTTCTCTTATTTTTAGATCTCCACATTTTCCTATAATTAGTGATTAAACGTTCATTGTACGGAGGAGGCGACTCGTTTCAGGAGCGTAACACTGGTGAGCAGATGTCGGTTACCGCGGCCGTATACAGTCGCCGGGATCATTATTCGCTTGGAGTCTGATTAATGGGGGAGGGGGGGGGCGAGCTCGTATGTCTGATTTTACGAGTACGATGTCGATGTTCTATTAGAAAAAGATATCTTTCAAACGCTCATTATATTATATGTACCCGTTTTTTTTTCTTTTCATTTCAACGCTTCCATTTTATGGTGCTGCATATATATATATATATATATATATATATATATATATATATATATATATATATATATATTAGCAGCACAGTTGTTATGTAGCGTGAAAAGTTCATTAAACTTTTAATGCACTTGCACAGGTAATAAAGTATAGTTAATAATGTGCTTATTCTTTTATCTTTCTTTTTTCCGTTAAACAAATTCCAGATATATTTTATGAGAATTATAGAATTATAATGCCAACGCGTTTACAATTGCATTATTGACACCCGTATATTGTACAGGCTTTTAAGGACTTCACTTTCTTTTCCTTTTTTTCCTTAATTCAATTGCATTGTTTGCCTGTAAAGAATACGTACCAATGAGTGTATATATATATATATATATATATATATATATATATATATATATATATATGCGTTTGTCATAATATGAGCAGAATTGAATTTTAAGAAATGTTATGATTATTGTAAATAGAAAAATTTATTTCTATTTTTACAAAGCCAAGTTATAAAAGTAACACAAAACTATCATAATTCACGCTGTATAATAATAAATTATTTATGAAATTGTTTAGCACTTTGAGCCTGGTGAGCAAAGCTTAATATACGGCCGTCTTCGCAATGTTCTGTAGTTGCGTCTTTTATACGAAATTCAGACGGACAAAATACGATGTCATCGTTTAATTTATTATTTGTGAAAGTTTTTCGAAACTCGGAACGAAATAAATCTTGTGTAATAAAGTGCCTGTAATTAAAGATTATCTTAATTGTCAACGTGGAACAAAACCGTCTCGTATAACTATCCTCTTCCTTGTATAGCGCAATTAAGCGCGTATATATTTGCGTCCTTGAGACTTTATTTCGTCCCCAGTCGAAAGCTAAAACTGAACTTGCGCGACTCTCTCTCTCTCTCTCTCTCTCTCTCTCTCTATCTCCCGCCTCTATTTTTCTCCATGTCGGCTCCGCCGCGTTGCGTCTGCTCTCCGTATTGTACGAGACCTTGAGGCCGCACGAAATCGGCCCTTTTACAGCCCTTGAAAAAAGGGAGGCACCGGGGAGGGAGTGAGAGAGTCGCGGGCCCGTCCAGGTATATAGATCGAGACAGAGAGAGAGAGAGAGAGAGAGAGAGAGAGAGAGAGAGAGAGATAGGACCCCATAGTCATCAATTTCCACCCTGATGGGACCAGATCTCTCGTTGTTCGTGGACCGAGCGAGCGAGCGAGCGCCTTCGGCTCGTCTCGCGTCTTTTCTTATACCTGTTGCACACAAGTGCAAGGGCGGGGAAGGAGGAGGGGGAGAACTCTCCCTTTACTTCGTATACTACGCGTTGCGCGCGTCCGACACCCTCTTCTACTAACCTCCTGACCGCCTCTTTTCTCTCTCACTCTCTCTCTCTCTCTCTCACACACGAGCAAGAGCCAGATCCTCCGCTACATGGTCGGCCGATGGCCATTGCCGATCAATTCCTTTGCTTGTATATATTTGAGTGCATATATATATATATATATACCTTTCGTGCCCCCAGACTTCCCCTCCCCCTGCTCCTCCCACCGCTACATGGTTCTCGAAGTCCAGAAACGAACGTGGCGCAGCGGGTCCTCCAATAATGCTATTACGGCAGGGACGCACGAGTTATGGATGCGCCCTATATTTTCACCGAACCCGCCGACGCACGCGCAAACGCACATAGAGTTACGTCGAGTTCTGCTCTCGATTTTGAAATCAGTGCGAGGTTAATTAAACTGTTATGCGGTCGGAGGTAATTTCCGAGCGCGAGCGCGTGCGCACGGGCGCGGGGCAGAGATCTTTCGAACTATATCACGTGGAGAGGAGGGACGGTATTTAAGTGGTTATTCAATCACCGAATCGAGTGTATATATATATATATATATATATATATATATATATATATATATATATATATATCTACACAATATGAAAAATAACTGATTGAAATCTCATGAAAATATACTAAAGCTGTTCTCTTTGAGTTATATTGAAAATTCCAATCACACTCCAATTTAATGATCCACGCAGAAAATGCAGTATAGGCTTGAAAAAAATTCATTAATAGTGCAATTGCAATTTAACAATGTTCAATAATATTTTATAAGAATGCACTGAAGCTTCTATACTAATACTTTTATCTGTTCAAAATTCTTATATAAATTGTACATTTTTATCGAGTTCATAATTTTTAATTAAATTATATACGCGCACTATGCCTTCATACATACAATAAATATTGAGCAGAAAGATCGCTTATGCATTCGCATATAATATTGTACTTCCAAAGTCTTAATACGGGTTTACATATGTGTACCAGCCAAGGTAGCTTTTGTTTTTGCGAGAGTGGCTAGTCACCGGACATTCTAGCGTGTGCAGTGTCCACTCTGTATAAATCGTACAAGTCCTTGTTAAACAAATTCATTCATCATTTGCGTTATAAATAAATGAATTAGGATCTTTAAATACTGGTAATTGAAACAAGTATAAGATGGCAAGGAATAGTAAATTATACTTTTCACGCAGATTCAAAAACTTTATTAATCTTAACTTTCAGTAGATATTCATAAATTTTATAAGAACGTCATCAACATTTTAGTGATTTTTACTGATATTTCATACACTGGGAACTGTAAAAAATTCATGGGATATTTTATGAATATTCATTAAAATTGACTTAAAGTTTAATAGCATTTCATTGAAAATTCATAAACCTGTTCCTAAATCAAAGTTCAGTGTTGAAAATGTGAAATTTCAGTGACGTTCGACACTGAAAAATGATTGAAATTTCGAGTTAATTTTTTTTCTCGGGTTAGAGCTGCGCGGTTTGCATCGGTTTGACGATAATATACATGTATATAGATAACCCGACATTGTGCGATGATCAATGAGTTTTCAAATATATAATTAGATGATCCTTTTCCAAACATTCCAGTTTGTCTGTATATTTACACTCGCTTTGCCTCGAGTTCATTTTGAGGTATATATACGGAGCGCTTCTATTTAACGTGTACTTCAAGCTTTGCCCCGTTATACCCACTTCTACGAATGAAAATTTAATCAATTCTGATTGAAGTTAACGATCCCACTTTTTCTCTCTCGATCGCCTCCCTTAATACGAAAGTCTCTCGAAACTTTTTGTGCTTGATATTAAGTTTCCGCAGGCGTGGATGTCGTTTATATATATATATATACACACATGCATACACAGTACACTACACACATACATATATAGCGTCTCTCAAAAGTTCATCGAGTCGCTGCCGATGCTGCTGCTGCTCTCTCCGCGGCTCTCTCCCTTGCATTTAAAGGATCCCGAACTTCGACGCAAAGAACTCCCCCGACGTAAATAATAATTAAGAGATTCGCTGGAACTTCGATAACTGCGACCTGTATATATATATAGTTTAGTCGTCAAAAGCGCGGGAGAAAAAAGAAAAAGGAAGGAGAGTGCGCCTCGGCCGCGTCTCGGCTCCTCGATCCTCTTGGCTCTCCGTAATGCCGCCTTGCGCGCGTTATATCATCCAAAGCGCAGAAAATCGCCAGCTGTTGCCGATGACATCATCCGTCGCGATGGAAATTTGAGAAAGCCGTTATTGACGTTCCGTGCATCGATCATAGCGTCCGCCCAGGAAATTCGGTAAACAGCGCAATTAAACACGTTCTTGGATATATACATACACACACACACACACACACACAGCCGCGTTCCGCGCGTCTTCCAAGCACATATGTCAATCGATATACGTTGAAACATATGCGGGGAAGAGGGAAAGAGGATGAAATTCGCACGGTAAATATTTATCGCTCTCCGCGTAATCGATATTTGTTTAAATTAGTTTAAGTTCAAAACTCGTTCGATAAATACGCATAAAGCAGTTTAAGTTTTAACCTTTTAATTTTTTTGCGTCCTAGGAAGAGAAGTTTTAATTTATATATACTGCGAAAGGAATGCAGGAATTCCGTAGGGCAATCATTAAAAAGCAATTTGAAACGCATACTAATCTGTGATTGATAATCGATAAAAATTTAAATTACCCGGCTCTCCAGGTTCAACGACAGCCGTACTTACCTTCGAATATTCCAATTTTTTATTTTTATTAGCGACGATATAATGCCAATTTAGCTTCTTACGTGAATTACTTAGAAAAAATATTTTTTTTATTTTATTTGGTTCTGCGTTTCATAAAAAAGCCATTTAAGTTTATTAGCGTTGTAAAAAAATAATTGCCTTTTTAACGTATTCTCTGTGAATATGATTCCGAAAAAGTTGTAATAAAGCCAGGTGAGGAAAAATTCGAGGAAAAATTATTTCTAAATAGATGTGTATAATGGAGCAGGAGTTTGGAAGCATAAAACTGTTACGCGTACATCCGCTTACTTATGATAATTTTCTCATTATAACCATCGTTCTCGCTTTCGCGCGACTTCCAAACGGATCGAAGAGCGTCAATTACATTAAAATAATGAAGTGAAAAACCGAGCGAATCCCGAATCCCGAGAGTGACCTCGAAGATCTTTGGCCTTGCCCAGAAACCACCTTGCGCGCGCTCTCGCGTAGGTGCTAAATTAAAAATTCCCGAGGAACAAATGAGATCGGACGTTCACGCCCCGGCTATTCCGCGCCCGACCGAGCGGGGCCCGAAAAAGGAAGGCGATAGCGGCATGGGAGGGAAGAGAAAAAATAGAATCGCACAACAAAGGTTCTATATCTGGTATACGTGTATATGGGAAGCGGCCAAAAAAAAGTCAGTTGGCCGAGTCGGCCGTCTCCACATATCCTCCGGGAGCAAAAAGGATAGCGCGGGAGCGGTGGATCGACGAATGGCCCGCGAGGGAGGGGACAAAACTAGTTTCGCATAATATATCAGTCGGTCATCGTCAATCTCCCGCGGGCCTTCTCCTATATATATATATATATATATATATATATATATCGATGCTATCCCTTGTGTGCCTTTTCGTGCGTATGTGTCCGCACATACATATATACATATATATCCGTATCAAATCACGGGGCGCAGAGAAGGGACTATATATATATATATATATATATATATATATATATATATATATATATATATATTTATAGCCAATAGGCGCACAAAGAATAAAGAGCAAAAGTATCGTGGCATGTACGTGCGGCTTTCCCTTAAAAGATCGAAGCTGTTATATACGCGTGCGAGTTTGATACATGTATTATGTACACACACGCGCACACATGCAAACATACAAACACACATACACACCATACATATATATACATATATATATATATACAATTCCCGTACGATAATCCAGGAAGCGTGAATCCGGTCCTCCAACCTTCTGTTATATAGCACAGCACGGTGGGGTTCCAGGTTCCAGAGCATCGTCGTCGGTCGTATTCTCTCCCGATCTCGGTCTCGCGCGGCGAGGATAGAAATAGAGAGAGAGAGAGAGAGAGAGAGAGAGAGAGATAGAGAGAGATAGATCCGAGGGAGAGAAAGAACTTCGGCAAAAGCTTTCGCTTCTTTCTCTAGATCTCGCCCTCTCTCTATAGGGGTAATAAATAGTTCGTGGGACTTGATTGGCCCGGCGAGGCGTTTACGAGTCGATTTAAAAGATTTCTGGAATTTTTTACGGTCCCCGTCCGCCTCGCGCCTCCACACTCGGATTTCGCTCATGGGTCGTTTGCGAAATTAACTACGCGAGAGAGAGAGAGGGAGAGAGAGAGAGAGAGAGAGAGAGAGAGAGAGAGAGAGAGAGAGAGAGAGAGAGAGACCCACAGCGGTTTCTTTTATTCCCAAATATAATGTCCGCGAGGCCAATGTATATTATGATCGTTCCGGCGGCCGTGCGTCGGGCCCGCGTACGGGAAGCAACGTCAAACTGGATGCAATAAAATGGGACGCGGACTTTATAACTGATAAAAGGATACGTTTGGAGGGAGCCGCTGATTTCATCCTGTGTCTCTGATGCCTTCGAAAGCCAGTCGTCGCCCTCCCCCCCCCCACCACGCGCCCCTTCATATACACAGCTTTGGTAGATATTTTGAAAATAAAAGTCATCCGATTATACCGGTTTGTCCGCTCGTGCTAAACAATGCGGTCCTTTTATTGTTTCTCCTTGGATCGCATTCGCATTTATGATTGGGAAAAAGGAACATGTGGCTTTTATATATAACTATATTATATATATATATTTTTAAAATATAAAAGCCTAATTAAATTATCATTTTATTGCCGTTCTTCGTTATCTGTTCTGTATAATATAAAGTTTTTTATTCGACTGATTCAGCATATTCCTGGACAATTCGTTGATATAACCGATATTTCGAATTTTAATGAATGAGCCGACAACGTTTCTGTCGAGAGGACAAAGTGATAAAAAAAAAAAAAAATCCAAGTTGCAAAAAAAGTTAACTGCTTCAGCCTATTTCCCATCTTTGCGTCGAGTTTCAAAGATATATTACATTCAAATTATTAATTAAAGGTGTTCGTTAAAAAAAAATTCGCTTAAAAAATAGCGTTATTAATTTTTCGAGTCCCGTGCGCGCGATCAAAAATAAACTGGCAAAAACAATATTGCGAATTTTTTAGCGTCCATATTCTGTTCGCGCCGCGATCGGGGGCCCTGATTCATTTTGTATTATGATTTTTTTCTCACTCCCAATCTCGGTAATCCATAAAATACACTCCCGGACCCTCCCAAAAAACAAGCAGCTCGCTCACCGTTTTCCACTCGAAAAAGTATATCGGCACCTGGTTTTCGACGCGCTATATATACATATATATATATATATATATATATATATATATATATATATATGTATGTATGTATAGTTAATTACTCTATACTCAACTTTTCTATTAACATCGGTTCGCGCGCGCGCGCGCGCAGGCTTATGTGCGGCCCCGACCATAATAAGCCGCTTTTTATCCTCAAAATTGGGCCTCGCCGATAATTATTTCGGGCCAAAATTGATGAATGACCTCTCCCCCTACCCACCTCCCCCCCCGGTCACGTGGTCCGCGGGGCGTGTATACACAAAAACATTTGCGCTGCTCGCGCGCTCGGGCCGCAGGTTTCCCCGCTTGCCCCGCGCCGCTCGCCCCGTCCCGAATGTCGTTTTCCAATTAAAAATCTGCCGGCTCATGCACAAAAAGCCGAGCCGGGCCGACGCGGCGCGACGGAGGCGCGTATAGAGGAGTCGCGGGCCCGGGCGCGGGGCGCGCGCGCCCGAAGGAGGCTCGAAAAAACAAGGCGAATCACGAGCCAGCGAGCGAGCGAGGGAGAGAGAGAGAGAGAGAGAGAGAGAGCGCGCGAGGAAGACAGAGACAGAGAGGGAAAGGTGGAAGGGCGCGGCAAAAAAACGAGATTAGACAGGTGCTGCTGATCGCCGCCGCCCGTCGCCGCGACCGCTGCCTCGCCAAAGCCTCCTAAACAACGGGCGCGTCCGCCTCTCTCGCTCGCTTTCTGCTTCGTCAACGGTAAATCGAGAACCTCGCGCGCAGCCTCGCAGCCAGTCCTCCCGTACGTCTAATATTGGAATGAGGGAGAAAGAGAGCGAAAGGAGGCAGCGGCGAGCGCGCGCGGAAGGATAGAATCACGCGGATGCGGGGCCGATCGTCGTCGCGCCGCCTCGTCGGCTACAGGGCAAGGAGAGAGAACGAGAGAGAGAGAGAAAGAGAGAGAGAGGGAGAGAGAGCTGAATAATCGAGACCCGCGCGCAGGCACCCGCGACGAATCGCCAGCCACGTTCGCACCTCTCGCGAGGAGAATACGGCCGGCTCCTTCTCTGTCTCTCTCTTTTTTCTCCCTCTCTTTCTCTCTCTCTCTCTCTCTCTCTCTCTCTGTCTCCCTCTCTGTATCCAATGGACCTATATATATGTGTAATACACACCTATATATATATATATATAGGTGCGTGTAAGCGCGTGGCGAATGGTCGGGTGAAAAGCGCGCCGAGCGCGGATTCGTTCCCCGTCTATATATAGCGATATATTATACACGGATTGTGTCCCCGCATACTGTCTTTGCCTCGCTCGTTATTCGGAGATTCGTCACGACGAGAGCGAGCAGCCGAGAGGACGGACTGGGGGGTGTATATATATATATATATATATATATATATATATATATATATATATATAGTATATATAGAAATGTATATAGGCGAGAGACGAGAGCACCTGGCCGATCGCCACAGCGCGTCGCCGCCGTGGTCTTTATGATAAGACGCGCACGCGCGGTCGCGCTAGGAAATTATATGGCGGTCGTCGTCAATCTCGTCATTCTAGCTGTATTACATCGACGATCACGATCGTCATCTCCGCGGCAGCTGCAACGACGAAGAGGAGGTGGGGGGGGGCTGGAAAAGCGGGGCGCGGGAGGGGTGTGGATCAGGGATGTGGAAACGACCGTTGCAGCGCGTATATATATATATATATATATATATATATATATATATATATTCACATAGGATATAGTTGCACGATGCGCGCGGTGGCTTTTTTCGACTTCCGCGTGGCGGCAACGGCGAGATGTCGCGCTATTTTTATGATTTCTGAGGGAAGCGAAGAGGGGGGGGGTGGGATTTTGATGGGCAGAGTGAAGCTTGGGGGGGGGGGGTAGGGTAGTTGGGCGAGGAGGAAGTCAAGGATTATACGGTGGATTTTAATCTCGAGGATAAGGGAGCTGCTCGGCTCGTCGCGCCTCGCTCGTCGGGAAAAGCGCCGGTGTCATTTAAGTCGCTCCATATAGATATATATATATATATATATATATATATATATATATATATAAGCTCCGCGCGCGTGAGGTCTCTATGATGGGCGCAGCAGTACTATAAAATGTATTTTAGAGGGTCTATACTTTATTCTGCGGTTAATCCCGCCAACTGCACTCGGGGCCTAATTTTAACTTAACCACGATCTTACATTTTGTTATTTCGCCCTCGATAGTATAGTTGGAAATGACTTTGGGGTGGCCTATATACGTCCACGAGCCTCAAGATTGGCCTTTTACGTTTCAATCTGGAAGGGATAATGTATCGAATTTACAACGCAATCGAATTAGAACGGCTGATTTCTCAATTTACGACTGTTTACACAATTCTATTTGGGATTTTTAATCTGTTCGAATGAATATCTAAATGTAATCGAGAATGTTTTTGGCGCATGCTACAACGATGCTTTATTATGTATAATTACGTAAAACTGAAAATTATCACTCAATTATCTTCTTCCGTCCAATTGACTTTTACATATATAAAAAAAAAAAAAAAACAAAAAAACATCATTTACATTCGTGTATTTTACATATGCAAACAGCCGAAGATACAAAGCGTACAGATTAATTATCACGTCACTCAAATTATCTTTTTAAACAATAATGGTCGGACTATCGTGTTTCTTTTTTTTTTTTTTTTTTCAATGATTTCCATATGTATATATCCAAAGGCTTAAGGGGGGAAAGTGCTAATATGTTGATAGTGTTTCTTCATAAATCATAGCATTCATTTAAATTCGAATGCTAATGAAGACATTCAGATAATACGGAATATTCGCGTTTTATTTCACGTAATGGAGGTCCATCCGTGTAGTCGGCCGCGGCCTCAATTAATCTAGCCATTCAATGGAACAAAAGTCCACGCTATTCTCAGAATCCCCTCGAGAATTCTGCGCTTTATAAAGAAAAAGCGAAACAGTGCGAAATTTTTAAACTACACCCATTATGCTTAACATGATTTAACTACCGTTACGTAACGTAAGTGCCGACTTATTTTTAACGAAAGTGAGAATTCTTTTTCTCTCTCTCTCTCTCTCTCTCTCTCTCCCCTTTTAGCACACAAATACGAAGAAGTAGAAAGTGATAATTTTTTGGGATAAAATTTTTTCTCTCCGTATTTTAACGATGTCTCGTATAAAAATGAATGCCAATAATAGCGCAGAATTCACCAGATATCTCAGGTTATTGAATTTCTCGAGTTCACATTTAACTCGAATATGCTCCATTTTTTTTTTTTTTTTTTTTAATTTTTTTAATTTTCGTGCACAACTGTACAGTTATTAAGCATTAATATTAAATTATCTTAAGGATAATAAATATAGAAATGGCAGTTAGTGCGGCGAGATCGTGGGTGGGTAACCACTGCACGCATATATATATATATATATATATATATATATATATACCTTTCATGCATACCTTGAAAAACGTCCCGGGTAATTTTTGCTTCGATCTCGAGAGAAAATTAATAGGGGTCATTTGAATGTGCGGTCGGTGCTTCAGACCCGCACGCGCATTCATAGGATCCGTGACGGGACGAGATAAATGCGTAGTATACAAAATGTATATAAAAGTCGCCGGGCACAGCGTTGTTTGAACCCGTCGGTTTCCCAGCCCGAGGCTGAGGTCCGAATACAAAGGCCCGCCCGGGCGATTCCCATTTCACGCTAAAAGAAGATATGGAAATGAGGCGTCGCGGAGCGACAGTTTCTGGACCAAACGGGTATATATATATAGAAATTTAGTTCTCTATTATCATGGACTACATCAAACGTCTTTTTTTCACTTTCGAATATTTATGAAAGTTTGTTATATTTTACTGAATTGTATGAAATTTCTGTTCGATATCTATACATGTATGTATGTATGTATGTATGTATGTATGTATGTATGTATGTATGTATGTATGTATGTATGTATGTATATATATATATGTATGTATGTATGTATGTATGTATGTATGTATGTATGTATGTATGTATGTATGTATGTATGTATGTATGTATGTATGTATGTTACTGCTTCACTATACTTATTTCGAACCCTTGGTTATCGCTCTAGGGATTGGTATAATACTCCACACAATCACAGTGCGTTTGCACAAATAGATTGGTCGACGAACTTTCTTATACGACCCATTGGTATTAGAGAAAGGAACTTGTAATTCAATAATTGAAACGCGCGCACAATGGCTCTTTGGCCGCCTCCTGCAGCGTTTGAGCTCGATTATTAACGTAATTCGATGGTCGAAAGTGCCCCGATTGATGTAAACACGATGCAATTCAGAGCCGGTCGGCGATGAATTACCCAGTAACGATTCCATCCTTCTCCAAAGACGGCTAATACGTTTACAAAGAGGTCGCGTCGAGACAAAGGTCCGAGAGACAGAGAGACCGGGAGTAAGCCCGGAATGGGAAGGGGGGAGGGAAGAGGGAGAGCGAGAGAGAGAGAGAGAGAGAGAGAGACACGAGCAATTGCACGGAACTGCGCCTCCGAATCGGATTTAGTTCGTCCCCTTAATGGGCGAGCCGCGCTAATTAATTAGCCGTTCTCAATTGATGTCTCGAGCGCGCGCGCGCGCGCGCAGGGGGTGAGTTGGTCGGACGGGCGGGGGAGGCGAGGTTCTCGACCATTCTCGACTGCGCAATGGTACAGCGCACCGCTATCTATCTACCTATATATATATATAATTTCGACCGTGATACAACCGATGGTTTTAATATAACAGAACCGAGCGCAGGTGTTAGCTGTTTTCTATAAATTATAATACAGGGTTGACGGGAATTATTAATAATGTACGTGTACGCGTATAGCTGGACGAGTCGGTGCGAGGCTGCGTAGATCAATCTGGGGCGATGCACAAAGAGCCGTTATACGGCGGAGCCAGAATCGGATGCGAAACGCGCGTGAAGAAAAAGGTTAATTTTCGACGAAAAATGCACGATTATATATTTTGATTGATACTCTCGATAAGCTGTAGCTCCGAAAATTTCTTTCGAACATTTGATATGACAATAATTACACAAGATGAAAGCTGAGGTGCGATATTGTGTTACTTAAGGCTTAATTGTGTTTGTATTAAAACAACTCTTACTCTTAAAAATGTTCTTTTACTTTAAGAATATGATGGACGCGTAAAAGAAAGTGATATTTCTCGATAAAAATTTGTGTTGCCTATTGTATAGCAAAAAACGTTCAATAGATTATGCCTTTAAATTTGCACCAGTATTCTTCAACCTACGAGTGCATTACAATAATCGACAAATTGAAATTTTCATCTTATAATGTTAATGCTCAAAAAATATTTTAACTCTATATACTTAAGAATTTTGTTCAATGTTGTATGTAATATATGATTATTATAAGAGGTAAAAAGGTAGTTATTATTTTAAATAGGGATTTAGCTTTGTTTTAATAAAAAGTATAAATTCGTCCAACCGAAACAACTTTTTTATAGCAAATTAAATAATTTAATTAATGTGAAAAAAACTACACGGACAAAAACGTTAAAGAACTTAGAAAATTTTTAATGGTGCCTTTCTTTCCTAATAAAATGGCTGAAAAAGGTAGAAAATGAAAACTCCGAGTATTGGTCGAAAGTTGTAATAGTTTAAAAAAAAATTTCAAGAAAATAAATTTTGACCACGTAAAGTAAGGCAATGTTTCTCAGACAAATATTGAACATAAGAAAATAGAAATCTAAATAATAATATATGGATATTTTTGAAACAAATACGTTTGTTCTATAAAATTTACAAAGTAATATGCGTTTCTGTATTATGCGTATACCACAAAAGAAAAACTATATGAATCGGTTAATTGTATTATTATAACAGTACAACAATAGGTTTTGATTATATTCTAATGATTTAATTAATAGAAATTGATAAATCGAAAATTGCATAATAATTTGTTTTTAGTAAATCTTAGACAATTAACATAAAGCTTTATGATGATTTTATAACTTCTCCGAGTATTAGTCACTGTTAATACTCTGGTAAAAAGCCGACAAATTCTAATAGTTAGGAGTAAAGTCCGTTACTGCGTATAGTGAAAATAGAATCATATATGGTCCTGAAAGCGCATTGGAGTAAAAAACATTAACAATATCAGTAAAATTCTACAAAAAGATAAAAATACGTTTTATTTTGTTCACTAATGGTTATTCGCTTCTAGTAAATTTTTTTGCGAATATCAGTTGTCTAATTACTAGAATAAAAAGAATTAAGATTTAGTACACAAGGGCATCATACACTGTTACCTATTCAAAATACAAAATTATAAATTAACCTACTTAAGAAGAAATAAGAGGGCATGGTCGTTTTCTTCCATTTTCTTTATCCCAAATATTCAGATATGAATTAATATCGCGCTAAACTTTGGATGAAAAAATCGAATCAAGAATATAGTTTTTGTTTTTTCATAAGCTTCGTCTCAGTTTGGCAATTAGCGTACAATATTCTTAACTTCGAAAGTAGCAGGGAAAAGAACGACCCCGGTTCTGAGCCCGACATAAAGTTAAGAACTCTTCTTAACAAAAGTGAAACGGATTCGGAATTCCTTAAAATTCAAATAATTAATATAATAATTGAGATAAATAGAAGTTAAAATGTCTCATGCCTCCTTTTTTGCTTCTTCTGTACATATATATATATAGCACTGTGTACCTAATGCTCTGGCAAACTAGTGCACACTGCGCCCACACACACATACACACGCGCGCGCGCGCGCGCACACGTATAATACACGTACGGGAACGCAATCGCGAGTGAGCAGAGTGAACACTGAGGGTATAATGGCACGCGCGTCTATACGCATACGCCGTATACAATATCGCGCTTGCCCCGGTATGGCGCGACCGCACACCCCCGCACACCCCCGCGCGCGCGCGTAAGCAGCTCTTACGTAATAACGCGTCTCATCGATCAGGCTCGCCCAGCAGTTTCGGATCTCGGCGCGCGGGCCCGGCGCGTCGTCGTTGTTGTCCAAGCCTCGGTTTATCGCGATCGGCCCCCGCGGCTTTGAAGATTATAACTTCGTGCGGCGCCGGGCGTAGCGCTCGCTCGCGCCCCGCGTCGCGAGCCGAATTACGGGCTAAGTGGCAAATACGTTTATGGCTGTCGTCGGGGGCCGGCTGGGGGGTGGGGAGGGGGGTGGGGGGAGTAAAGAGTAGTTCGTCCATTATCGCGTTCTCCAACGTTGTACATAATGAAAAACAGTTTTTCTTTTCGCACACATACGTATATATATCATCCGATATTATGTTGCAATGCTCGCTTTTTGAATTTTTCGTAATTTTTTAATTAAACCAGTTTCGTCCGCGTTTCGGCAATGCCAATTATAAAAGTCGAGCAGAATCATGTTTTTAAACTTCGTAAAAAAATAAAATAAAGAATATAACTGATCAAAGAGATGCCGGGTTTTATAATTAAAATGTAATATTTTTTATCTATGATTTTACGAAATTTTTTGCGTTAACGCGGTATTTTCTAATTACATCGAAGCAAAGTAAATTAGAATAAGAAATGTATGCTTCCAGACTGATATGAACGCCTGTCCAACGCGCGCACACGTTGTAATACCAGCATTCCCGTGCTACATTCATGAAGAGGAACTATATAACGAAGTAGTTATATTAGTTTAAATTTTATATCCGATACCGCGTTTGAGAAAAGCAGCCTCTTGCGTTTGATGCGCGATATATATATATATATATATATATATATATATATATATATATATATATATATGTATACATAGTGCGATCTCGTTAATACTGCAAAGTTACCGCGGGCGGTAAGATTAGCCACTTTCTCTGAAAGATTGATGCGGGCCGGGGGGGGGGGGAGCTATCGTTGGTCGATACATAAGCGAGGCGAGTGTGCGGCGCATTGTTGGCACGCTCGCCGTAGTAAAGCTCATAAGAGCAATTATCCGAGGCTCTAGTGTCATTATAGATACGGTATCGTACACACGTCTATAATGTTTATACATATAATCTGAACAATTGCGAAGGTAAGAAGTTGAGACGGTTAAAAGGCTGAACGTCCAACGGACAAATGGAAATCAATTGGGAAATCATAATTGCGCGTAATTGGAGAGCATCGTATAGAGATATTTCGTAAACGAAGCTTAAAAATTCTGTAATATTAATTAGGCAGCGTAATATGTTGCACGATCGAATTTCGTTCGTCCTAAATGGAGTATTACGTAATTTGTACGTACAATGCATTCGGCAAGGAACATTTAACTGTTTATGGCCGGTCACAGCAGGCTTAAATCGTCTTAATCACGTGATTCTGAAGATGATAATTTCTCGAGCGCGTCTTCGAATTTCTTCCACTTTATACATTTTTATATGGCTATATTATTTCCAACTCAAAGCTCGAAATGGCCTCTTAATATAATAAAAACTTTCTACTCTTGATAAATATATCGCGACAATTAAAAATAGTCGAAAAATCTTTCGTCTCGCCGCGTTGCGATAAGATTACGGGAAAACAGAGCTGCCTCGATTATATGCCGCGTAATGTCTTATAGTAATTTAAACGCGAATGGCCGAATTAATCGCCGTTCCGACGGGGGCGCGCTTCGAGCGTTGAGAGAATTCGTATTGCCCATTATCCGTGACGAAGTACGTTTACTGTCTTGCTCGCGCATCATCTTTCGTGCAGCGCGTATTATTATAATTTCTACATAAAAACTGCAATTCGTGCATTAAATTAATCAAATTACGCACAAAGCGATTAAAGATCTTCTCTTTGGGCGTCAATCAAATCGATAGTGAATATATCCATCAAGTTTCGTCGAGGATTCATCAGTAACGCAATATAGCAATGCAATTTTTTTTTTTTTTTATGATCTAAAGAATTGAAGTCCGTAACTCGCTCCGTATGTAACCGTGCATTCGTGCATAATATATATTAAATATACGTTATATATAAATATGTGTGTGTGTGTGTGTGTGTGTGTGTGTGTGTAACCAGGAATCAGCTCCCCGCAGAGAAGAGCGTGGCAAATACACGCGCAGGGCCTCCGTTTATATCGATATGCGCGAATTCACGCTCGCCTAATTGGACGTTAACGAGCTCCAATCATCGCAGCTTGAAAGAGCCGCCCGTGAACAAACATCCGTGCACCACACACAGGTGTAGATATATATACATATATTTATATCTATAGACCGGTTTGATATACGCACATGCTATATATATTTCCGTATACGGCTCAATTTCCGAAATTTCTACCGGAACAAAAATCACACGCTGCTCTCCGGTCGAAATTTCAAGGGATGGGCAAGCGAGAGGAAGAAGAAAAAGAGAGAGACAGAGGGAGGGAGGGAGGGAGAGTGAAAGGTGAAAGTCGGCGTGCGAGGGTGAGAGGGAGACGCACGGGGGAAAGTATGGGAAAGGGGGAGAAAGGGAGTGGAGGACGTACAAGGGTACATAATATATATATAGGGAAATCGAAAAGCAATAATTGCAAAGATAGCTGGTTTCGAAAGTGCAAATACAACGGAACGTGTATGTGTGGGCCGGTCCCCGGTGTACGTGCCGCCCTGGCCAACGGGCTTATTTAATATAAAATTGCGCGCGCGGGAGGCGCGCTACCGCAGTCCGGGATATCGGGCGCGCGAGCACAGTTTCGATTCTCCAGTGTATTATATATAGCAAATATATATATATATATACATACATTGGAGCAGTTCACCGTTACATCTTTTTGTCTTTCTGCGGCACGTGCACAAATGCACCCCATTATTCTCGTCTCGCATTTTACTTTATTAATGAGACCGCACACGGCGCGAAATTGGCTTATATATATGTTATTAAGCCAATTTTTCCTATAATTGCGCTTGTGTATAGCACTTAAATTTATTTCAAACCGATTCTGAATATACATATGCATTAAGAATAAAATTTCAGCCAAAACATACATTTCATTTATTCTCGATTTAACTGACACACACGGACATTTCTATAAGTATAAAAGAAAAAAATTCAATATTAAATGAGTTAAACTTGTTTTATTGATTAATATAAAGTTTTTTCTAGTGTTTCATATATATAATATTAGAAATCTCTCTACCATTTGGCACATTATTTCAAACATTAATTTTATACGAAGCGCTTTAAAATGAAATCACCCCTATATACATGGCCGCCAGCATCAAAAGATATACATGTATAATATCCAGAACCGCATATATCGGGCGCATGAAACTAGAACTGACGATGCGGTCAGACCATTGTGCGCTCTATGCGGTCATTATGAAGTTCCTTCGAGATGAGAGGAGAGAGATAGGGGAGCTTCCGAAAGCACTGGAGAAATTGTACGATCGCTGGGGAAGCTCGTATATAATGGCGTCGACGTGAATGTGGCTCTGTGCATATGCATTGACAAAGATCCAACACGCGCGCGCGACATTGTATCATTATTATATATAGACGCGAATTGGGAAAGCATTTCACCATTCGAAATAATTTGTAGGGATCTGCTGGGAAAGTAAATTTTGCACATCCTCTGGAGAAACAGAGAGAGAGAGAGAGAGAGAGAGAGAGAGAGAGAGAGAGAGAGAAAGGAAGGATGGTGAATTAATGAATCATGTAGCCCGGTGAATATGGATTTTTACCTCAGCTATAACGAGCTGGCAGACTGGCAGACCTCAAATTTTTGCCACACCGCCGTACTTCGCGCGCACAGACGCACACACACACACAACACACACACACACATCCAGCGGAATATCCAAAATTTTCCGAATGCTCGGCGGCGATCTTATGAATGTTTGAGCGACCCGTGTATTTCTCCCCTCCCCCCCCCCCCGCCGGTACGTATATGCGCAGTGCACATAGCGCGCGCCCACTTGGAGGGCACACTGTACGCAGAAGCAAACGCTACGCGTGTGGATTAGAAGCGAGCGCGCGACGACGACGGGGCCGGGGCTTCGAGCGGGCACGGGTCCATCGCGCGCTGGTGCGCATAAAAGCGCGAGCGTGTTTGCTTCGTTAACGTTCGCTCGGGCTTCGTGGATCCACGAGAGAATCCATTATTTCGGGGTGGTGGCACGGGCGCGCGAGGCAGGCCCCTCTGGGGGGGGGGGGAGTTTGGCGCGCGGCAAACTGCTGCATCTTGACCGGCCGAATCCGGCACTGTGCAGTCGCCTCTACTTGTGCGAGTCGGAGAAGCGCACATACGCAGGCGTAGGCGCACTATGAGCCCCCTAACTTGTGCGAACCGCTGGAAATAGCGCAGTCGCGCCCCCCCCCCTCCTCCCGGCGCCCGCGTGAGCGCACCCACGACTTGAACATTCCCCCACGCGCACGGGCAAACCGTGCTAGGACTCCTTGGTGGCGGTGGCCCTCCGTAGTATTGGTGCATTGGTGCATATGTGTATATATATATATATATATATGTGTGTGTGTGTGTATGTGTATCTAGAAAGTATAATGCTCTTGACGTTTGTGTCGCTTATCATTAGATGCTATTCAATCATCGAATCGAGTGTATAATATATATATTGTCTAGAGGAAGTTGTTACATATACTTCAGATTCACGGCGATTTCAGCTCTTACTTGAGTCCTTTAGCAGGAATTGGCTCTGAATAGTCTAAACAGTCCATCACCGATATCAGTACAAGATACGATTTAATAAAATATTGTCTTCGTATTGGAAATTTTTTTTTCAATTTTAGTACTGTCTTAGTTGTGATAACAAAGAAAAAAGTCAATATTTTACTTTTAAAATTGAGACAAACATTGTTTAAAACTGTACATAAGGAGTCAGGGGAACAGGAAAATATTTTAACGGCTAATATATTTTTTATAAAATAAGACGACAAGAATTATATATATATATATATATATATATATATATATATATATATATATATATAATCTATATACTTTGAGCTATTCTTCATGAATGGATTCATATATTTCAAAGCTCTCGTACATTTCTTAACAAGCAACAGCGTTTTGACATTAAAATGTTTCGGTTTGCAGAAAACTGGTTTGGAAGAAACTGACGTTTTCAAAAAGCATGAAAAACAGAAATAAATATAAATATGTTGCAGTATTTTGCTTTTGCCATTATAAGCTGCGTCCCAGTTTTTCCATTCAAAATTGAAATTGAGAAAATCAGAATATGTTTTTTTTCATAAAAATATAATGAATCGCGAAAATCAGTATTTTTCCTTTTTAGAGCACACTTATATGAATGTTTTACCATTAGTTAAAATAATATATGCTACTTTATTAACAATTATTCATTTGTTTATGGAATAATCATGACGCTCTCGCGACTTTTTATTTCGTATATAAGCACTTGTGTAATTTTAAAAAACAAAATTACCATAGGTTATTAATTATAGGGTATTTGGATATTAAGTCCAATCGAATATAGTGCATTCGTTATAACGATCAGATATTTTAAGTGATTAAAAGTATGCATAGACGCATTTTTTTAATATTTAAGTTTCTATTGCATTACAGCTTCTAAATAATATAGTGTATAGCCAAAACCAAGATTCGTATAGAATTGGCGTATATGTAATTTAAAAAATTTGCTCGAGATCTGGCCAATACTATTATTCTGGTGTATTAGGTCTAGATATTAGTCTTAAATTCCGGTGACAGACTATCAAGAGCAATACCAAGACTAGTCTCGGACGAAGCCCAATCTGACCCTAATGGGGTCTCCTAGTTTTTTTTTCTAGTCTACAAAATACAAATATATAACTATTATTTGTCAATTCTCACATTTTTTATCGCCGTTTCTTTATTTTAGTCAAAATTTTATTGTTAAAAATAATTTTTACAATATGAAGTATTGTTGGATGTTTAATATTTATGAAAGTACATTGTTTTTAAAATTCAGATTTTATGAAAAAAATACCGTATACGGTATAAGGAATTACAATGAGCTAACGGGAACAATTCATACACTTCGCTTAAAATCGCATAAATAGCAAATCTGCGCAAGAGTCAAGAGGTTCTTATCGGTAATCGCAATCGCGCCGCATAAAGACAGTATAAAATTATACTTTTCACTTATAACAAGCCTCGCATTCCCATCTTTAAAGTCCGCTATCCTTTGTCTATATTACAGTTTCCTCTGGTTCGCTTAATTATTTCTTCCCTGCTTAGAATTTTATTAGCCCTAATCCGGCGATGCGTAACGGCGGCGTTCCCCGCACAGCGTAAACGTAATGCATTATTATTTATACGATTTTATTATTCTCGCGCGTATGCTCTTTCAACGTTCTATTTTTAAAACTTTTAAAAAGGTAGATTACAGATCAAGGCGGAAAGCTCTATAGTGATTAATGCTTACGATTATTAACGTTATGAATATGTACGAGATTATGTAGGATGTACAGTACATATATAGTTGAAAGGGATAAAAAAGAAAAGATGTACGATAATATGTAAACATTTTGAATAATACGCGTAACTGTTTGGAGATGGAAATTTATTTAGGACACTCGCCGTCGCTCGGCGTTTCTATTTAGGAAATCTTTTCGAGTTTTACGAACTAAATTGAAAATGACAAAGCCGAAAAACACGCCGCTATTATTTCCTCGGCTATTATGAATTTTCGTTACGTACGAAAATTGTCAACTTGACTTATTTGAAAGCAAACTATATGTTTTTACGTATTTTACCAGTCCCTTGGGTGAAGAATACTACGGAAATCTGTTTATATATAGTTTCAATTATTTAAATACTGGATTGTTGATTACGAATTATAATTTTAATGTCGGCGTTGAGACAATAGTGAATTTTAAAACGCTCAAGAATGAATTTCATACGAGCAGTCTTGGAATTACTGTACGATGAATAATTGCCGGCGATTTTTCATTTTTCAATGAAAATTCAAATTATTTAAATGTATACGTATAGCCCGAAGTCGAAAAGGAGCTCCGCATATTTTATCCCGCATCCATTCACAGCGCTTACTACAACAAAATAACAGAAATGCCTCGGCTCTTCAAAAGTGAAGTTCCCCCGCGCCCGAAGTGTGTATGTATTAATAAAGCGTTGCACGTTATAACTGCGAAGAAGCTGCGCGCGCGCGGGGCCGGCCTCGAGCAGCCCCAAATAATATGCATATCTTTCATCGAGAGAAATTATTCTGTCTCGCAGTAACGAGTCCCGCGTACGCGGTATATGTATATGTATATGTATATATATATATATATATATATATATATATATATATAGCGCGTGCACATACGCCTGCACGTATATGTGCGTGGATGCACGATCGGCTAATATTGGCATATCAACGCGTCGAATCGTATTATGCGCAGCGCGCGGAACCGCCTCGCCGGTGCATCGGCCGGGAAAAAGGAGGGGGAGGGGGTTTCGAGAGAGCTGCGCCGTTTTAACGCCTTCGCGTGTCGGTGCAGATTAAAAATGCATCGGGCCTCATGCCCGAAAATCGCCACCTCTCGCTCGACGCGCGCTCGCGCCCAAAAACTGCGTTTGCGGCTCGCCTTTTGCAAGGAGTCGATGAAAGGGGAAGGGGGAGAGGTGGGGGGGGGGGAGAACGGTACACACACGCGCGCGCGCGCGCACACACACACACAGAGCATATGTACAGTTTTTTGCCGCGAGGTTCGTTGGCTGCGAACTCGTAAGTCTCGATCTGTCCACTGTATATATATATATATATATATATATATATATATATATATATATATATATATCCATGCTGCCCGATCGTGAATCTGTAATACCTAGTTTACAGAGTCACGAAAAAAGCCTTATACCACCGTGAATCACTTAGTCATCCTATTAAAGAATACACGTGTTAGCGTGGCTTATGTGTATTATGAGCTTTGGAAATAAATAGACACCGCGCAGGTGAGAGGATGTTGCGACGAGATATATATCGAAAGAGATTGAGAAAAAAAAAATGAATATATTAGGAGTGGTGGAGAAAAAACAGTGGAGTGTTTGGTTGCCGGATAGTCAATATATATAGTGTATAATGTGCATACACGCGAATATGATTTGAAAAGAGCTCGAAACACGTCGTATTATATCAGAGACAAGCTGTTTCCTCGCAACACATACCTCGACGACGCCTCGTCGATCTTTCGTGCGGGCTTCTTTCCTCCCCCCCCCCCGCTCCGACCCCTTCCTCCTTTGTCATCGAATGCGCTCGAGCAGTGCATCG
Source organism: Sycobia sp. Sy_11 (assembly GCA_018907035.1). Lineage (NCBI taxonomy): Eukaryota > Metazoa > Arthropoda > Insecta > Hymenoptera > Epichrysomallidae > Sycobia > Sycobia sp. Sy_11. Next base: position 522,857 of record JACCIC010000206.1, read on the forward strand.
GCGAGTCCGTGCAGACGGCGGATGTTAACGCGAGGCGAAAATTATATCTTTTTCACCCCGGAGCCTCGGAGCCCGGCGAGAGCGGACGGGCAAGACAGAAAAAGAGACGAGCTGCGCGGAGGGGAGTGGGGGGGGGAGGGAGTAATATACGAAAAAGAGAAAGAGAACGAGAGGGGACTTGTTCTGAATAATAACAACTGTAAAGCGTAAAAGGTCCGAGGGCTCGCATTCCTATACGGATGCGCGAACGAAGCGTTCGTTCGAGGTGTCTGCAAATGAACATCACTTAAACTTTAAGTTGCGTCGGGAGGAGGATATAAGAGGCGGGGAATGAAAGAGAGCGGGTGAGAGAGAGAGAGAGAGAGAGAGAGAGAGAGAGAGGCCGAACGAAAAAGAGAAAGAGGAGGGATATACACAATATCTGGGGGCCCTAATCTCGTCGCCAGGGGTTTTGCGCAACGGGCTGGAAAATCATTCGCGACGGGTGATCGTCGTCCTCGCCGTCGTGCTTTTCGCTCTCCTTTGGCTCCTCCTTTTTTTTTTGCCAGCTGTATTATTACTTACTCATAGGAGAGGCGAAGCGAAGCGTTAACAAAAAAAAAAAAGAAAAGAAAAAGAAAAAAAGAAAAAACAAAAAAGAACACAACAAAGTAGAGGCAAAAAGAAGAAAAAAAGGGAGAGCGAGCGAAAAAGATCAGGAGACTCGCCCGGGATTTTAAGAGCATTTTCCGAGGTTCCGGGAATTGCCGCCACTGTTCCTCTTATCAATTTATTTCTCTCTATTATCTCCTTTTTCCTCTAGACGCGTCGACAGAGCCGATTATGCCGCGTCGATGGTCGCGGCGCCCGCCCATGCATTGTCGACCGAACGGCGACACACGCGCGTTATAAAAAAAAAAGGGAACGATGCACTGATCGATTGTTATTAAAAGCCCCACTTAAGGGAGAGGGCGAGTTCGGTACGTGCGCGGTCACAGAAATTTTTCTTCCTTGACACGCTCAAGTTAAATATAAAGCTTCGCAGCGCTTACATTTAATGATGTTTATATTTTTTTTTTGCGCAATTTACCGTGCATACGCGCGCGAGCGCGCACACACACATAATACATAAACTTGTTGTATAATTTACTTATTCGGATATAAAATGTTTTAAGTCGAAGCGAAATTCATTCGATTCCATTGGATCTTCTTATTAGGCTCCGCGCTAATATATTTCGTGTAACATCTACAATATTATGATAGCCTGCACGCCTCATAAATCGAATTTACGAAAATGCGCGACAAGTTTGTTATAGACTCAACAATTTTCCGTAAATGCTGGAATTCGTCTTCTTGATATCGACGTTTTATTTTTATAAAAGTTTATGCAATACCGAGCTACGGAAGGCACACTTTTTTTCATACATTGAACTCGTATCGATGTTTATTTTCGTTTCAAAGCTTTTAAAGAATCAGTATGAAATTTTCAACAGTAAATATAATTTTACAAATAGAACTTTCGTGAAAGCTTTGCATTGAATCTAAGCGTGAAAAATTGCAATGGACCTCGTCGTGGGCAAGGCGCATAATTCAGTAGAAAATTGGCTTAAACATTATTTTACCTGAATTAATTTGGCAAATGTAAATTTTATTTTTATAAGTACAAAAATTTATGCGTAAGAGAACGAAGCTTGCGCCTTCGAATATACGGATAAAAAAAAGTGACTAAATCTCCGTACGACTGTACCATTGACATTTATAGCCGAGCGGATCTCTATAAGATTTTTAAAAAGTCGACAATGTACTGAAATTGATCAGTAACGCTTATATGATATACCTATGCAGTGGTTTTAAAATCTACGAGGATAAAGTCCAAAAATTTCTAACGTATTTTCCAATATACCGCAGAGAGTCGGTGCGCGTAACTTTATTTCGATGACACAATACATATACATACCGCGTCTATATACTCGGTTGCGTCACGCCGTTCCATAACGGCCCTCCTCGTCCCCCCGCCCCCACCTTCCCATCTTCCTCTTCTCCTCTTCACTGCTTTCTCTATAGCTGGCTCTGTATTTTTCAAATAGAAGTGCAAATCCTTCGGGCGCATCGTCCGGCCTCGGCGCCGTGGCGACGATTTTATCCCTCCCATCCTACTCCGAGCTCCCCCACCCCCGACCATCTATTCTTTTATGCATAAGGAACGAAATCCCACTACAAATGTTTCGAAGTCGTCGGGCGGTAAGCTGTTATTTCATCGAGAATATTCTTATGTGTCGGAAGAGAAAGAAGGGAGAGAGAGAGAGAGGGGGGGGGAGGGAGAGAGACGGTATCGAGATATATAGAGAGCCGAAGAAAGAGAGAAGGGGGAAAGAGAATTTTTTTTCTCCCCTTCCCTCGGTGGCCGGCGAAAATCGAACGAATCGCGGCGCTATTTTGCATATTTTATACGCGACGGGGATTTGCGAACGGCGGGGCGCGTGTACGTGCCTTTATCGCGGCCAGCGTCCGTTCTGCCCCCCCCCCGGGGGGGGGGGCTCGTACTTTTCGTTTGTTAACAGTCGTACTACATAATTCTCCGGGAGTAATAATAAAATCCCCATGGGCGGGAACGAGAGGCAGGATGTCTCAGCGAGAGATTAAAAGCCAGGCTTCGAGCTAGCCAGTCGACGTCGGGCTTTTCGAAAATTGATAAGGACGTATACAAACGTGCTTGTTGGAAGAATGAAAAAAGTCACCGCTTGGCGGTACGTGGCGTAATCTTATCTGACGGAGACAGGCCGAGCCCGTCGATTCGAGGATTGATTGAAAATCTTGGAGGCGACGGAAAATCCATTCGGAAAATCATTATTATCCGACTGAAGATTTGGTTCGGTCAGGTGACTGTAGGAGGAAAATAATGCCCGAGGTTTGCCGAGGCGCCGTTCATTTATGATGGTGACGAGCTCGCGAAAATTCCGAGACTATGCGTTCCTCTACATATGTGCATCGTAAAGAAACGCGCGCGTGTGAGTGCGTCCGTGTGTGTGTGTGTGTGTGTGTGATAGAACGCCAGTCTTCCATACACAAATATAGACACAAGTATAGACATATGTACAGTGAGTATAGGATTATCCGCGCGAGTCCTCTCTCTCTCTCTCTCTCTTCGGTCCTTTCTACAAACGACCTCGTTTCGTTCCCTCTTTCTCGCTCTTTTTTTTCACGCACCATACAAATGTTACCCCCCTCGTTCACCAAGTCCGAACGTTTTATATATATATATATATATATATATATATATATATATATATATATATATATATATATATATATACGTCCATACTCGTACAGTCGCATTATACCCTCTCGCTTCCTTCTTTATAACGACGGGATTTCACACGTCCTGCTTTCATGGTGTGAGCGTGCATTCGTTATCCGGCTCTTCATCTTCGAAATTACTATTATCTCGCGCGAGCGAGCGCGCGTGCGCGCGCGCGTCTGCGTTGTGCTTTATATGTTATATAAGCACAATAGGACGTTTCTGTTTTTCAAAAGGTGTCCTAATGCCTTTGGCTTTGTGAAACTAATGTACATTTATATATATATATATATATATATATATATATATATATATATATATTGGGTTATGGTTGATGGAACTTTATTTGTTTAAATAGAAAGGATATATTTTTTTCATACTACGTCCAGTACGCGGAGCATGAAAATCATTCCCAAACTAGTGATATATGATATGAAAATGATTAATACAGTTATCGCGTATATTCTTTCATTCAAGAGCTATTATGTGCATAATGCGCGTATTTTATACTTGCTTTTAATGAATTATTATTAATTACAAATTGCAGCTAATCAAAATATTATAATAAATATATTCAATTTGTGCGGAGCGAGCGCTCAGCACCGATTTCTATTTTCACTGTAGAGATTTTCATTTAATTAATTATTATGCATATAATTAATATTCTATTTGTACAGAGTCTTTTGCCAAGTAACGCCGACGAACGAAATTTAATTAACGCTTAAAATAAATATCGCATGTGTTCTGTCGCATATATATATATATATATATATATATATATATATATATATATATGTATATAGACGTACCTATATATACATTGATACATTTATTCCAAGAGACATCTTTGTAAAATATTTTTTTAGCGATGTCATAATAGAAAGGCCATAAATTTAACTCTGCTCCCTCCGCGATTACATGTAAATTGCATTTTAACGTATTATACGCAATATTACACATCGTTGATTTGAAATTTCATTCTTTAAAGAGCCGGCACGTTAATTTTCTTCGGGAAAGTGCATACGTGATCGTTTTTACGAGCCCCGTAACACCGGTATCTTAAACGATTGTCACATAACGAAGCGTATTCTAAATCTTCGAACTTGCACGAAGAGGCGCTACTCTATAAATATAAACACTTCCCCCCCCCCCATGCTTCGCGCAGCTGACGGCTCCCATTCGAATTACTTTACCGCGTTAGAATTTTCAACTTTTCCGACGGTTCCGTGCACAGCGTTTTGTCGGGGATCCACCGCAACGAACGGACTCGATTACGTATACATACATATATATATATATATATACACAAACGTATTACCATACATACAACCGATCGAAATCAACGAGAATAAATGATTGCGTGTGTACGTCTCCTTAAAATATCTGACCGAGGAAGTCGAGGGAAAGCGTAATGAGGAAAATCTCACAGCTTATATTATACGTATACGTGTATGTATATATATATATATATATATATATATATATATATATATATATATACGTATAGAGGCGCTATAGCCGAGTCAATCCGAGACTCGAACGAGCCCAGGGCCATTACTGTCCCCCACGCCAGACGAGTGTCATTAATTTTTCTGGTGCGCGCGCGACGACCTATCAGGTACCGGGGGGGGGGGGACTTTTGTAATACCGTCTCGAAAATATCTCTCCGGCAGGGCCAAGACGCTTGTCTCTCTCTCTCTCTCTCTCTCTCTCTCTCTCTCTCTCCCTATCTAAACTTTTATCCATGGGAAACTTTGACGAGGCGGCCGTCAAACGATAAAACAAGGGGAGTTGGATGAAAAACAAAATTATGCTTCGATAATAATCGTTTGCGCGATCACGCCTCGGTACGACGAAAACTGCCCTTATCGCGCGACCTTCGAGCTCGCGAGTCCTGCTTTGCTTCTCGATGAAGTTTTGAAAAATTACAAGTGCGTAAATGTAAGCGGACAGTGAAGCGATTTATCGCGGGATTGGCGGATAAACGATAAGAGCGCAAATGTGTTCGAGGTTTCATTGCACAGCTGATTATAAAATTACAGATTAAATTTAATTTAAAGCTCTGTCGGTTTTCTAAAAGACGTGAATGTTTGAACAAGAACAAGAACGTATTCCATATATTATATTTATATAATTAAATTTCGTGTGTTCAGTGATCAGTTTTAGGTATTAGTTATAATTTTAATCTCATAAAAAATTATTCGAAGAGGCAGTTTACGCATTTTTCAAGATAATTTTTTTTAGAAAAAATTCATTAAAAAACGTGATAAACTTATTACAGGACAATTCTTAGACCTGTTTTTTTATCCATTACACTGGATTACATCGGAAATATCGAACTTACATATATTTACGTTTTTTTCATCGAATAACTTTTTATATTATTTTCATAATTTGATCATTCTGTTATTTCAATGATTAACGCTTTTTGCCTCGGATCAAAGTAAAAAAAAAAAAAAAAAGAAAAACAAAAGCATCACAACAATACCGCAGCTCCTACCGCGCTACCTACATATGATAATATTGTTTTTGTGGCCCGGTGGTGAATCAGAAGGAACCGTAAATCAATTTCAGCCAATCGAGCCACGGCTCTCCTCGCAAAATTTATACGCAAACAAAGGCCACTTCGAAAATTTTGTTGTCTCATTCAATAACGTCCTATTGAATTGCTAATAACCATTAAGAGCGCATATATGAAATTAACCAAGAGTCCGAGCATCACGTGGCAGTCTTGAGACTTTATTTATAGTCTCAGAACGAAAGACCGGCCGATGCGGTATTCTCAATTCGTAGTTTCGCAGTGGCCTGTGTAAAAAATATATTAATTAATGCATATATATATATATATATATATATATATATATATATATATTTCTATAACATAACGGATGTTTAAAAAATATATACTGGACAATAAATTTAACAAAGAATTTTGGATACCACGTTCATCGGCTCTAGAGATTTTACCTGTTGATATCTTGATGTACAATAGGCGCGAGCGGGAGATGTCGGGGGCTGGTGCCGGGGGCGGAAGGGGGGGGGCGTAAAAAGAAAAGATTCACTGCTTCCATGTCCATCGAAGGTTTATCTGCGCAAGACCGCCGAGATAAGTCCTCGTGTCCTTTTGATTAACCTTATCTAAGAGCGGTCTTAAAGACCGGCTGCTGCTACTCCGCGCTCCCCCCCTTCCCACATCCCGCATGTCCGCGAGCCATGAGAACCAAAGTTTTTAATTAATCTCCTCCCCTCTCCCTATCTCCCGCCCGCTCCATTCCTCTCTCTCTCTCTCTCTCTCTCTCTCTCTCTCTCATCCCTCTCTTTCGAGTCTCTCGCAAAGAGTTTCATAAATGTGAATAAATTTTCAGACTACATATATATATAGTTGGGCACACGCAGGTATGCGTGTAAGACAGTGTACGACGCTCGTGAGCTAGTGCGTACGCACGGTTAATATAAAGAGGGAGAGAGATATCCTCTCGCGCGAATCGACGTCCCCTATTCTTAGACGCTCGCGCGCGCATACGAGCTCAGGACCCTATTCATATCCGCACATGTTTCACGATAAGGAGTCACCTGCAATTAAAGTCAGCGGGCTCTCTTTCCCTCCTTCTCTCTCACTCTCCCTCCTTGGGCTCGCCTCTCGACGGAGAGTCGATGCCCGTGGGCTTGGGCGCGCCGGTAGCGGCGGCGGCACAGCCGCAGGCCTCTCCTCCTCTCGTTTCCCCGTCTGACTCTCTCTCTCTCTCTCTCTCTCTCTCTCTCTCGCTCTCGTGGATATTCGACTCCACCTGCTGTACTTCGTTATAGTCGGGAGGGCCGGCTTCCATTTTTTCCGCTCGCTCCTCTTTTTTTCTCGCCGAGCTGACTACCTATACTCCCTCTGATGTCTTCTCCTTCTTTTTTTTTCGTGCACCGACCGCTGCCGCCGCCGTCGCCCTGCCGCCCGCGTGCATTCCTCCGGCGGCGGCGGCGGCGTGGCACGGCCGAGTTCTTTCTTTTCTCCCGTGTGCCTCCTATCTCTCTCTCTCTCTCTCTCTCTCTCTCTCTCTCTCTCTATTCCACCTTTTCTCTCTTTCTTCGCTTATATATATATATATAGCGAGCGTGCGCCTTACCCCATGTTGAGAAATGGGATACGATGCAGCAGCGCCCTGGAAAGAGGGACTGCGGACTAAGGAGAGATTAGATTAGGCGCGCATAGGGGGAAAGGGAGCAGGATGCGACAGGGGGAGGAAGAACGGGAGAATATTCTGCGCCCGCGTCGGGCGGTCGTATATGCGGCTGTAGTCTGTATGGCGCACGCGTAGGCACACGTGCACGCACACGCACGCGCACACACATACTGGAGGATGCCAAGTGGGACGCGGCCCAATGGAAAACTGTTGCACCAGCGAAACGTTATGATCGCGGGGTCGAGGAGAAGGAGGTGCGTTCGGTAAAAGGGGCGCAGACGTAGATCGAGCGATTCGTGGATTCTGAGAAAAAAGGGGGGAGAAACGAGCAATTGACTAATAGTAATGGCTCCCTGCTTAGCATTTGAACACATAGCTGGCTCCCGAGCTGGCACCTGTGTGTGTGTGTGTGTGTGTGTGTGTGTGTGCGTGTGTGTGTGTGTGCGTGTGTGTGTGCGCGCGCGCGTATATAGGACTTGGTAACGTGTTACACCAGTTACAAGACGTTGCACTCTCGGAAGTCATGGATCGTTCTCTCACTCTCTCTTTCTAGATAATATATATATATATATATATATATATATATATATATATATATATATATATATATACATAGATGCGAGTGAGTTAATGTTATTGGTTGATTAAAATGCAAATCGAGTCTTGGGATTTGTTACATATATTTCCTCTCAACCCCCCGTGCAGAATTGCGTACTCAAGACATTTTTTCTTTTTTTGTCCGAGCTTCAGTTATATATATATATATATATATATATATATATATATATATATATATATATATAATTTTCATGCCTACTACGTTGATATGATATTCCAGACAGTCGAGGGCATTTAATTATAAACGCAACAGATATGCATCTGTGTGTGTGTGTGTGTGTGTGTGTGTGCGCGCGCGTGTGTGTGTGTCTGTAAGGGTGGAAAATAGCATGGATTAAAAAATTTTCTCAGATATTCGCACCTATGCATATGCATATATTCAACTTCTTGTTTCTGTATTGCGAATCGATCTAACAGACATCACTACATTATGCATAGAGATGAGCGTTTATTAAATATATTCTTGCTTATTGACCAACTATATAATATTTTTCATATATATATATATATATGGATACGTGTATAAAGTTATGCTGATACTCAGGCATAACTATAATTAGATGTCACGCACTGGATTTGAAATATGTATTCTTGCTTTAAGAATGTTTTTTTTTTCTTTATCAAATTGGATAGACCTGTCCAACAAGTTCCATTAAATTTTTATAACCGTCCTGATCTCTCGCGACATCGCATTAATAAGTCATAATAACGTCTCTAACTATAACGTTCACCGTCCGTATGAAATATAAAACGCTATTCGCCGAGTGAGTATGAGCGTTCCTATCTACTCGTTACTATATACATGTATAAACTGTCGAACTAAACCAATTAAAAGCCGCGTCCTGTGCTAGGGATAATTGAGAGAGTGTAATGTACACACGCGCGTGCGCGTCCGCGCCCGCGCACACACGCACACAATATCGAAAACGTATCGGAGAAAAATACCCCCGAACAAAGGTCAAGAGGTGCGCTCTCGCGCAACACGCTCCGTTAACGTATATGGCCACCATTATTAATTTATTAAACCTCCGACGAGGCGCTTCATGCTTCCCTCCCCCCCGCCCACAATCGCTTATACATCGAATAAAAACACTCTCCGCGAGAACATCGAGCGTGCATCCCCTGCTCAACTTCCTTCAACAAATTTAGTTATAACATCGAGCGGCCGCGGCAGATAACCGGGGATTAGAAACAATCGCCTCCTTTATGTAAAAGATCCTTAACGCTAAACGGAGCGCGGTGCTGTTGGATTACTCGTATACCGCGTATATTAATCTATTTATCTATCTGTAATCTGTACATCCGCGTACACGTATGCATGCATGTCTATCGCTAAAGCACGACCGAGAAAGTCTTCGCGAATCGTGCGGGTGCGATCTCTCTCTCTCTCTCTCTCTCTCTGTCTCTCCATCGAACGCTCGTGGCTCGACGCGTCTACGAAGTCACGTCACTCCTCTACAATCGGCCAAACGCGAGCCTCCTTTTCGGTCCCTCCGAACGAGCCGCGGTTCAATTTATGCTTTAGCGAGAGAGCGCCGCGAAACGCCGACGAGCGCGATAGCGACTATTAGTGGACACGCCCGCGATCGCCGTGTGGGAGCAGCTCGGCATTCCATTATCTCGGCCCGATGATTAAATTCCAATTTGCTCCGCGGACATTCGAGCGTCGCGCGAAATTATTACATGTGCAGGTGTGCGTGTATATATATATATAACATAGCTCTATCTTTGACCAGGACTAGCACCTTTTTCCTCGTCTCGCATGGCGTCGTAATGCATATTATGTTATATGCAAATGCAGGCGTTATAAGTATGTAGGGCGAGATCGGCGGAGTCACGGGTATATAGGTACATACACGCGTGTACATTGTGCACTGAACAGTGGACGCGCGCGGGCGGTAATAGGGTGAGGAGAGAGAGAGAGAGAGAGGAGAGAGAGAGGGGGTGGGAGGCAGACAGAAAGAGACCACCGGTGCGCGAACGAAACGGGAATAATGGATGAGGACGGCGGGGTCGCGCGATTAGATATTATGCGATCTTGCTATTATATATCTATATACGCGCGCGGTATCCAGGTGCCGTTTGTTTGCCTTTTATTTATTTTTCCTTCCTCACTTTTACAATGACGATTATATCGGGTGGCTTGTATCACTTTTCGCCGTGCTCGTCGTTCATGCTTTGCATTCTGCTGACGGAGTTAAAGGTAAATAGAACGCCGAGGGTGTTTTTATTTCGAAGATGAATTTATTCGCGTTGCATTGGCTCTGTACGCGGAAAGTAATTAAGGCGAGTGGAAGATGGAGAGGGAATGTCTGAGAGCTGCTGATAAAGACATACGCTTTATATAATATTTAATATATGGATATGTGCGAGTATCCTGAAAAAATGCTCCTCCCTGTACCTACGGCAAAAACGTAAAATTCATTGCGAGCAATATAAACAGGTCAGTTTAATATATCGATTTCAATTTGACACGCTTCACTAAATGTCCACATTCGAGTTAAAGTGGGCGTTTTGTCAGTGTAGCAATTTAATTGCAGACTGCTGCATTGATAAATCACAGCCTCAGCCTCCAAATGCTTTTGATGGAATATAATTAAATCGTAACGACATTCGAAAATGATCGAGCCAAAAACTGCGTTGAAATTAGATAAAACAATGTCTCGGTAAATGATTAAATGAAATATGTAGAAATAGCGTTATTGCAATCACTGGTAATTCGTGTGTCAGTTGTACTAAAAATTTTACAGATATTTAAAATCGTCGTACGTGAATTAATACAAATTTTTGAGACTTTTTTTTAGAGACGAATTCGAGGATTCGTTTAACACAATTGAGCCATGAAGAGTTTATTCAAAACGATTATAATGCTTATTTGAAATAAAAAGTTTAAGCCGACTTTGTCCCTTACGGAATTTGATCTGCTAAGATAACGCGCCCCTTGAATCTACGAGCTTAAATAATATTTCACTGTAAAAACAGGTTGGCGAACTTTTAAATTAATAATATCTTTTATAATGATTTACTCTCCTTCCACGAAATTTAATCGTCCGCATTCTATCCGAACATTACGAACTTCTCCTTCTTTGCTTATCTCGAGGAGGGTCGACCGACCAGGGAAAAGAAGATCCTAACTCGTACCTATATAAACCTATATCTAACGTGCTAATTAATGCTATTACCGGCCTTTGTTCACCGCTTAGTCCCGGGCTAAGGCAGGTCTTACACACACGTGCAACGCAGACACACACACACACACACACACACACACACACACACACACACACACACACATGTATACGAAAATCACGATACAACATTACGCAGAACCATATAGATATAATGCAGGTGATCGTTAAGCGCAGCGCGCGCCTATTATAAAATCTGTAAAAAAGTAGAGAGACGTACTTATTCGTGCTTATCGAGCAGCGTCCTGCAAAAAATTCAAACAAGAGCACGAAAAAAGTCGTAGGGGCGAAGGGGTTTGGGCGAGGGGGGGGGGCGGGGAGAACTGCAAATAAAGGTATTTTATAATGGATACATTACCTGGATATATAATGGGAACCTTTACGGCGAATTTGAGAAAAAGAGGCGAAACCGAGAAACACGGCGCGTGGTGGCGGGGGCTTGGGCTTCTCGTAAGAGAACGAGAGAAAGGGAGAACGAGCTCGCGTCTCGAAAAGGAGAAGCAGCGAAAGAGATAACGCGGCGCAGAGGGGGGGGGGTTCGGGGGGGGGAGATGCAAGCACCGTCTTGGCGCAGGCGCGCGCGCGCGCATGCGACCGTCCGCCAGCTTGTACGCGCGCAGATAAATGCGATGCGCGACCGCGCGCCGCGCAATCGCGACCTGGGAGCGGATTCCTGGGCTCATTAGGGTGAGCGGGGGGGGGGGACGAATGCGCGCGCGAGCGCAAGCGGCGAGACTAATTCGAAGAGCCACGCGCCCCCCCCCCCTCCCCGTGGAACGACCCGGTCGTCGAGTGGCGGCTGGAGGGGGGTGGGGCGGCGAAGCTACCAAGAGTAACCGAGCTACTGCGAAAATAATTGTTGCCCACTGTAAACAGATGCTGCGGCGTCGTTGAAGGCGTGCTGCAGGGGCAGCGGCAGCCAGCGGCAGCCAGCACGCGCTGCGGGCCCTAAACGAGAAATAGTTTGCCTTCAGCTCTCTCTTTCTCTCGGGTCCCTCGGATTATATATATATATATACATGCAGGTACAGAACGACTTTATTCCAAGATGGGCGGAGATTCTAAACACGCCTTTATCTTTATGCATCAGCGTAATCAAGGGAGAGGCTGGAGAGACAACAGGGGGTATTTTCATATATATATATAATATAGGGATTTGTATAATCTATCCATGGAAATGGACGTTGTCTCGACCGGTCTCGACTTTGGAGGGGCAGCGGGTTGGGAGAAGGATAGCCCTTGAAATTTCGAAAGACTGATCATTATACTCATAGGGACTGACGTGTAAATGATTCATTCTCATAGCTGAACATGTGGTTAGAGCAGAGTTTAACTTCGAGAATCATTCTTTGTCTATATAATTTTTATAAAAAGAAATTTTTTTGATCTGCCGTATGGACTTTACGTGTAAGCTGGAAGTCGATGGAAGTATTAAATCAATCGGTATATACGTTATACGCTTTTAATCTAAGTATTATATATAGTGGATAGAATTTTCAAAAGTAATAGAATATAAATCATCCTTTATGGTTGAAAATAGTGTGTATCTCTTCCTACAAAATTTCCTGTTTTCCAGTTATTTGTCACGACGAGCATTTTTAGATTTTCAAACTCCCTAGTCGAAAATTCTTCTATTCTAATTGGTATTTCAATGGAGTTATTAATTTCTATTAGACCACGGTGCACATAATTTGTTCAAAAAGTTAAAACCATTTCGAATTGATAACATTTGTCCAGATTTTGACTGATTTATTAAACCTTTATGCATCAAATATAATGAATCGTTAATATTTGGCATGGATTTCAATCGACTTTTCTATTTTATTCATCCAATTACAAATGTAAAACGTGACGAATATAATATTTCAACAGCCGCGTTAAAATCGAGCAATTACTTAAGCGATTAAATTATTTATATTACCACTGTCAATACTAACATTTAACATTAATTCGTCGTTTATTGCGATCGCATAAAAGTTTATAGATTCATCTGAAGCGAAAGCAAACAATTACTATGTACATTCAACATAAATCAGTCGCGGACGACGGTTTTGTCCATTTCTTCTCTATTCAAACTGACATATCAATTTAACGAATCTATACGGCTCATTCAATCTCCTCACAATATATTGTAAAGAAATTCGTATTTATATAACTATAAAGATTCAAGTTCTGGTTTGTCGAACTGCCCGATTCGGTTTTTACGACGCATTCGGCCAATTATTATTATTATTATTATTATTATTATTATTATTATTATTATTATTATTACCCAGCTCTACGCCCAGACGGGGGAAATCCAATTTATTGGAGCGTGGGCGACGTATATCGACGATGCGGCCCAGGCGCGGTTGGAATTGCCGGCGTACCGCGCCGAGCTCCTGAAATTTTCGGCGTGCATTCCGGAGAACGCGCGCGGGCGCAGGTGCAGATACCCGCTGTGCCCGGTAATGCCCGGACTGCTTCGCCCTCCTGAGGTCAGTTTAAGATCATTATACATATATATATATATATATATATATATATATATATATATATATACAACTTTTAGGCCTGCACCGACCTCGAGGTCCGTTGACTGGGGAAAAAAATGTCTAAATTACGTTTTTATGCTCCCTCGTTAAGACGAGCCTTTTGAGCCTGATGGATTTTTAACGTTCTATTCGGTGAATCGTGTATCTAACAATACTCGTTAGTCTCTCAGCATTATAATACAGTTGCGTCATTAATAATCTTCGATACGGATTTTAAACAACATTCGGGCGCGATTTGTCAGTATAATTCCATAATCGAACGTTTATTTTCTCCTTTGCACGTCCGCGCGCACGCACGCGCACATCCATACGCAGACATTCACCCACACGTGCAGACGCAGTCGCGCGCCCTCGCATGCACACGTGCGCTCGGGCACAATCGATTTTGCAAAAGAGAAATCGGTGGGGGGGGCGGGGCGGGGAGGGGGGTCGCGCCCGCCGAGCCGACACTCTAGGAAGGAATCGATTAAGCCGAGCACAATCGCGACGGCCCGATTAGACGCAGTCGTAAATTAAGCGATTGCTCGCCAAAGCGGCAGCCTCTCTCTCTCTCTCTCTCTCTCTTCACGCGTCCCGCCACCTATAATAATCGCCGAATTGACATATAGGCGCCCATTCGACTCGGCGATATATATATATTTCGCGCGATGCACGTAAGCGTCATATCGACACGCGGGGGAGGCCATTGTTCCCATCCTCCTCTCCTCCATTTACCACACAATCCGAAAAATGTCACAGAATAGCCTCCAACAATTCATTTAAAAAATACACAGCGATTTCTTCTTAGGCAATATTACCAACGTTGAGGTTCATACTGTAATTTTCTGAATTTTAGTAAATACCGTTGATAGAAATATGACATTTTCTCTAATAGGTCCAGTAGTAACAATGGAATTATCTCATCATCGTCACAAAATAGTAGAATGAAAAATTTTAAGAAATTAGTGAAATTAAAAAAATAGGTAAAATTATGTTTAACTCTTAAGACTTGTTCGCTATTAGACGACTTGTTTATTTCGATTCTAAGTGATAATTAAGCTAATATCAATGAAAATATTTATATATAATGGCATGATTCAATTTTACCGATTTAATACATAAAATCAAAGAATAAGATTCTTAAGCTATACGATATTGAAGAGTACGCAGTTTACTTGACGAAAGTAGTTTATTAATATAGAACATGTATTGAAGCTATACAGAGGTATGGTTGCGTCCAGCACGGACGGGCGTCGTGATGCAACTGATGAGTGTAGAGCCACGCGTGGTATATGAGCAGAGTTCAGAACATATAGGTGGCACTAACTATGGCTTGACTTATGATATACATGGACTTACACTTGCTGTTTTTACATTTACAACAAATATTTACGAAATAATTGCAAAGAAGTAATAAATCGTGTTTATTATTCGATGTTTTATTTTAAATATTTAAATGTTAATTAATATCGCATTAAATATTAACATGAAAAATTCGAATCACGAATATCTAACTTTCTTAATATCTAAGTCTTCTTTCAATTTGGGACTTAACGTACAATATTCGATGTATGTATTTGTAAAATTAATTTCTTTAACTCAATATATTTAATTCGATTTTTCGCTGTTATTATTTATTATTATATATTATCCAGGGGGAAAATAAGTCCCACGCCTTGAATGACTGGCCTAAAAGATGCGAATAAATACAACGTCAGTTATCAGCCCGACCTTGATTAGAGAATTCTTTTTAATGTAACTGAATAACTTCTAAATTCCCTACTATTTTACCTATCTATTTTAATAATATTAATATAATTAGTAAAGCCAATGAATTTCTACAAAATGCCTCAGTATGAAGAACAATTGTTTTTAGTAGAGATATACCTCTAATCTCTATAAGTGCTAGAGTTGAAGTTTAATTTTCACTCGTATGGTTATTGCGCGATTAATATTTACGAAGATACGAGGAAAAAATACGTCATGCGCGCGCTTTTGCCTGCTATGGATTCTGCCCTGCCGCTGAGTCCGCGCGCTTGCACGTGCAAACGGTGTTTTCAGGTGCGGCCGAGCTTACAATATATACAATATAGTATTTAGCTCATCCATGTGTATAAATACATATGGCGATACAGACGTGATCTTATGGAAGAAGACGTTGCGCTTACACAATGTCAAATTAAGCCTATACGGGGCCTGGTGCATTAAACGTGCCCCTCGCCCCTCCTTATTTAAGGCTGCGAGCTTTCAAACGGAAATGGAAATAAATATGTTTCACAACTACGGACTTTCGCTTGGAACAGGAATCTTAGATAAATGGATTTACTAAAATAAATAAGAAAAATTTATTCGGACTTAAGCAATATGTAAAATAAAAACACAGAATCAACTATGCATTTTTTCTTCTTCTTCTCGTATTAGCAACATCAGGCTATTTAATCGATTTTGGTATTTTTCGATAGTAATCTGTGATATAATAAGAATTAATTAATTTTCGATAATTACATTGGATAAATGATCCCTAATAGTAATAGTCAACGCTTGTCAATCTGAAAAGCTTATAGACAAGCACATAGGTACAAGAACTCGAAAGGCTATATGAATATTAGAAAATATTGGCATCATCGCAATATTAATTATTCCATTTCATGCAATATTAGAGGACACATTGTATTATCCTATTTTTAATTATTTTTTTTGAATTATACGACGTGTGAAGCAAGCTCGACATTGGATTTATACATTCCAAAATATATATATATTGAGCCTATTGGCAAATCTTCTGTTGAATCATTCGAATAAATGACCCCACCCCCAAATCCGGTGGCTTTTAGTTCCATATGATGTACGATCGATAGTTAATAAATTAGTTAGAAATCCAAATGAATTGATAATGTAACGATAGGCTTCGCTCCGGGCTTTTGATCCGAAATGTAATCCGTCTATTATGACATAAAATGTTTGAATTGGAAAAAACGGACTTTTCAGATCCTCGTAAAATTTTAATTTGCGTTTCTTTGTTTATGTTGCGCCCTTGACTTTAATCTTATTATTGCCGACAAATAGATTTTTTAAAAATTTATGCTGCGTCCGAAATTTGAATAGTTCAACGCGTAAATTTGCAATAAAGTCAACTAATGGCAATAGTAAATGTGTTGACTGAACGAGAGAGAAATAAATTTTTTTTAAGCTTTAACCATGAGTAAGGTTTAATCTGTGTCATCTATAGTTTCATAATATAGTAATGAAAGAAATCGGCAAAAAAAAAACTGTAGGTATACTTAAAGGAATTACAAAACTGCCGAACTTCGATTTTTGTTCTCTTTCTCTTGAGATATTTTAAAATAATTATACAAGTGTTGTCATATTCGAAAAAACAAAACTGCATATACTCTTTGATACTATACTTCTTTACTAAATTTAAAGAGTATCCAGAGCAACAAAAGAAACGTAAAAAAAATATTGTACTCTTGTGTCTTTTAAATATGCTTGTCAAAACCCATTATGCTATACAAATATATTTTTAGCATTATCATATCTTTGAGTAGAACACTTTTCTGTCAAAATCGTCTTTTTTCAATAATTTTATAATCATACTAATATTTTTAATCTATTTTTTATTTGCAAAAAGCAGAAAAAGAGTTCATACACATGTTGGCGTAAAATGTCAGACGTAGAGTCGAATAAAGAACTCGGATTTGACTCGATTCACTTTATTTTTTATATGTATATCCCAAAATCTTTTTAACCATTAAATTTCCGATGGCTTCGCCAATTGTACTCGACAAGTTAGAAGCGTTATCTCGACATTTGGGGACATTTGCGTCGACACGTTGTTCAAATACAGGATCGAACTGAGAAAACAGCTCTATAGGATTCCTAAATATTTATCCCTGTAATGAGAACCCAATAATTGCTTCTCCACATACAATGGTAATTCTCGATACGCTTCCCGTTTGTAGTCTAGCACTTTGCTTGAGCTTCTCTCAAACCAATTGCTTCTAACGTATCGATACGAAAATTGACTTGCCTGCTTACAGCCAAAACGAAATATCATACAGCGATTGCGCTCTTTATTATTTTCTATTTACACGACAGCAAATCAGCTGGTCGACTTCATTCCATTTTGAGAATTTTGTCTTTACAAAATCATCGTCTCGATCGTCTGAAGACGTTTTACATAGAACTTTTTTTTTTTTTTTTTTTTTTTTAATAAAACATTTTAATTTATGCCTGACTATTTCCGTGGCGCTCTTTTGACAGTATATTTTTTATGATTATGGAGGTTTTCCAACATCGGGGCCCCGATGGTTCAGCAACGGCGCCGCGAGGCACGCGCGCGATTGCTTTACGGCAAAATGGAGTTTCAATTATGCCCGCAAGATCCGTTCGGCATTGCAAATTACTATATCGCGTCCGTATATATATATATATATATATAAGGACGAATAATAGCTCCAGCTGTAGTCCGCCCCCCACCCTACCGCGCGCGTTTTCCGCGCTACCTTTATAATATACACGTATACACACCTCCCTGGCGCGCGCCACCGTGTCTCATGGGAATATACCGCGAGCGTGCGCGCGTGCGTGCGACGCTACACGCACGCACGCTCGCTACTTCTTCGCCGTTTCGCCACATCGAGTAACGCGCCGCGGTTGATTCGTTTTACCTCCTTTCGCTCCGCGCCACCGCCTCGCTCCCTCTTGTCTTTCCTTGGCTCTCGCGCCCCCTCCCCGTCTCGCCCCTCGGATTGTTTCGTGCGAAACGCAAACTTTTGCGCAGCTGTGCAAACTCCTGAATTGCTGGGAGGTGATTAAATTTGATTTTTTTTTCTGTTTTTTTTTTTTTTTTTTTTATGTTCTTCGTGTTCTCGAGAAGCTGTTTAAGACAATCATTGGAGAGCAAGCACTTTGTTTATGAGAAGTTCAAGCATGAGACATTATAGGTGTGTGGAATTGTTTTTCATTGGCTACGTTTTGCATCGCTCCTCGTGGATAAGATTTTAATTAAATTCAATTTATTTGATTGCGAGGAACCCTATTCCTTTTTTGCATCATAATTCTCTAAAGAATGGATCTCGATGGTATTATATTCATTTCATATTTCTGAACTTGTGGATTACGTTTTTCGGGAAAGAGATCACGCGATGAGCGAGACGGGAAACAGAATTTTGATATTACATATATCTTTGAATATCTGACGATATACCCGTACACAATCGAGCGACTTTCAAAATCGGACTGTAGAAACCACATCTATCAATACCAGTTCATTAGCATATGAAAATGTAAAATAAGTACGCAGTCTCGTTTCTGAGATGTTGTAGTTATCCCCCCCCCCCACTCCGTGATTTTACAGCGCCGCGTCCGTACCCGTTAGGCCGGCAGGACATTCAAGTTTTTAATCAGAGATTCTGATTCAATTTCTTACGCCACGGATTTTCGTACACACTTAGCTAGGAGCTGGTTCGAAGGAGAAGGAAAAAAAAAATTGAATGTCGAGAAGGAATGCGAAGGAAGCTTCTTGATCGAATTGCCTGGAATCCGAGTCGGATAATTTTACATAATCTTAGCCGGCTCCGTAAGCGTAAATATACCCACGATCGGCGACGAGGGGTCCTCGGAGAAATCCCCGCTCTATGTATCGTAGGGAGCTTTATCATTCGTTAGAACTTAACGGAATCAGTGTCGTTCGTAAAGCTAAATTCCGCGTCGTGTTGCGTTATTCCTCCTGCAGCCGCCTCCCTTGGCAGCTTAAGCGCGCATACGTATTGTGCATTTTGCGCGCGAAGCGCGCCCCAAACCAACCAGCCCTTCGCCACCGTACCTTGGCGCGGACGGTTTTTCGGCCGCCTATATCTGTCGTGGCTCCCGGAGTCGTGGAAGCTACACGCGAGAGCTCCTCCAGTCCGCCTCCTCCTTCATCCTCCCTCTCTCATCCCGGCTTTATTTGCATTATTCCCCGATGAGGCCGGCGAGCGAGCGAGCGAGCGAGCGCTCGGTCATTATATACGGCGGGCGTCCCGACGATCGCTCACATGTAGAGCGAGGGTATAATACGCGGCACCCGTACGCGCGAGCCCAAATCGGCGGCTCTCGCGCGTATATATATATATATATATATATATATATATATATATATATATATATATATATACATATACTCGGTACTCACGGTGCACCGACGCGACGGCGGGACGGGGCGGGAGGATTTTCGGTTTCGGTTTGCTTCTTCGTTTGCCTCCGATCGGCGGAGCGGGGGGGGGGGAGGAGAAAAAAAAGGCCGCTGGATTTTTAATGCCCCGGTGTTAAGCGCGCTCGTTAAAAGAGCGACAAGTAATCACAGTTATATTCGATAATTTTACGGGGGGGGGCGGGGTGAAGGAGGGACGAAGAGGCCCAGGTGCAATCGAGGGCTTACGGATTGGATGATAGGGGGATGCAGTATATGTAGGTATGTATCGGTATGTATGTATTTATATATATATATATACTTGCGATTTTTTTATAGTTGGCCGGGCATGACTTTTTTGTTCTCTTACACGCGTATGGGCATTATATGGCGAAAGGCTATAGTATCACCTGACATGCAAGTATTCCGTTTCGTTGATCGATCTTATGAATATCATACAATTCCTGCGAGAGTGGGAAAAAAATTTTTTCTTTTTTAACGAATTTCGCTTTCCTTCGACTTACTGTGTATGTATTAAAATGAAATTTAATGAGCATATAGCTTTTTATACACAGCCGGCAAATTCTATTTTCCCACAGCTTCAGGAAATTTAAAATACGCACAAAATTTTTTGTCTCTCATGCGCACTAGATGGAGAAGTTCCGAGTAACAGTTACCGCAATAAGGCGATTATACTCTTTCTATTTATATCTACATATATATTTCTCGCCTTGTTTGTGCGTAAAACCAAGAAAAGACTTAGGCGAACTCGCGCGTGCCGCTCTGGACGCCATATGCCCGACGGCGATCCCCAGTCCCCGCCGTATACCTGCACGTAGAATCTCGTTGGCCTACGCGACTTATGGGATTTCGCGCGGTACCAGATATCGCGCCACGCGCGCGCAACATCGGCGGCGCGGCAGGGGGGAGGAGGGGGGGGGGAGGGAGGCTCGCGTGACGACCGGCATGTTTGCCGAGAGGCACTGTCCGTCGTGGCTCTGCGCCGAGAACCGGCGAGAGAAAAGGCTTATAGTACGAGGTGCCCTTTCGCCCTATCCCTCCTTTTCTCTATCTCTCTCTCTCTCTCTCTCTCTCTCTCCCTCTCTCGCACTCCCCCTCGAGACTCTGCCTTTCCCTTCAGTTAGTTCAGCTTCCTCTCTGGACATCAGTCCGTTCGTTTGTTTCTCCCTTCCTCCTCATCAGTGTATTTCTCCAAGAAGGAGCGGTATATAGTGGAGTCCCTGGTTGCGCAGCGCCGTTGTCCTTTAATTTCTCAGAAGCCCCTCTGTATTTTATGTACGTACGTGCACAAATGTCTAGGCCAGGTTTGCGTGTTTATATATATATATATATATATATATATATATATATATATATATATAAGCTGGTGCACATGTGTTCGCGAACGTCCGCGCTGCTCGCGTATTCCGACGCGCGCACGCGGGTGCACAGGCACGATGCGGGGAGAAAAGAGACGGAGAGGCTCACGCCATGCCACTGCGAATTGCCGTCACGCGACCCTTCTCTCGCTCTCTCTCTCTCTCCATCCCTTCCTCCCTCTTTTTCTGTCCGCCTGCAGATTAACAAAATAAGGTATATGCATATCTAATATGCGACTTGTTTAAGCGTGGAATATTTTATTTTTGAACGAACCGACGAGAGAGAACTGGATTATTATATATTTTGAAAAACCATGCAAATTAAATATCTTGGCGCGAGGGATTTATATACCCGTGTAAATTAATATGGGTGTATATTACTTTAGAGCTGAAATACTGCCAACGGCCAGTCCGGCCAGTATGGAGAAAAGCAATTACGCTAAGTTATTGTTATTGTTACACGAAGTTCAGTGGGGGCTTTCTGGCTTTAGAACTTATTGTTGTAACAATTTCTGTTATTCCTTGGCTGTTCCTGAGTTTGCGAGAGTTTCCTAAATAAATTATTTGAATCGCATGTAATAATAAAGCGATATTAACGTAAAAAAAAAAATAAGAATGATTTTTTTAAACGCGGCAGGAAATTATCTCTTATTAATATATGTTCGATCCGTTCATTTTTAAAAAGCAAGCAACGATTCTCCAACGGCAATGAATGTTTTATGGCATTTTATTGATCTTCGTGGCTGATACAATTTGTGATTTTTCAATTGTTAATTTTTCAACTCAGCTGCTAATTAAGAAGATATAAAAAAAGAATGCAAATTTTATGACAATATTTTATTATGGAATAAAGATTCTTCAAGGAAACGTCAAATCATACGTACATAAAATATAGAAATGCAGGCTTCGCATAATATAACCTACTTAACATAATCCTCTTGAGAAATATACAGAATATCCTAAAAATGCAGAGGAGTAAAAAATACGAACGGGGTATCATGGCGACGTAAATATATATATATATATATATATATATATATATATATATATATATAATTGCATATCAAATGTTTTCCTCCCACGTCCCGCGTGCGGGCCATTCGAGTTTATGTACTTGGCCGAAGTCATATTATATTATACGGAGTCAGCATGTCGAGGATGATTTGTAATGGAGCGCATCGGCGAGGGGCGGAGGGGGGGGGGGAGACGCGGGCCCCGCGTTTACGATGCACGGAAGCTCCTTGGCGCAGAGCGAACCGGGCGAGCGTTTTCATCGGCATGCGCGCGCGCGTATGGAGAAATGTTTGCTAATTGCCATTAAATATTAGCCCCGGCGCTGGGATAATTGAGCGGAATCAAATATCGCTCGCGCCCTCGCTACGCGTAGCCGGCTCGCCCCGGGTGCGCGCGTGTATATAATACACACACACACACACACACACACATATATATATATATATATATATATATATATACATTAGAGTCTCCCTTTGGCGCTTTGCGCGCCGCGCAACGCACCCGCATCCGTCCGCAGTAGACGTACCTGTACACAGTATGTGCTCCTTTTCATTTCGCGATTACTTATTCCCTCTCTGCGCGATGGCGCGGCAGGGGTGGGGGAGGGGCGCCGCGCGCGCCCGAGTCTCCTTCAATTTCAAACACTCAGCGCGCTAGCGAGCACGAGAGGGGGCGTCTTCTACTTCATCTCCGGTGTTGCTTTTCGCATTTCCCTTTGAATCAGCGAAAACAGTTGCGCGAGCGAATTTCTAAATTATGTTCCTTATCAAGGGCTCTCGTCTGCATATACGAATATATATATATATATATATATATATATATATATACATATATATATATATATATACATATATATATATACATATATATATATATATGCATATATATATCTATGTATATTTTCGTCGAATGCCCTCTTTTAGCTTGAATATTTTCTTCCGGCATTTTCAAGGAATTTTAGAAATGAAATCGCGCAGCGTTGCACAAGCGCAATAATGCTGATGCTATATACAGATATTGTATATATATATATATATATATATATATATATATATATATAGATGGCCCCCTTTATCCTTTTACGCACATTTTTGACTACATAACTCGATCTTCGAATTGCTTTCGAAATTAAAGGTGAACGTTTAAAATGTTATCAAATTTATTTGACGGAAGAAATTCGCGTCCGCCTGGATCATGAATATTTTCTGCGTGCAGTTCAATTACAACATTCCTTGCTCGTTTATAAGTTATTAGTAGATTAAAGAGCAAAATTATTAGTCTTGATGTGTAAAAACAATTGAATAATGCACCATTTTATTATCGATAATGCATGTAACAAAAGTAAAATTTTGCATACGTGCAGCCGGTTATCATTTTATTAACAAAAATTAACGCGGATTTTCAACCAATTGTTTTAAAAAGAATTCTTTTACACCAATTTTTCATAAAGAGAGGTTAATTTTTAAATATGAAAATGATCATTTTCATCTTATTACTTTATTATGCAAATATAAATTTTAATTTTCACTGAAATTAAATTATGTGCAGAGTTACACTTGAAAAATATAAATGTTAATATCCGTATGTCATTAAGCTAATTCTTTTCTTTGGTTTCACAGGAATATTTACAATAATAATGCAGTAATGTAGGTGACGCGATTTACTAAATCGTTACAATTTATTTATAATCAAATGAGGAAAATTTTTTCTCTTTCGTGAATATTGAAATTCAGTAAGTCTTCTGTCATTGCGCAAGTTGTTTCTTGGTTTCTGATTCATTCCTACATAAAGTATACGGGCGAGTTCATATTGATGTATCGCTCAAAAGGCATGTTCGGTGGTATATTCTACCTTGAATTCGATTTATATAAGAGAGAAAAATAGGAGACCGAGGCAGGTCGAATCTCCGGGACGTATATACGCAGACCGTACTGGTACGAGACGCCTTCTCGGGGGAGGGGGAGCGCACACATTAATTTCAAGGCTATAGGTACACCTATACATCTAATTCTAAGACACGGTAGCTTTCATTACCGCCAGTATACTGTAGTAGTCCGCGCAAGTTGAGCCTTGGCCAGCTCTACACGTTCACTTATATTATATCTATTTGTATATATATATATATATATATATATATATATATATATATATATATATAGCGTCGGGTGGAGCCTCCTCGTCGAGCCGATGAATTAATTCCGAGCTCGGATCTTTCTCTCATTCTCTCTCTCACTCTATCTCTTTCCCCTCGCCGCTCCAAGTGCAACGTCCGTGGAGGACGGGTGGCGGTAAGCAAAAAGGACTCTCACGGGGGTGAAGCGCGGAATAAGGCGCCAGATGGCAGGCTTAATTGATTTCTTTATTTAATGCAGCGCCAGTAATATTGGATTATGCGTGCTTATATTCAAGTTATATATATATATATATATATATATATATATATATATATGTTTATATTTATTTATTTATATATATAGGCGAATGATCGCGAACGGAGCAGCAGCAAGGGAAGGGAGGGATACGATGGAATTATTAATGACATTCGGTGAATGATCACGATAATAATATGAATATATTGAAGCCTCGCAGGTCTGCCTGATATTCGCGAATACACGCCGCACGTGTATGTACGGCGTAGTTTTGCGCCGTGCTTTTTCCACAATATTTGCACGAGGTTTATTGAAGAAAGAGAGGGAAAGAGAGAGAGAGAGAGAGAGAGAGAGTGAGAGAGAGCTATGGGAGGGCGAGGGGGGAATGGAGAACCTCTTTTAATGCGCCCGCGAGTATACCGCGCTCGTGGCCGGGGTTGGAGGGGGGGGTCTCCATCGCGTGTGTCGGTAGCGCGTGCTCGCCGGAAACTTATTTTCTTCTTTCTTCCCCGCTGCTCACTGATCGCGCTCGCGCGCCGCTTCAATATAGCAGCAGCACCGGCTGTATTATGAATTCTTCAATATTTCACCGTGATAGATTTATTTTCGATCGTTCCGTGCTTTATATGGCGCGAGGTGGCGGGGGCGGGGGAGAGGATCGTCGACAGTATATATATATGTATGTATATACACAGTCTGCTCCAAATTTCTCTTCAGTACTCTTTTAACAATTCGCAATATTATTGCAGTTTACACGTTGCTGTGCTTAAAATTGTAATTGCATTTATACATTTATATTTATATTATGTCCTTTTCCAGCCATTTTTGCTTGTTCAATTTTTCCTGACCCCCAGATGACATCGGCTAAATTCGTCGAATCGTCCGAAGTGCGCGACGCGAGGCGCGACCGCAACGGCCATTGCTTAATATCGTGAATTTTATCCCGCGACCAATTTACGTCGCTCTTCCCAAGTGCCGAGCTAAACAATACGATAAAATAATTGGCCGACGAGAATTGTCGGTGAAACTGAAAGCGGCACCGAGCGCTCGAAATTACGACTGAGGAAAACGGCGCGGCGCGGCGTTGGAGTCGGTGACGACGCGAAGCGACTACATCGCATTGTCGCCGGTGGCATCAAGCGTTTTCAGCTAATATCGGTCAATGACATTACGTAAGAATGCCAGTAATCGAAATAATTGAAGTGCAAGAACTGTTTGTTTTTGCTTGGATACACGCTTCATCGGGGTAAATATTAATTACACGCGTGATGATTGTTTTTATTCTTTTTCATTAATATGCCAATGGGAATAAAGTTACCCGTTGCACTCGTAATGATA
The DNA here is from genome assembly GCA_018907035.1 of Sycobia sp. Sy_11. NCBI lineage: Eukaryota > Metazoa > Arthropoda > Insecta > Hymenoptera > Epichrysomallidae > Sycobia > Sycobia sp. Sy_11. Next base: position 548,900 of record JACCIC010000206.1, read on the forward strand.
TAATTTACGGGCAATTGTGCTCTGGGAAATAATTTGTGCAGTCACGCCACTGAGTATCGGTCTGCGCATATATGGAATTGAAGACGAAATTTAACGAATACTTTAAATTACTTGCTATTTTATTAAAAGAGCCAAATGACTATTATTATAAAATTTTGTAATAAAATGGATCATTTGGATTTGCGATATATCGAGTAATACACGAGATTGTGTGAAATTTACATAACATTAAAATAGTAATTTTGTACATGATATTACTTCATCAATGACATAGTCTGGCTTACTTATTACGCAGTAAGATTATTGAAATGTGTCGAATATTTAAAAATTGTTTATTTTATTTAAATTTTCATACGCGAAAATGTCGAAGTATTCGATGGACCAAGCCGATTCTTTTAAATAATATTAAATTTCAAGAATGGTATGAAATAATTTTCTCGGCTCGACCGTTTTTGTTCTTTAATCGCGTGCTTCAACTATATTCGTACTTTTGCGTAACGAAGAAGGGGGTTAACATTTAGATACGTATAGTACGCACAAGAAATAATTAACGATTCGTATGGCTTTCAACAAGACGGATGTCATATATAGGACATAATATTATGCAGGGCACTGGAAAGTTAGGAATGATCAAAGGGCATTTGATTATCGTGTCGTATTAGACCTAAAATCAAACAAGCAGCTGAATTAATAAGTGAAATATTATTGTATACGTACCGGAGAAAAGGATTCATCTACATATTTACCACCAACGATTAATAATCTTTTGTCCCCGCTTGCATATGCCGCAGTTATCGAGCCGCAGTATAGATAAAATTTTCGCAGGCCAGCCAGTCATACATGCATACATATATCTACCCATATGTATGTATATGTGTAGGTATAGCTAGACAGTTCGTATCTATAGTATACGCACTCATAGAAGGCGCATTAAATAAATATACAACATTGCATTGCGGAACAAAGAGCGGGGTCGAGGGGGGATAAAGGGCATGGAAGGTGGGAGGGAGGCGAGGAGTGAAAAAAGAAGAAGAAGAAGAAGAAGAAGCGAGGGTGAAAGTACACTTATCCCCGGGAACACATAATGCGAGCGGCGCAGAATGAGCAATGCGCCCCCATACAGCGCGGGGCTATATAGTAATGCGCGCGGGCGTGATCGAGTTCTATAGGCGCCGAAGGTGTACGTATATATGTATATATATATATATATATATATATATATATATATATACATATATACACACGTATGCTTGTATACAGAAAATGCGCGTCGAGAGGCACACCGCCAAGCGGAAGAAACGCGGATGCTCACACTATCGGCGGCGCGCCTCGTTTAATGCAATTCATCCACCTCCCGGGGATCATTGCGGGTATATATATATATATATATATGCTCTTACCGACCATACGCCGATCGACCGTCCTCTACGCGCATATAACGCGCCTCGGTCTACGCGATTACGCCTAGAGAGACCGAAGAGAGTCCGAAGCGGGCTCGTTGGCGCGATTAAGGGACTCGGCGGCTACGGGGACGCGCTGGAGGTCGTATTTATCGGGAGGCAGCGGGATGACATAACTTTCGCGCGCGCACGGGGCCGCGGCCGGATACGCGCGTGGGCGTATGGGCGCGAGGCTCGGGTTAACGGTATATTTTACGTACAATATACTGTATACGGGAGGCGAGGTGAAAGAGGCTCTTATTATTGCTGGTTTGTGATAATTTCGTGGCTCGCCTGAGTTATCGACGTATTAAAGAAACGCAGGGGAAGAGCGGTTCGTAGCGGATTTTAACCCAGGCTTTGAAGAATCCCATTGGATATGATTCGCGTAGTTCCGCCTGGTTCTACTGTGGATGGATACGTGATATATGGGGATTCTCCTAGGTGTTTATCAACTTTTATTTTAACGATTTATTATTAAATCACATTCTAACTATACAGTCTATTGAATTCGTTTGTATTATAATTCACACTAAGAAGCCTAATTCTATTTTAAAATTATTGTAATATCAATTTTTGCTTCTACGCTAGGAATATTTTACTACTTATACATATATATATATATTCATTTTTCTTCCACTATAAATTAGCAAGGCGACTACTATATGTCTTTTTTATTTGATTTTGTAAACGTTAAATTTTTCATCTGTCGCTTATAAATCATTCAACGAATTTTGACAGTTCACGAGAGAAAGATTCAGCATCCTTTTCATTCGTCCGCTGAACTATGAAATTCTTTTCAGCATCCATAAGGGTAACATTTTACAATTTGATAGATGCGATTATCTTTCGAGCTTAATGAATTTCGAAGAACGACGGCTGCACCCCGTTCCATTATGTTTTTTTTTAAATCGTAATTTTAATTATTGTGCTATAATATTTAAAAAATTACAATGGTAAAAAATGCAAGAATATCGAACGCAATTATTTATCGTGCCTATATAAGAATCAGATTTCTGACTAATATGTCGCATTATTGAGATTTGAACGTTACAGCAATGTTATTTGCCAAACGGCAATTATGCCATTATTATAATTCGGAATTCACAGAGAACTGTGTGTATAGTTGCTTGTTAGCCAATAGTCGCTGTTGGATATACGAAATGAAAAACATCTCAACGTCCAGCCACCGGCACTGGAGGGGGGGGAGGGCTGCTGGCGCTAAATTAAGAGTGCCGGCACGCGAAACTGCCGTTACATCCGAAGACATTCGAGAGATCTTCATTAAATAGACTTCTCTACAGAGTCCCCCCCTTTCGCTCGTTCTACAATGTATATATATATATATATATATATATATATATATATATATATATATATAAATAATATACCGAGCCAGTTATAAGGCCAAAAGCCGTCGGGGCTCGAGGGAAAATTGTCTTACGTATATAAATATCCGCCGTATTGTTCTATAATAGCCGGCGCGTAGTATATATGGGGTCGCGCGGCGAGCCCCTCGGCGAGCGGCGGCGCGAGGAATTTAACAAGTGAATAAGTTCGTCGGGGCGGCCGCGGTAGCGGAGCAATTCTCGCGCGGACTCGATCCACGGCGCCTTGGATTGTCTCACTGACGGAGCCACCCACCCCACCCCCCCGTCCCTCCCTCGCCGTCGACGGTCCCAGCTCGCTTTCTGGCTCGGTAAATAAATTTAATGCTAATAGAGTCTCATTACGTATTCATAATATTCCTTCGTGACTTTTCCGCGTAAGGCCTTAACAGGGCCGAGTATCTCGTTGCGTTTCGCCCTTCGCGAGCGGGCCGTTGTGTGTCTGTGTATGTGTGTGTGTATGTGTGTGTGTGTGTGCATTTCGCGCGCGCACACAGACACAAACGCAATCGCCATCCCTCCTTAATACCGGTGCGAGGAACAATTACGTTTAATGCCCATGAAGGTTAACCGAATAGTTCGCGTGCGAGTTAACAGTCGTGATGGTGGTAGCCTCCTCTCTCCGAACCTCTCTCTCTCTCTCTCTCTCTCTCTCTCTCTCGCTTGCTCTCGTTCGCTTTCTTTGCTCGCGCGCATACCTCGCGTTCGCGTCGTGGAGAGGACGACGAGGCAGTCCTTACGCCGTCTCTCTCTTCCTCTCTCTCCCCCTCTCCCGCCCTCTTGTTCCCCTTTCCACCTCTTCCTTGCCTCCTCGCCTTCTTTATTCCTCGTCTTCTTGCTTACACTTCCTCCCATCGCTCGCCCCGACTCTGTACGCCCTCCTCCTCTCTGTCTCTCCTGCCCTCTCGAGGATATCCCTCTCCACACGACGGACTTTTGACACTTCGTATAATACCGACGACGAGAGCTGACGAGAGCTTGAACAATGTGCGCGTGTCTGTCTTGCCTTACCGCACACACACACACACATAATATATATATATACGGTATGTGTGCGCTCAAGCGCGCTCACTCTCGACAATTAACGACTTCCTTCCCTCTTTCATACTTTAGAATTTCTACGGGCTTTTCGCCATTATTACATAGCCGCGATTGGATTGCGCGCGCGCGCGCGTGCGTGCGAAACTTTCTTCTTTAATGCATTCGTCAAAACTAAGTGATTTATCTTCAACGGCAATAATATGACTCGACTGTTTTATTATCGGCCCAGAATCGTAAATCTGTCAATACATAAAAAGTTCTTTTTTTCCCCTATATGTTTATATACACATGCACGCGTATATATATATATATAACCACGTGCATTCATTCACGTCCAACTTGTTATACAAAAAGTGAAGCTTGTCAATTCGAATAGAGTGGGCCAAAGAATTGTAATACACAGTTTCACAAGTTTCTGTGCGCTTGCCGTGTGACAAAATAAATTGTTACGAAAGTTGGCAGGGTAAGGAAGTCGGCTGCCAAGTGTATTACGTATAGAAATCGACCGTTCCAGTTTCATTTCACTTATCACGCACAAATCGAGCAACCCTCCCTCCCCCCCCGCCCCTTCTCCTTCCCTCTACTCCGCCCTCCCTCGCTGCAAAACTTTTTCTCCCTCCCCACCTACCGTAGAATTATACGCGTAAAAGCCAAGAGGACGGCGACTTCAAAACAATATTTCGTGCCGCTCCTCGCTATAACTTTTTGCTTCTTCTTCTTCGCCTCGGAGAGGCGCAGTTCCGTCGCGTCCTCGCGCAACAGCGTAATAGGGGCGGCCCCTCGACGCCCCCCCCCTCGTGCTCTACCTTCTCTCTCTCTCTCTCTCTCTCTCTCTGCTCTTCCTCGACTTCTCGCCTGCGTGCCATCTTTCCATCGTAAAAGAGTTCTGCAGCACGGCGCTCGCCCGAGCGAAAGAGAAAGGGAGCGTGGGGCTGGGGGGAGGGGGGGGGGAGCAAAGCGCGAGAGTCGGTGCTCGGTCTCGCACTCGCTCGCTTCATCTCTCGGACATTCGAGCCGCTGCTCGCTCGGCTCTCCGCGGCGCTGCTGCTGCTGCTGCTGCTGCTGCTGCCGGCGGTGCTCGCTCGACCACCAGCTGGTGATCTCCCTCCGCGCTCTCGTCCCCCCTGCCCCACCCCCTCCCTCCTCCTCTTCCTCCTCCTCCTCCTCCTGCTCCTACTCTTCTTACCACCTCCCTCTCGTCCCGGTGTTTTTGCGCGCTCGCGGCATCGGCGGTGATTCAAGGTCCGCGATCCTTCGACTTCGGGCAGCTTCAAATCGACGACGTTTCACGCGCGCGCGCACCGGGGCACGCTGAAGCGAACCGCACTGGACGCGCGCACGCGCGTTCAACTCGCCGGCAATAACTCGGCTCGTCGCTTCTCGGTATAGGTGTATATATATATATATATATATATATATAGGACTTTAAGGGCCCGATGCCGCGTGTTAAAAACGCACTGGAGAGGGTTTAAACGCAATTATATGGCTCGGAGGAATTTCACGCGCCCGCGTGACCCACGAGAGGCCGGCACTGGCTCTGCAGTTGCTGCTACTTCGACACGAAATTCGATGCGTGCACGTATAAGTTATATGCATGTTATATATATATATATATATATATATATATATATATATATATATATATATAGTTAGGTATATATATATATCTGGATGGTTACTTGCGTGCCCGCGCCCGCCGAGCAGGAGTGCGTAGATTCGGCACTGGGAGAGAGATAAATTACTTTGGCGTGTTTTTAATTATTTGCCGGTTCTGGCGCGTTTGTTTCTGTGGCCCCTCCCTTTCCCCCTCACAACCGGAATTGCCGTTTTCGTTCCAGTGCCCGATTAATAATTTTATGCCGAAACGATAGAGAGGGCCTACGAGTTTTCGGGGATGAATAAAGAGCTCCGTAATACGTAATTATACACCGTAATTTATAATTATCGACACTCCGTAGAATTGCGATGTATGGCATAACGGTGATTTTTATGAATGACTATGCAATACCGAACATTATAATTCGCTACAGATTAAGAAACATGATATTACAAGGGAACTATACGGCTGATAATCGTGGTCAGTTTCTGCTTTCGGAGATTTTGTTTAATAGTATATATTCGCCACAAGTGAAAATAGATTTCTAATAATATACCCGACGGAAGGGTGTCATAAATATTTCTGCTTGTACAGTTGAAGCCGAATACACATTAGAAACGACAAATGGCCGGTCGTTGTCATTTTTGTTTGAATAAACATTTGCGACTGAATAAAAGTCTTCAAGCGACCAAATAATTTCGCTCCGGTACCAAATAATTTTTACGTGATTTATACACGCGCGTAAAGAGATTCTCCGATAGAGCGTGTATTATAGTAGGTTGCTCATTTTGTGTAATTTTGTTTTTATTTAAAATTCCCATCGTCTATTCTATTGAAGAAAGAATGTATGTATATATATATATATATATATATATATATATATATATATATATACATATACAGCTTTTTCCCAGATAATCCCTGAGAATGAGCGCGGCTGTGTTCGACCAGCGGATTAGTATATACCGACACTTTAAAAAGGAAAAAGAAAGAATGTATTCCCCTATATATATATATATATATATATATACATAGAAACCCGCATTTTCTCCTCGGATGCCCCGAAAGAATATAATCCCTATATAAGATTTTCTCGAAAATAAAAAGCCTCGCCGCGACCGCCGTTATAGCGCGCGTCATCGGCGCATCTCGACGGCGCGTCCGAGATCCCCGGCGCGTCGGGGACACAAAGGGAGCGCCGATACGCGAACGCGGAGTACCGGAGCCGAGGCGCGGGGCGCGACGAGCGTCCGCGGCACTCGCAGTCGTTGGCCAATTTATATCCACAATCGGACGGCCGCGACGCTCGCGCCTCGGACCTGCGCGCGGCCCAGCCTCGTCGTCCTCCTCCCGCTGCTGCTCCTCATCCTCCTCTGCTCCCGCATGAAACGGAGACGAGAAGAAGAACGCGGGTCGACAGGGGGGTAGGGGAGATCGAAAGCACACAGCAGCCGACAAACGACGAGCAGCTGTCCTCCTCCGCGCGCGCCCGCGCATCTCGCACGACAATGGGCCGTTGGAGCGAGAAGAGAGGAGATAGTCATCGCGCGCGAGCACCCGTTTTATATATATATATATATATATATATATAATCCTGCTCTTCGGAGACGACGATCCCCCCGCGCATGCCCGGCACCGCACGCGTCAACGTCGCACGCGTCGCTCGAGCGTGCGCTCCTATATCGCCGCCACCCCTCCCTCTGCCCCCAACCGCCCACCCGCCCTTGCGCACTCGATGAAGCGCGTCTTCGCCGGTGATGCGTGCCTGCGCGGCGCGCCCGCAAAGATCGTGCTCCCCGATATTGCGACTCGGGATGGAGGGCGGTGGGGGATGAGGGGGGGGGTGGCATCGGGGCACACACGCCAAGAGGCGGAGGCTTGTGCTTTCGCGCGCACGAGGGTCCTCTCGTTTCGCCCCGTCCTCTGCGCGTACGTGTGTGCATACTCGGCCGAACGCAAAAATCGCTCGTCCTTCGTCTATACGCGTATCTACAGACGCGTCGAATTAAGGAGACGCCCCGACGCCGCACGTGTTCTAATTTTTTTCGGGGCCGCTCTCCCTACGCATATTGCACATGGGAAGATCGTTTTTCGATACAGCTGCGCCACCTGCGCGGTTCGAGATGTCCTGAAACAGAGGAATATCATCGTTATATGATTTGCTTATTCGAGAGTAATGAAATGTCATTTTAATGGACGATATTACGGAGAACTAAATGCGAGGGAAAAAGTTGTGTATAAAAATGAACGTAAACAGTTTTATCATTGACTAATAAAAGAATGACAGTTGTTAGACCAGTACGCAATCGTTTGGTATATAGGATGTCAATTTTTCTCATATAAAAAGTATTTTATCGTAAGAATATATTCAGACTTTATTTTATACCTTACTTGCTGTATTTTTCTGAAAAATTATTATATAATGAATATATAATACATTAAAATAATAATCGAAGGAACAAAGGATTGAGATTCGTCTACGAATCCAGACTATCGTTTTCAATAACTGCTTTACCTAATACTGGACATTTAGCAGTTATCAGAAGTTCTTTTTATAGTTAACAAAATGAGTATAACAATATAATAATATAAATCAAATAACAATTGTGACAAACTATGTTAATTAATTAATTTGATATGTTCTCATTTCATCGATTAAACATTCGTAAATTATAAAATAAACAAAAAATATTAGCACAAAGAATGGCCATGATTAGTAAAAAACGATTTCTCGACCCCATATGTAAAATTTGAAATAAAATTAGCGTTGTTTATTTCACTCAGCATAAATACTGTTACATTTTTTATCTTATTCTATCCTTATTTATGTTAAAAATTTTTTACAAAGTATAAAAATATCTAGGCATTAAATTTGAACGTATCCTATTCGGATGTTCAAGCACTACTGAGATGGTATTGAGCATAATGTCTGTTTTGAAACAAGGAAGACGCAGCCAGGCATCGAAACAATAGAACATGCGCATATACCTGTCGGACGTGTAATAATAGCCGAGAGGATCTTTGGACGGCGACGGTCGCCGCCGAAATTCCGATACCTGCTCGGTCTCGTGCTCGGTTCTAAAGAAAAACGGCAACGAATTTCGAAAAATTCTTTGAGTCACGTATTCTTTACGTG